>VWYH01001148.1:803269-986271 GCA_013399365.1 Pampusana beccarii | reverse complement strand
CTGGCGGGCTCTATCGGGCCTTGTCGGGCCTTGTCAGGCCTTGGCGGGCTCTGGCGGGCTCTGGTGGGCCTCGTCAGGCTCTGGCGGGTTCTGTCGGGCCTTGTCGGGCTCTGGCGGGCTCTGTCGGGCCTTGTAAGCACAAATGTAAGAGGTGGAGAAGCTGGGCTGCTTGTAAAGAAAATCGATTTCTTTGACAATCGGGTGTTATTTCGAAGCACAGCATGCCAATGATCCCTCGGCATTGCAGGTCTGCGCTAACAAGGGGTCGAATTTGAGTTGTTGTGATGATAAATTCCTGCTGAATTCAAGCTGAAAAACAAAGTAGCTGCTGTAAAGCGCTGTGAACTGCTGGCTTTACGAGTCGGATGTCGTGTGGGAGGAGGAAGGCTGGCTGGATTTTTTTCATGTGGTTTGTGTATCGTTTTCAGATCTTAACTGATGAATGTGATACGGTTTTATAGCTGAAAAATATCATACCAGTTTCATGGTAGCAAATATTAAAATGAAAATAAATATGGGCCTCTATACATAGAGAGAGAGGGAAAGCACACGAGGGAATGCTTGAAGTGAATAGGTATGGAAGCTTTTCAGGCAGAAAATAAACCAGTTTCGCTTACATGCAGTACACGTTGGTTTAAAATATATTTCAGACTTTGCATATGTTTTGGGCCATTTAGCTGAAAATGAGGCACTGCATCTAATTATAATCTTAAAACTCATGGACAAATGCTGCAAGCTCAACACTCTGAAATATAAATATAACCACAATAATAATACTGACACGGAGGTAATAAAGAGGTATCCTGCACCTGGGGCAGGGAGGATAGACAGGAACAGTGATGAGAACTAGAATAAAGGTTTCTAACATTTCACAGTTATTGCATATATAGGATTTGTATCTGTATATATAGGATTTGAGTCTGTCCAACCCAGAACCTGCTCCCCAGAGCCACAACTGGTGTTTCGGTGCTGCCCGAAAAGGACGATGCGTCTGGTTCACGGTGGTACCGAGGGGCTTGGGGTGGGTTTGGTGGTGTCTGCCTGATCCTCACTTGTCACAAATCCATGCCTTGGAGCCTGAGAGTTGCTGATGTGTATTTGAGCGTTAATTAGGTCAGATGTGAACCATTTAATTATTGGCCAACCAACAGTGCTGGGGCTGGCTTCAAGTTTCTCAAGGTCCCTGTCATTCAAGCTGTAAAGTTCATTTAGAGAGCTTCTCTTCTTGAAAACGTGGACAAGAAAAAGCTTCCTTAAAAGCATCCCCAATTCTAAAAGTAGTTTCAAGAGTTACTACGTCAGAAAGCAGTGCCTTATCAGAGAAATAAAGCAAATGGTTAAAAGGCAGGTTTAGGAGATAGAAAAGGGAAGCTTCACACCTTAGGGACCCCCAAAATCACTGCAGAGAGAGGACGGGTCGTTGTGCCAGCGGGTTATTTGGAAGATAATTAGCGAAATGTTCAAAATATGCCAATACCAGATAGTGATGGGTGATGCTTTTTAGGGCACAGGCTACTAAGGAATCAACACCGTTCGGACCTGTAACAGCTCCAGCTGTAACGCAGCAGCGTCCAAGCACAGGTCTCTAGTTCCTCAGCTCAAAAATAATTAGTGTGGTGTCGCTGCCCGGTGCTGGGTGCCCAGCGGGGGCAGAGGAATGGGTTGGCAATCTCTCCATCACCACTGGGTGGAGCTGAAGCCCTTTTTGTTCCAACTGCTCCTTTCATAACTTGTCTTTCAGAGAGAAAAACTGTGAATCGGGCGCTTTACAGATCGATTTGGAGAGCTCGTTATACTGGTGACCTCATTCTTCTGGAAGGGGAGGTCAGGGAATGTATTTCATGGGGGCTGGGGGCTTTCCAACAGTATGCGGTTGTTTGGACCTAAATGTCAGGCGCGGCCAGGACTCGCGATTAATTTGTAACGCAGTTGGACAGTCGTATAAAATCATCGTTGTCTTTAAATGCCTGTAATAAACCAGCCAGAAGACTCTGACCTAAATAAGTGAAGGAAAAATGCAGCTGAAAGAATTTTATCAGGGTGAAGAATGTGTGTGCTAAACAATAAGTTTTCTTTGTTCCTCGGCTTGGCTTTTCTGCTCTAAATGGTTTTGAGTGACAGGAGCGGATCCATAAGGGACAAGACGGGAGCTTGGATCAGGACAGACATATGGGAAACAGGACGTGTTTTGAAAGCAAATTCCAAGCGGACAGGCAGGGTGGCAGGAGGGTGAAAGCACTTGTCCACATCACTTGTTACTTGTTCTTTGTCCCGTCCCTGATCCCTGGGCTCCAGTTCCCTGTTTTCCACTTGCAACCAGACTCCCCTTATCTCTTTCTGATTTCTCTCCTCGCCGTTTTGCTGACTGCCCTGTTGTTTCCCCACCGCGGGCTCAGACCAGAGCCTCGTCTCTCCAAGTCTGGCCCTTTGTGCAAAGGCCATTTAAGAACTTTCTGTCCCCACCCGTCCTCATCGCCCCTCTCCTGGGGGGAGCCCGATGCCCAGCAAAGGCGGCATGGTGGGCTCGGTCTGTTCTGTGCCTCCCCGCCTAGACAAACAGCTTAACACCAGCTAGCTGAGTTCACCAGGATGTGAATTTTGGCCGTCAGGAGCTTCATGTAACGATCCTGGTTGGATTAAGCCGTGGTGGTTGGATTGAGCCGTGGTGGTTGGACTGAGCGTGGTGGTTGGACTGAGCCGTGATGGTTGGACTGAGCCGTGATGGTTGGACTGAGCCTTGGTGGTTGGATTGAGCCTTGGTGGTTGGATTGAGCCGTGGTGGTTGGATTGAGCTGTGGTGGTTGGACGTCTCCGTGCCTCCCAGCTCTGAGAGCAGAAACACTTTCAGCAGATGCAGCTAAATGCAGCTGACATAGCCGTGCCAGGAAAAGTTACAGGTGTAGATGCACCACGGTTGACCAGCAGTGCTTTTGTTACCCGGATTTACGTTGTTCAGGCTGTAAAGAGACATCCGCGTGGCAAACAGCTGTGACCATGGAAGAACTTATTCTCATCTTGTGGCTTGTTACTGCTCTTCTGCTGGAGGCTGTCGCCTCCTTTGTGTGTGAGCAGAAGAGATTGTGCCCTAGCTCACTTCGGGCAAGGTCCGTGGGGTGATTTAAAGCGCTGATGGAAGTCGTTAGTGCTAACTCGTCCAGCTTGGTCCGAAGCGTGAGAGGCAGCGCACACCATTTCTTTTGTGAGCGCAGCTGTAGGGTGGTAAGTCCCGCTGGCAGATGCTGATGCACAACTGTGAAGCAGAACATCTTCAATCATCTCATCCGGAACGATGTCTGTCGTTGGCCTGGGGAGCTGGGACAGCTATTTGGGCAGAAAAGCTCTTCTGTTGGCTACGTTGCTAACGGGATGTCCTGCTGACGCAGCTTTGCTGGTACGGGTACCGCTGTGAAGACACTGTGGCATGGAAATATCGCTTGTTTTCACTGCTGAAATAATCCTGAACGTCTCCAAGATGTCTGACGTTTTCCTGTTATTCGCTGGTGCCCTGACACACCCCGTCACCACTCTGCCCTCCTCTCATTTCTTCTCTTCTTTGTAAACCTGTGTTATAGAATCGGCACACGTGGTGCTCCCCAACCACTGAAGGCTGCTGGCACCACTCTTGAACTAAACGAGTAAGACAGCCCTGAATTTGGTCCCTATTTCCCCAATACTTTTTCTGTTCCACTCTGGGTCTCTGCTGATACAATTAGAGAAGACCAGCATAATATATCATTAGACCATGACATAAAACACATGTTGTAATACAGCTTATTGATTGAAACTGGTAGAGGGACCTTCTGATATGGTCCACACGCTTGGGTATGAGGGTGGTGAAGTGATTGTAATCTTGGCATCTGCTCCCTGTCCCATGTGATGATGAAAAGGGCTAATTATTACACTTGTTAATAATTTAGGAAGCTAAGCTAAGCAACAGCACCTGGAAATTAGGTGTCAATTTTGCCAGATTTCCGCAGAATGAATAAGGACGAAAAATAGGTCAGGCAAAGTTACACTTTTGTCATTTCAGAGAGGGGAAGGAAGTATTTTTAGCAAGAAGCAAATGCTTTCTCTGCCTAGCTATGCAACACAAGTAGGTACCCATAAGCCACAGCAGATGGGGTTTATTACACATGGTGGCCCGAGGCCTGGCAGGTCACCGGTGCTTCCCACGAACCGCACAGGTGTCAGCTGGGGGCGAGCGCCTCTGCTCGAGTCCGTCTGCAGGGATTTGAGAAGTCATCTTCATTTTCTCCTCTTGGCTGGGAGGCGCTGTAATTCCACCGGGCTGCGTTCCCACTTGCTTGGTTGCTGATAGGAATTCTCCAGAGCAAGCATCCTAACAGTGGTTTTTTCAAAATTTGTTTTTCTGTGCTTTCAGTACTGGAGAAATAGAAAATAGGTGAGACACATCCATACTCTGAGAGACAACAAGGGCACGTTTGCACTACAGAAAATTCGTGCTGATATACAATTGAATTGGCTATGGCAGATATAGCTCTAAAAGTTGTTGTTCTGCTGTGGTTTTTATTGCTGGAATATTTATCTCTTTCAGTTTTTAGTTTCCCTGTCTCCCTTCAGGCTGACAATGTGGATCATGGGTCTTTAAAATTGCTTTCAACAGAGCATTACTAGTGTTTATATTTAAGAATACTATTCAAAATTTGAAGCCAAGCTGAAGAGTTGTGACATAGGGTGTGTGTGTTTGCCATCTCTCAACAGTAATAACGCTAAAAGCAAAACTTCTGTTTGTGAAACTGTCGCTACAATTCTAACCAGGGAAAGACTGCTTTTAAAATTAAACATCTATCTTCTTAAACTGCTCCATTATTTTTCAGTATACAGCAGTACATTATGTATATAGCAGCCAATTAGTTGCTCTGCCTTATGTGATATTTCTTTTCCTGAATAGCTCGAGGATCTTGCAATTTCGCTTTCGAGCTTTATGGCCAGTGGGGCTGTTGTGGTCTGAAAAATAAGCCATCAAGCCAGGTATTACCAAGCCACTTATTACCAAAATAGAAGCCACGTGCCTTCCTCCCTCTGCATTCATCTCTGTAACAAGAGCAGCGCGTCTCTCTCTGGAAGAGTTTTTGGGAGGCCCATACAGGACATAGAAGACTCATCTTGGATCAGCTGCATTGACTTTTATGGACATCAGGGGTTGACGAGTCACATTTTTTTTCATCCCAAAGCATCCCAGCAATGTGAAGTTTGTATGTATTTAAGTGCACACAGGGTGAATATTTAGCCAAACAAAGGCTGGTCTTGGGAGTGGTACCAGTGTAGCAAGTTTTTATTCTTTAAATAAAAAAGAGGATGGCACAATGACGGTAACTGGAGATCTCCAAAGCAAATGGAGCGTGGACAGAAGGCAGGCCAGCTCCCATAGTCTTTCTCTTTTTTTGCCATGGTAAAAGAGCGCATCATGGAGGGGTTTCTCTCTACACCATCACCTAAAGCAGTGCAATCCGTAATTGCATCAGCACTTGTCCTCCCAGGCTCTAATAAGCTTGAGTCATTTTATATTTAATATTTGAGTTTGTCGTATTGCTTTGTGTTCCGGAAAGATAGAATAGTATTGAGTCACATTTCTAAAAAAAAGCCTCCATCTTTTCCTGCAGCTTTTGGATTTTACTATGTTCAAGTATGAGCCATTAGCAGAGCCTGTATGTGCTTTTACAGCCTCCGTTTTCCTGAGCAGTAGGAAGTGTTCTGCATTATAGAAACCTCGGTTTTACACAGACACCGGTGGGCAGGAATCCTGCTGGGTGCTTCCCAACGTGCGTGTGTTTACATTGATAGAGATCTTAGGGTTGGTTTTATTTTCCAAACCGTACCATTGCTTCAGTTCCGAGGCAGCAGAGTCTTCCTCGGGGCCCCCCTGCTCCTGCAGATGGAGCAGGCGGAGGCCAAGGGGGCAGCGCGATGGGCCCGCTGAAATGCACTTGCTGGTTCAGATGTACCAACTCCGATGGCCCCTTTATCTGACAAGCTCGAAAACTTTCGACTTCTACGGAATTGGAAAATTAATTGCGTCAGCACGATGATGGATGATCTGCGAGCCAGTTTAGCAAAATGATGGATGATCTGTGAGACGGTTTCGTTGTTTGGAGTCCAAGTACCGTCCGTGTTTGTTTTCTGGCAAATGGTTATACATTTCTATGGATAATTCTTCAGCCTTTATTTGAGTGTTTCGAGTATGTCCGCCTCCCTTCTTTGTACCACTGCATCCCTAGTTAAAAATACAGCTGATAAAAAATAGCAGGTTGGTGATGGCTTAAAGTGAACTGCAAGTGGTCCACGTGGGTCTTGCAGAGGTGCCACAATACACACCATACGGGTGCTATTTGTATGAATGTACTTCTAACGTATTGAGAGAATTGTGTGATCATTAACTAACGCTCCTGTCGATAAGTATTGCAATAAAAAAAACAGGTAACTGGAGTATTAAATGCAGCACACTCCAAAGACTATAAAACATGCACAACTACATTGAGTCGGTAGTTAAGCATAAGAATGACACTTATTTGTGGAGCTGAACAGCAGAGGGTTCAGGGATTGCTGGGCTCTTTGCTCCAAACAGACTCACCTCCCTATTAATTTCTCACTTTGAACTCCGTGATGCTTTCTTTCTATCAGACTCATCTAACCAGAGAAATTGTTTTCCATTTTTCGCATGCAATACCACCCTTAGGTACGCCGTCTGCATTAAGACTTCCATTTTCAAGGGGTTCTATATTTTTGTCTGTTTCCCATTACAGTTGTATAGGAATGTGTAGTCAATTAGAAATGTACATTTACTGAGCCGATTCCAAGTTGCATACATACATAAAATCCACAAGCTTAGAGTACATTTCTTGGGTTTCATGTTTAGTGAAAGAAGTAGCTGAGAGAAGGCCTCTATTTCACTTAGTGGGTGCTTGACTAAAGTCATCTCTTCACTATTATATTAAAGCCTGTGGTTCTGAGCTCTTGACCTAAGCAAAAAAGCATTAGCTGTTTGTCACAGTTACAAATCTCACCGAGATGCCTCCTGTATGCTGGGAATAAAAGGCCCTAACAGCTGTGTTAAAAACAGCACAGTGGGTTTTTCAAAGACCTTCACCTGCAAAATTGGCATTTCTGCGGCCTCCTGGATCTGGCTGTTATTTACTTCCAACCGAAATGATTCTATGATTCAAGTCAAGGTTTTCTTACGCGTTCTTAAAGGTTTTTAATAATATAGGATTCTCATCCTCATCTTTATTCCTCCTATTCCACCACGTTACAACAGAAGTATTAGAGAAGGGAGTGCCCTGGGAGGAGGAAGCCGTGACCTGCAAGGTGATGATCGATGGCATCTGCCAGTCATTTGAGGCCCCAGGTCCCCGTGTGACTCGCTGCCACTGTCACAGGTTTCCCACCCAGGAGCTCTTGAGTCTAAACGTTACTCACCTCATTTAATCACCAAACTGCTGCTCTTGTGTGGGTAAAGCAAAAGGTTTTTATTTATGTGCATACGTTTTTTCCTACTTGAAAGACCACAGCTTTCTTTCACTAGCTGGTTTTGAGAAATACGTTTTAAAACGTCTACTGACATTTCAAGGAGCCTGATGTTCATGCTACACCAATGACGAGCTTCTGCTTGGCATAAAATACGGTGTAAAATACATTGCGACTTCTGTAGAATAGTAAATCTGCGTGATAAACCGTTCTGCTGCTTTTCCTACTGGTGCCGTTAGGTGAGCTCGCTGGGCCGGATGATCGGTGTTTCCCAGGCGAGGAACCCGCTGTCACGTGCTGTTAGCGAGCGAGACGGCATCGCGGCGAGTGTGAGACAACGAGAGGTGTCTGTGGCACCAGGCGGTCCCTGTGCCGGGGAGGGAGTTGCAAGGCAGGGAGCCGAGAGCTCGCTGTCGCAAGCACTTGGCAAATGCTGCGTTTCTTGGCGTGCTTGCTTAGGATGCAAAAAAAAAATGTATCTTCAGTGTAAATAGATGGGGCAGAGCTTTTTCAAAATGTTAGTCTCCCAAATCTGATTCAATTTAAATGATTTTTTTTTTTTCCTAGCTTCCCTTGCTCTTCAGGACATTCCAGGATTGATTTTTTTCTTTTGACCAAACAGAATAGACAAAAATGATTATAAAAAACACTGCGAAAAATATCTTGAGGTTGTAAGTGGAGAGAAAAGGTGATTGCAAGCTGTGTCCCAATTGTAAGACTCCCTCAAAAAAAAATATTTTTGGTGCAAATTCAGGATACTTGGGAGCTCCGCAGACGTTGCAAAGAACAGGGAGGAAAACAGCAATACTATTTAGCATGATTCTTTTGCACCTTTTAATTGCCAGCCATAATCCAGATAGCAGACACTGCTGCTCAGCAAAGCCTTTCTCCCACATCCATAGTTTCTCCCCTCTTGGCGTGTGTGTGCGTGGGAGGGGGGATTAGTGCATAGCCATATGGGAGGGATCTACAGCCAGAACAGTTTCTTAGTGAGCCGTGCTGTGGAAGTGGGGAAGAGACAGCAAAGGGACTGGGAAATGATGGAGGAGGGGAGAGCCCTCCAGTGACACTTAATGGAAGCGATGCAGAGCTCCCCTGAGGGCCGGAGGACACAAAGCCCGTGACCCTTGCAGATGCCAACTGGAGAGGCGCTTTAAGTAATTTATCAATGCAAACTCCAGAATGTTTTTTTCATACTTCATGGGATTTTCCACTGGACAAGGAGGAGAAGGATGTGCGTGACTTGATGGGAAACTGAAAGGAAGGTTGGTTGGTTGATATTTCTTCTGTAAATCAGCAGGCCGGATCATGGCTTTATGCTCATAATGTATGAAAGCAAAGGGGTCAGCTACTTTTAAAGACATCATTCCTCCTCCCTGGGTACCAAGACCCTGAAAACTCCTAAAGTGAAAGGCAGGGGAGAGGTAAGTGGTAGGGGATGGAGGGTTCTGTGGGGGCAAGCCAGGACTTTATACTGCCCCCATTTCCTTTTTCCAAGATCAAATCCTCTTCTGCAGTATTCCCAAGGCAGCTGCAGACTTAACGACCTCGCATTCAATCAGTGCCCCATCAGTACTTCTCGGCTTAAGAAAGCTGTCGCTCTATCAAGCATTCACATTTCTGCCCAGAACTTCCACGGTACGTAAAACCTCTGACACCCAAATCAGCCCCTGCTTTTCATCTATAGAAGGAAATCTCAGCAACAGAATTCTTCGGGTTGTCCCAGATCAACAAGACAGAGACGTTCCGCTGAAATCCGGCGCATCCTCCGGGCTCTGTGGGAGTCAAGGCCAGTATTCCCCAGGCAGGCAGCTTTTCCAGGCAGCTCCCTCGCTGCGTGGTCTTTCTCCGAGGCGCTCCATGGGAACTATGCAGAGCAGATAATACGGTCCTCTGCCGATTCATTTTTCCTGGCGTGTTTCCACGGGCCTGAAGAGCAGAAAACATGTGAGGAGCTAGGAGGCAAGATCCATAGCCCTGTGTGTTTTCCTGAAAGGCCAGCTCTGTTCCACGACAGCTGCTGGTGATTTTCTCCCTTTATATTTTTCATAATAAAAGCAGGAGTATAAAGTTAATTATTTTTTTTCCTAAGGATGTTTCTTGAGCTATTATGCATATTCTGTGATTGTTTTCTAAGTGTTGCCTGCTTTATTGCGCACGGGCATTTTTATTCCCTTTATTCTTTACAGGTCAGTGGACCAGTAAGTCTAACTGCCCTCATCCTGTTCTGCTGCTTTCCACAGATAAGAGCTGTGAACTGGGTAATACCCTGGCACTGTGCTCCAAACCTCCTGCCCCGTAAGCATCCAGCCAGCCCGCTGCCTTTTCTCATGGCTCATTGTGCAGCAATTGGCTTAAATACTTGTCCCCAGTTACTTAACAGAAAGAAACCGACAGAAGAAATTGATTAAATTGAAATGGAAAAGTCTTGAAAGATGTTTCCTACCTGCATAAATCCAAACCATAAGCACTTAAATGGGATTAGAGGATAAAAGGGAGAAAAACAAGGCCTTTTTCTTAAGATCCTTTCTTAATGTTTTTCCAAATACAGTGACAAAAATTTCACATATGCATATGCTTGTTCTTGGTGTTTTTCTAAATGTTTTGTCTTTTTCTTCTCATGTAAACGATCTTGAATAGTGTTTGTTACATCCTTAAATTCAGCATTTTTTAGCTGTCCTGTCTCTATAATTGAACTCAGTGATCCTGACAACGCTTAAGATACACAGGAAAAAAATGCAGTACCTAAGACATTATCTCTATCTTTCTTGTTCATCGGAAAATGAGTGACTAAAACTATATTATAACTGGGCTTCCTAGTTTTTGTTTAAGCAGGTGTGGAGTATAACATCAGAGTCTATTTATTTTATTTTGTCTATTTTAGTAATTTAAGCAGTGGCATTTATTAAATCTAGAGCTGAACTGCCTGACTATCCACATCCTTCCTAGCAAAGCTCTTCAGTAACGGATGGCAGGGCCTTCAATAGAGCTGCACCTATTTATACTAGTAGATATTATACTCTTACGTTTTCAGACAAGGCTTATTAGTTGTGGATAAAAAAAAAGTCATCATAGATTTGCTTTGTTCTGCATTATTTCTGAAAATACTTCACGGTGCTTTGCAAACAGCGCAAAAAAAAATCCTGTTTTCCCATCATTGCAAAGCAGCAGCAGTTACAGATGGCAGAAGCACAGTAAACCAGCCGAGAGAGCAAAGGCTAAAAAGCGTGTGTACCGAGTCCAGTCACCTCCTATGATGGGAATGAGGAGATTAAATCCATAATTTATTCTATACGGGGGGGAAAAAAAAAAAAAGATTGTGAGGAAACTCCTAGAGAAGGGATGAGGTAAATTTATTTAAGGCTGCTAATAAGCAGTAGGAGATGGATTGTGATTGACTCTTCTGTGACTGCAGTGGATGGTGGATGCAGAGTGAAGTTGTTCCCCCGTTTCTGTGACCCGCGGGAGGAGCAGCTGGGCTGCAGTCTTGCCCAGAAGGCAGGATCTGTGAAATTGCTCTTCTTTGGTTCTCCTCACGCAGAAAAGAGAGCTCTGTCCTTCCTCCTCCTCCATGTCCGAATGTGCAGAGGTAAGCACACAGCACATCTCCAAGCAGCGTGACTGGCCAAGCTTCCTGCAGCGCAGCTAAAGACTCTAGGAAGTTTCCTGCTCTTTATAGCAGAACACTTGCTGATTTTCCCATATAACGTTACCTCTTAATGACAATTTGACTCATTAACTAATTAGTATTAATGTAATCTGCTCCTAATTTACTACACTCTATAAAGAAACTATATGAAATCTGTGGGTGCAATGTTTCCTGTTGTATGGTCAAATTTAAAGATTCCTGGAGAATCAAGTTGAGCATCTCACCAGTAATATTTTAGATCACAGAAACAACAGAGAGCCAAGGAGGCTGTAGTTCTGGGGTTTAAATTTTTTTCCAGTTGTTAAGCATTTTGCTCAAAAAAGACTTTTTTCTCTTCTCCAAATAGCTGTTTAATCACTGCTTGAGGTTGGAAAAAAGTGTATTGGAGCAGATGGCAAGAACACAGGATTTAAACAGGGGACAGATGTAACCATATTAGGGAGCCTGGAAGATAAATCTCTTAAAGTCTGGTGGCAGACGTGATCATTACTTTGTTTACAAAGGTGAAATATTACTAGTTTCAATTAACAGTTGCTCTTGTCCATATTTGGGATCTTTCCCCTTCAGAAAGTCATTAAAACCTGTTGTAAATCATCATGTTTGTGCTACTTCCGTACCGTGCGTAAATCACGGAGGCATCCCAGCATCTCCATTCTTTATGGAAAACGTGTAGATAGGTATTTATACAACACAAAAAATTGTGTTTGCTTTCTATTAAGCAGTTTACAAGTACTGTGTCTGATGACGTACCGTCTGCTGTGAGGTACAGGGGTCCAGGAAAGCAGAAAAAGGAGATGTGTATTCAGCCTCTGTGCTGCCAGTCCCTTCTTTCCCTGTAGCTCCGTCCCCTCGGTGCTGTCCCTGTCACCAAGGGCTCCTCGTAGGGCTCTAACATAAAGGAAGTTTCTGCCTATACGTACATCTGGAGCGTAGGAAGGCAACACCGTAAAGAACAGTCTTCTCTTCCTGTGGAAAAATCTGTAGGTTGTGCGAGAGACAGTGAGGAAATAAGATGTTGTCTGTGTGCAGCCTCCTTGCTGCTGAGACGTGGAAGAACCTTTGCTGACCTTGGGAAAATGACGCTTTGTAAGGAGGAAGTCCTCTTAAAGTGCATGCGTGTGTATATACATACACTTTATTTACATCTCTCTATATATTTAGATGGATGTTCGGGTGAATTCAGAAGCTGCTGCTTGAATACATCCTTTTTAAGAAAAAGCCAGGAGCAGTTCAGAGTGCTACTGTGTTGTTATAATTCCAACTCATCCCTTCATTATGGCTGGAACTGAGAAAAGGTGGGCGTGAGGAACAGGAGGTGTTCTGGCATTAATCACAGTGCCTTCAGCAGCAAATATTAGCACGTCACTTGAACATATTGCATTGGAGCATCTGTGAAGCACACGTCCCTGCTTCCCTACAGCGTTCTCGGTACTGTTTTCTTCCTCCAGCTGAAAACTCTGAACATATAGGGTGTCTAGTGTCTGTCCGAACCAGATTTCACTGGTACGGACATCTTTATCCAGTAGAATATTTTTTATTCATAGTTTCAACTGAAAAATGCGTTTTGGTACGATTGAAGAGGGAAACTTGTCCTCCTTATTAAAGGGTAAAAGATAATATGTGTGTATCATTTTTTTAAAGCGTAAACATCCTCCAAAAGGAAAGAGGAAGATGGTGATAGTTACAGTAATGTTACAATATCCCCTTCTGACTCCTGGTTTACCTATAGCAAAGGCAAGGACGCCACAGAGAGTCACTGATCAGAAAAGCAGGAATATGCAGGAGGAAGAGTCACAAACTACTTACCTTACTAGAACTCAGACGTTAATTGCACAGTGGAAAGCACTGCATTTATAAAGTCAGGCAGAAAGTCAGGAAATAACAAAATTAAGGTGGCAGATACCACAGCTATGTTACAGCACTGTGATGCAGTCTTGAGAAATGACTACACAGTTTCAACAAAAAAAATATACAGTTTTTTTCTCATAAATTGACATGTGAATGTAGCAATATTTTACATTTCGTTAGCCTCTCTCACCCTGACATATTGTGTGAATTACATGCAGTAAGACTCACAGGATGACTTAGTCGAAGAATAAGAACAGAAAATAGCACTTCCAGGTTATACACATAAAATATTTTCTATTATATTCTCATTCCTCAGGGAACTATGTGCTTCAGCAGTTATCTGGTTGGGACATCTCATATCAAACTGGTTTTAACCAATGTCTTTTTCTGATAATAACTGCTTTTAGATTCAAGCAATGTTAGAACTTTGCTTATTACCAAGTAATTAGTAATTAATGAAGCACTGACTAGATGCCAAAAATGTAAGCTATACTCTTTCAAATCATTAGTTACCAAAACACGATTAAGAAGCATCTTTTCTGCAGTAGTCAGGAAGCTTGGCTGAAAGGCAACAAAATTAATTTGATTTTAACATAATGTATAGTTTTAATCCCAGAGCTTTGTATGTGGCACAATATGATCAGTCATAATCAAACACTGTTTCTCTTTTATTACTTAAAATTTGTACAACAAATTGTACAGTAATCTATACAAGCAAAGGTGATTACTTTGAAGTAACTTACATTATGATTTATTAAAACTAAAATGCTTTTGCTGTCTTCTGTTGACGAAAGTACGATAAACAGTGATTGTACTGTGCTGGCATTTTTATAGGTGCAGATTTTATGATGGCAAGAGCTTTGCATTGCAGTCTCAACCTTGCATTACTGCTGCCCCTGCAAATATACTGCAGTTGGTGTATGGAAGCATACACAGTTTATGTTGCCTAATGGAAAAATGGGTTTGATCTGTGAAATTAGAAATATCTGGATAAATTTGCATCCTTTCAGTAGGTAATATTGAAGATGCAAAGTGTTGCTTTCAAAAGGAAGTGTTATATCCTATGTATTCTGAGGGGTTTCTGTTCACAGTGAAGCTAGTTACCTCCTTGCTGAGAAGTGTAGCTTCTTTCTTGGGAAGTGAATTATATAAATAAGCCTTGCTAGTAAAATTTTGGACTGAAGAACAGCCTCTGAGATCCATAGTAATTAATTATTCAGAAGAATTCTCATCTGCAGGATGGGTGGACACATACCATTTCTGAATTGGTTCTCCCAGGTGAAAGCGGTGATGGCAAATGTCGTGTCTGTAAAATTTCCAGCCCCGTTCATTTGGAGTGATTCGTTTGTTCGGGTCGGGCCCTCTGCGTCCATTCCCTCGCAGTCTGCCAGTCACGAGTGGCAGCGCTTTCCTCTTACTTTTGACAGCAGCTTTCTTCGTTATAACCAACTGTTTTGCCACATATTTTCATCTAGTCATTTCCTCTCTTTTTCACGCTTCCTGTGATTTGAATATTTAACAGCACAGCTGCAATATTCAACTAATAGTGAATTTTAAACGCACTACTTAGTATAATGGAGACAATCTGCACCTATAAAATAATAAGGAACATCAGCTATGTGTATAGAGTGGGTAGCTGAACCTTGGAAGGTGGTATCTTGGAAAAGGTTTCAGAATCAGAGGGGAAAAGCAACTAAACATGGGGCTCTAGTGTAAAACCGTGGTATTTCGATACTTAAATGGAATTGGGGATTTCAGTTTCACAGTATAATGTACCATCTCCTTCCCACTCCCTCTTTAAAACTCTGTTTGCAATGAAATAATCCAACATTTTCTGTTTTTTCCCCATTTCATTCTTGACATGTTGCATGCATGACTGTGTTCATATACTGAGGAGAGGTTTCTACTGACCTGCTGCCCGGGATGCCTCCGTATTTCTTAAACCTTTGTTTCAGGCCCTCTACAATGTAAAACCAGATTTCTTTCTTCCCGTATGTACTATGTTGTATGGATGATTATTTATCAATAGTGAATTTGTCACTATATTATCTTCCTACGCAGCTGGGTCACTCCGAGTATCTTAAAAACCTGCCCCTCAGCTGTGACTAATCTTGTGTTGTCTACAAGTGTTGTCTCCATCTGTACAGCCCTTTTTCTAGATTATCTTTAAAGGTTTTTATAACAAAATCTTAAAAACACATGACTCTCTTAGCTTTTCACCATGCGTCCTCCTGTTTCATCTCTCTTAGTTTTTGGTCCAAGCTTCTTCCTCACAACCCACAATGTAGTTTTTCTGACAGCATTTAATGAGAAAGTTGTGAAATGTCTTTCAAAATTTGTGTCACCAAGCCCCTATATCCACCACTTAACTAATGCGGAGAAGCTTGTTTTATGCTTTAGTGGAGAATAATTTGCAAAAAAATTTGCTTCCTCCTTCTGAGATGCCTTTACTTCCTTTTTAAAAATTTTTCTTATCTCTATGTTGAAAGTCATTGTGGTTCCAAAACTGGTGAGACAGTTTTTCCACCTGCTGAAAGCCTTGCCTAAAGATGGCATTCGGCATTTTATTTTCCTTTCATTTATCCTGGTTCAGAATGAGTTTGACATTATGCTAGATTACTGTGGTAAAAAAAAAAAAGGCACAAAGCTTTATTAAAATTGGGAAAACGGCATTGTACGTAAAAGTAATGCCTTTCTGCTTTACAGTCAAACTTGTGCTGTTTCTCAAATCTTTCCTGCCTTATTTTCCCGTCATGGTTTTAAACGCTGGTACCATCTTTCCAGCCTGCTGCACTTGTTTAATCTGGGCCTCTCAAATATGCTTTGGATCCCAGTACCTATATTCTCACCAGTCTGCAACTCTACTAAAAATCAGACACTATGCACAGCAAGCCGCTATAAATTGTATTGAAAGCATATAGCAGGATGGCAGCAATGGGTTATCCCGTATATGAACAAATTACTGACTCTGCCTCCCGAGGATGTGAAGGAAGCGGTAACGATCTTAATTCCATAACAGGATGAAAACGAGTCAGCTCGCAAGTTAATGAGGTTACGTGTTGTTTGCGGAGCATTCTGGATATGTATGAATGCTGGCTATTAATTATTCCTCCTAAATGAATGTATTTATTAGCAAAGTAACGTTTTAGGATTTTTTGTTTGTGGTGGGGTTTTTTTTTGTTTTTGTGGGTTTTTTTTGAGCCAGTCCCTTGCTTGCCTTCCTCCTAAATGAATGTATTTATTAGCAAAGTAATGTTCTGGGGTTTTTGTTTGTTTGTTTGCTTGTGGTGGTGAGGGTTTTGTTTGTTTGTGGTGGTGGGTTTTTTGGTTTTGTGGGGTTTTTTAAGCCAGTCCCTGACTTGCCTTCCTCCTAAATGAATGTATTTATCAGCAAAGTAATGTTTTGGGGTATTTTTTTGTTTGTTTGTGGTGGGGTTTTTTTTTGTTTTTTTGGTTTTGTTTGTTTGTGGAGGGGGNTGTTTGTGGTGGTGGTGGTGGTGTGGGTTGTTTGTGGTGGTGGGTTTTTTTATTTTTGTGGCTCTTGAGCCAGTCCCTTACTTGCCTTCCTCCTAAACGAATGTTAGCAAAGTAATGTTTTTTTGGTTTTGTTTGTTTGTGGAGGGGGTTATTTGTTGGGGGGGGGGGGGGGGGGGGTTTTGTTATGTGGGGGTTTTTTGAGCCAGTCCCTTCTCCTCGCCCCAGCTGTCTCTCCTCAGCAGGAGAGCTGCCGGTTGTCCCCCATCCCGTTTTCGGCAGCACAGCCACGGGTGGTGAAGCGGAGCAGTGAAGCGGGGCGCTGAGGGCGCAGCGCGGCCGCCCGGGAGGCGCCGTGAGGGGCAGCTGAGGGGAAGGCGGGAAGGCCGCGCCTCACCCAGCGGGCCCGCCCCCGCGTCGCCACGGCAACCGGCGCACGGCGGCCTTTGCGCTGGCGCATGCGCAGTCCGCGCCCGAGGCGGCCGGGCACGGCGCACATGCGCACTTGGCGCCCGGCTGCCTCCCCCCCTCCCCCTCGGTGCGCGTGTATGTGTGTGTGTATGTGCGCGCGGGAGCGTGCGCGCGTGGCGGCGCTGCCGGCTCCCCCGCACCGGCGCGGAGCGGCGCGCAGCCCCAGCGGCTTCCCCGCCCTCGCTCGCCCGTCCCCCGCTGTCGCAGGTGAGCTGGGCTGCCCCGGGGAGGAGGACAGAGGAGGGAGGCGTGCGGCCGGCGCCCGCCTTCGCGGGGAGCCGCGGCGGGGCTTATTGTCCGGCTGCGAGGAGGAGGAGAGAAAGGAGGCTTAACCCCGGCTGCACGCCGGGCCCTGCAGGGCTGCCGGCCGGGGATTGGAGGCGCGCGGTCCCCTCCCAGATCCGGGGAGGGTCCCGGCCCCCTCCCGTCACCCGGCTCCTCACGGGGCCCCGCGCTCCGCCGCCCACCTGTCGGCCGCCTCCTCAGCCGGTGTGGCGGGCGGCGGCGGCCGGGAGCGGGTCGGCAGCGGGGCCGGGGCCCGGCGGCTCGGCAGCGCCCTCTCCCCGCTCAGTGTGCGCGGGGTGTGTATGGGTGTGCAGGGCGGCGGGCCCCGCAACATGGAGGGATGGGGCGGCTGTGCAGCGTCGGTCATTTCCCCCCTCGCTACCTGCGCCAGGGGACGGAGAGCAGGTTGCGGCCTGGCTGGGCGGGAGCTGCCCCCCTTTGCTCGCTGGAGAGGCCCCGCGGGAGTGAATGCTGAGGGGGTTGTTTGTGCGGGCGGGCGGGCAGAGCCGTGTTCCCGCCCGGGGCGGGGGGCCCTGCGCGGCGGGGGCGCCGGGGCAGAGCGGCGGCTGTGGCGGGGAGATAGCGCTGTCCGGGCGGCCCCCAGCGGGGCACCCCGGGCTGGGCCAGCGCACGGGCTGGGCTGGCAGAGGAATTCGGGGTGTCAAGCCGGCATAGCGCTTCTTTTCTATAAAACGGGGTGAATTCGGAGCACCGAGAGCGCCCTGCCTTGTAGCAGGCGCGTCTGCTTTAGAGAGTGGACAGATGAATGCTGTTTATTTGACATCCAGAGCGTTTGGCATGTTTCTTTCCTGGCAGCAGATGCTGGAAAAGCGATTATACAGGTATACTTTAAACCGAGATGAGTGGTGATGATAGGTAGTAGTTTGAATTAACTTGTTCCCGTGTTTTTAATAGTAGCTACTTCCTGGTGAAATTCTGTGGGTATGTTTATCTATTCAAGAGATGCAAAAGGTGCGTTTGCACAGGTCTGATTCCTCCCCCCCAGTCTGTTCTGTGCTAAGCTAAGGGGCTTTACTATCACAGAGAGCTGGAAGAGATGCAGGCTATTTCTTTTCAAATAGGATAGGTGGATAAGCAGGCAGTCAAATGTTTCATAGGCCTATGGTTTTTGAGTTTCTCTCAAGACTGGAAAATGTGGTAGGATGCACAGTTATAATTTTCTTTTTTTTTTCCTTATCACTTCCTGCCTCTGCAGCTGCCTTGATTTTAGTAGTATTGTGGTGGTGGTTTGTTTCTAAACAAAATGGGCTTAACTTTCTATTCACGTCAAACAGGCATTTGGTGGTTTGCGACCTTTTTTGATACATAGGCCTCTTGTGTGTTTTAGTGGTTCTGCACATTTTTGTTAGTTGAACTTCAACTCACCTTTTTTGATTTTTAATCTTTATTAGGTCTCAGCAGACCATTAGAAATAATATATGGACCAAAAGTTAAAGACTGATACTGCTGATACTTATGTATTATCTTAATGCAAATGGTTTAATTGTTGATCCTCTTAAAACAATGTCACATGCAGAACAGTGAGGAGTAGAGAAATATATTGTTTTTCTAAAGCTTTCGTTTACCAACATATATGTGTTTTTTCATGTATTATTGTAAGGTTTATTATCAATGATAATATAGGCAGATGACTTCCACGGACACATCCACATCAGCTGTACTGGCTTGGGCCCTGATTCTGTACATTAGTATGATCCATACAGGTGTCAAAACTTCAGTGAATTTGTACCATCGGGCACCAGAGTATAGCACAGTACAGAGGCTGAGAGCTGCTTGTGATCTTTACTAGCAGCGCCTCTGGTTACTCTGAAAAATAGTTCACGTTTCTGTTTGTTTGTTTTTCCAAGATAGATCTTTTGCAGAAGCAAAGCCGCTGCGCTCCTTCCTACAGCCTCTGCGCATCCCTGCATGCGGGTTGTCTGCAGTCTTGCTCGGAAGTTTGCTAAAGATAGGTCACTTGAATTGAAAGAGTGCCCTCTGGTGACATCTGTATTTAGAGTTTGGGCTGTGTGTAAAG
The DNA here is from genome assembly GCA_013399365.1 of Pampusana beccarii. Lineage (NCBI taxonomy): Eukaryota > Metazoa > Chordata > Aves > Columbiformes > Columbidae > Pampusana > Pampusana beccarii. The sequence goes on along the minus strand of VWYH01001148.1, from coordinate 967,021 downwards.
AGGCGCTTCTGCTAGTCTGGAATTAAACGTTGCTCCCAACAAGGCTGGGGATGTGTTCTGCACTGAAATACCAGTGTGGCCGTGGCTGAGATGGGGGACAAGCAGTCGCTTGCAAATACGTGTGGTAGACGTATGGCGGGCACTGGGAGTCCGTTAGCCCCCTTGTGAAATATTCTGCCTTGTAATTTATTTTGCTGGATTTTGATGAGCAGTGTTTGGTTCCTCAGTGTAAGGGAAGAAAAAAAACCCAAACAAACCAACCTCCCCTAAACCAAGCAAACAGAAATCCAAACCAAACAAAAAACCCAAACACAACCAAACCTCTTCGAGGTTATTGTATTTACTATCAGGTACTTTTTCCTCTGAAAATTGCATTGTGCAGAATTTTTGGAGAGATCTTCTCCCTTCCACACCTCTATCTTGCTGGTGACTGTGTGGCTTGAAAATCCCAGTGTTTGGGTATTTTATTGATCTTGATGCTGCTCAGCACCAGTGAACAAAAATGAACATACAGAGCTAACTCTTTTAACTTCCATGACTTGTGTAAATTTTGATTTTAAGATAAGCTATGTTTGTAATAAATTTATTTAAGACTTTAGAAAGCTAATAATGTCTTAGTGTGCTAATGTTCTGCTTGACATGTCTTTGAATATTAAAAGATTTGAATTGATAAGGACACACCTCCATCTTCAAGTTTCTTCCCCCCTTTTTTTTTCATTGAGATTAGGGATTAATCTTTATATTTGCTTGGAGTTGAGTCATTTGGGCTCCTCCTTTCATTCAATAAATAAAGCTGAGCTGAAAACTTCCTTGAAGGGTGGGGAGTGTAATCAGTTGCATTTTGTCAAAGTATAAGACATCAAAGGCACGGTACATTTCTGATTTGAGTGTTGTTTTACAGCCCTTGTTAGAAAAGATCTTTAAGAATGCATTTTCAAAATAACGAGAGCTTTTATGTTTATACCTTGTACCTTTAAATATCTGGAAGCGCTGCGGTAGAGTTAATCTTTTAATATTCATAGTGTTTACTGCATGAGCAGAAGCTTTGTGGGCTTCATGTTTTGTCTGTTTATCGACTGATCACCTTAAAAGACTGTTGAAGCAAAAGAGTCTTGCTGTTAGAGTTGGGTGTTTTAAGTAGATGCTCTGTAGAACGTGTGAGTGTGTGACTGCAACTCTTTATTTTACAAAGATCCTTAATGGTCTGGTAGGACTCCAGGGAAAATGGCATTGGAATCCTTGTTGTGTGCATGCTGGTACCACCCGGTCAGGGGAACATCTACAATGGGAGCTGGAGCCAGGCAGCTGTGGGCTGTCAGCTCTTGCGGCCAATGTGGCACTGCAGAAAGGGGGGACAAAGGAGAGGGTGGCCCAAAGTCACGGAAGGGGAGGATGTATTCAGCAGCATGGTGTGTTCTGAACACTGGAGCTTCTAGCTGTGACTGTCCAAAGTGAGCGTGGTGTGAATGGTGGTCATTGGACCTGCTTGCTGGCTGAGGAGAAGAGAGGCTGTTTCCTATCTGTGCTTCAGTTTGTAGGAGAGTTTGGCTAGAAAAACTGACCTGTTCACTGAGTCTTATAGCAAAATAAAATACGGGGAAGTCTAGTGGGCCAGGACTAAGTATTTCAAAATACAATGTTCCTGACATGCATAAAAGGTTGATGTTTATTCTCTTGTGCTCGCTGTTTGGAGGTGTGTCACTCTCTAGTACACTCACAGCAGGTCTTTTCTAGACTCCTTACAGGCTTCCAGATGGGTTATAGACTGTCATATGGCACAGATGGTGTCTTCCTTGAACCCATGGAGATGCCTTTAGAACGCTCTTAGAATCCTTGCTATCCCAGCTTTGTTCTGTTTCTTCGAGGTGTTGGACTTGTGACCTGTTCTCTGTGCCTGTTTCAGAACTTCGTTTATCTGTATACATGTGAATACGTTTCACAGGCAATGTAGGTTTTAGATTGCAAGTGAACTGGGAGAGGCGTGTGCCTGCCCTATTTTCTCTGGTCTGTCTGGGGAGACTGTACGACTCCCCCATATATCGCAAGTGTGACCACAACAGTGAATCTAGCTCGGTGCCTCAGCAGCGTATAGTTGAGATTTGGACATGGATTAGAACAAGCTGGCTGAAGTTCAATCCAGATAAAATATACATGATGATGTGGATGTAATTATCAGCCTTCCTAATTGAAGGAGTGCATTTGCCATTAGGTAGAAGTGTTAGTGCCCTCTGGTGATTCGAGTTTATTAGCTGTTCTTAGCAATCGTATTGAAGCAGTAAAATCGGTTTTTAAAATCTTTTGACTAGAAGACTGAGACCTCCTAACCCGACCAGAGTTGACTAGAATTTGGCTGGAAGTCATGTCTGACCCTCCTCCCGTTGATTTTAGACCGTTACAGCAGTTCCTAGTGCAAGTCATGAAGTATAACTTGGGGCGGGCCTGGGTCAGTTAAGGAGAAAAGAACAGTGTGCCTGGTGATAATGAGCAGAAATGGCAGAGAGGGAGACTGTTAAGCTTTGTATGGGGTCCTCTGCCTAAAAATGGTCATCCCGATTTAGTGATTTGTGTGTGTGTGTGTGTGTAGCTCATGAATCTCTTCACTTCTGTTGCTTGTACTGCATGTCTGAGGGCTGAAATGCTCAGAGTGGCAGAGCAGAAATGCAAATGGGGGTTGAAATGTGCTGGCTGTCATGCTGTAACTCCATTTAAAGGTGATTTGGAGGGAAAATATGGTGCGGAAGGTTTTGCTGGCTTTGGAGCCATCTCAGTAGGAGTCAGTGGCACTGATGCTTTGGGATATGTATGTGTTACCTGTTTTTCTCTGTAATCGAGTGGTGATGTTGGCAGCAGTCTGGAGTGACCTAGGACTGGCTCTCAACGCTGTTGTTGTAGTAGTATGGCATTAAAATCTGTTTGATTTGTGCCTCTCATTATTCATTAAGGGACAGCTTTGGGACTGTGGAATTTGCTCTCACTGAAACAGGTTTAGATTGATCATGCTGTGGAAGAAGCTATATTTTTTTAGCTAATAATGCCTAGATAAAAATGGCAGAGATCCTGAAAAAGTCATCTTAATGCAGTTTGTAAATTGGATTGCTTTTATTACATTATCAAGGTGCCCAGGGTTTGGGATATTTGTCTAAAATATAGTATTATATTTTCATTTAGATTTAGAATAAGTGGTATCATGTCACAGAGTGACTCGAGTTGGACCAGTAAGTGAATAATCAGGACTAGTACAAAACACACTTTCTGCTCTGATACAGCCTTTTGAGATTAATGTATAGGCAGGCAGAAGCCTGCAACGAAAAGCCGAAAGTCTCTTACTAAGTTTTTCTTTGTAAGCTTCATGTCTGAATTTGTATCTGAAGAGGCCAGTGAGCACAGCTGGACTTGTGACTTCTTAGTTCCATGTAAAACTCAAATTTATAAGCAAAAACTAATCCAGAAACCAGTATTTTGGGGATTTCAAACAAATCCACAATCAACTTGCTTGTGTGAAGTGTTAGAATGCTGGTAGCATTGAGTAGTTTCTTAGGTGTACGTTTTGGATTTCAAAATGCACGTAAATTGTTTGAAGTGCTAAATCAATAAAAGAAAATGCGCCCCAAAGATTTGGACTACTCTCTCCCATTAATGCATCACTGTTTTGTGCTGTCACTAATTAGTAACTCTAATATCATGAGGTATATTGATAAAGCATATGGTTAAGTGGATGACTCATAATCATTGTATTTCCTCTCCGACTCTGTCACATAATTAACTTTCCCTGTGTGGTTAAAGGGCATGTGAACTGTGCTGCCGTTGCTAGCACGTCCAGAACACTCTGCCAACAGCCTTGTCTTTGATTGCCAGCCAGTCTTCCCATGTGCTTTATTGGTGAGTATACCTGAGTACTGGCAGCTATCTCATTTATTTTTAGAATAATAGTCACTTATTTTTAGACTGACCAATTTGTTTGGGCGTCAGTTGTCAGGCTTGTCTGGTATGTACAAGAACTGTGATATTCACAATAATTATAATACTCTTATTGATCAAGCGTTTATGGAAATATACCAACAGGCATTTTGGAGAGGAGTCATGTATGAGAAGAGCAGAATCTATTGAGTTCAATCCCTCCATGCAGTTGAGATCATCTTCAAACATCTTCTGGAGCTCAGAGTGCAAAATTACGGAAGGCTTAGCAAGATTTCTTCTTAGCTACCCACTCACTCACCACGTGTTTCTGGGAACCGTGAATATGGTGGGCTGTGAGCAGCCTGACCCTTGAGATGTTCGTTAGGGCAGATAAAAACCTGAGTATGCAGACCTGCCTTAGAGTAGGATTAACATTACCTGGCTATAAGGCTTTATTATTATTACTTTTTAATATGCTGTGCATGGATGGTGTCAGGTATGCAGCTCATAGTGAAACCATTTTCCATTTTATTTATATGATAATAGGAAATGTCCCTCTGTAATAGAAATGTTTTTGCTGCTTCCTGTTTGAAAAGTGCTTGGCTATCCAGCCTATGCTGCTTGATTATTATGATAGACAATTTCTTCTAATGCTCCTTTGTGTATTGTTGCTTGTTTGTTTCTTTTCCTTCCCCGTCCAAGCATATTTTGGATTTATTTTGGACAGATTTTGGCAGATAGCTCTTTGATAATAGCTTTTGGTGTTTTTAGTGATATTCCTCACTAAAAGTGCTTTTCTCCTTACTAGTGAACAATGACTTTCTCTCAGATTCAGTCTAGTATTGTGTTACATTGGACAAGGTCTTCATTATAAATGTACCAAATGCAGTGGTACCAAATCTAATCACGGTATGAAACTGTGATTCTTTGGTTATTTTTTAATACCCTTGTGTAGATGTAGCTATGCTGGCAGTAAGTTATTTTATTGGTCGAAGTTGCTTACCTATACGGGCGATATCTATTCAAGTGCTCAAAGTGTCCACCCAGAATACTTCTAAAGGAATTTGGAGAGGAAAATGCTGTTAACCAAATTGCAGTCAGGAGATCAAACAGAAGGATAAGCTTGATACTGTTTTCGTTCAAGGTGGGTGCCAGATGTACAATGTTTCATAAAGCTGAGGCATATTAGAGTGATAAAGAAGTGGAAAAGCTGCTTTTGAAGTGCAGTATTTCTTTACCTTTGAAGCACAGCAGTAATTCGTAAGCTGAGCGCGTCGTTTAGGACCTGTTTGCAGATAGCGCTTCCTCAATGTCTGCATGTAATGGCTTGCCCTGTATTTAATTCACTTGCTGACTTGTGGGTTTTTTAATGTGGATGGGGTCTGTGTGATGACTGAGCTCAAGCCGTATTTCATGCTGTGACTTGTGTTTAATACTTCTGCAAAGTCAGTCCTGGCTCTTTTCTGAAGCTGTCTTAGTGGTGAAAAGGTTTCTTCATTAGGACCTAGTTCATGTTTCAGATAAGGTAAATTAACTTCCCTTAAAAGAAATATTCATACAAATCTGTGTATACATTAGCATGAAGGGACTTTGAAATTTAAAGAGAGATATCTAAAAATTCTATCAGAGACCAGCAATCGGAACCGCTTTAGTTTCTTCTCTTTTTGGTAACGAATGCCATATGACTAGGAGAGGGAAAAGAAGTATCTGTCTATTTGTTGTTACATGATCTCACGTTACTTTCCTTATGTGCCGTGGAAAGTTTTAAAGTATTTATGGCGATGTTGTGCCAGAGCATCTAGAGAAACCAAAAAAGAGTTTTGTTGGTGTTTTTTTGTTGTTGTGTGAAATTGTGTGGCTTTCCTGGTCAATTTGATGAGCGTATGGGAGAAAACTGAAATGCCCATGGATGTGGACACAGAGTTGTACACTTAGAGCATGTGCTTATTATAAGTCCAAAATGAATATATGCAAAATGCACATGAATTTTTAAGCCAATTTAGACTTACAGAAACAAAGGTATGTAGGCAAATGATTTGAGGCTGACAGTTTTGTCGAGGAATAATTCTTGATTTAGGTGTGTAAGTTATAAATAAGACAATAAATTGAAAATTGAAAGGGTATTGATGAGGCCAGAAAGTGTTTTATAAAGGATAGCTTAGGAAAATGTGAAATCTGTTATGCGGGTCCATATAGTAGCATGATAATTGACAGGTGTGCCGTATTTGTGTTATGCTAAGTCGGACATAGAAATCTAGTTAGCCTATGTTAAGTGATACTGCAAAAGAGGGAAGCTTACTTGATAAATAATGCAAGTGGCTGACATGAAAGATGTCTTGCCGAGCTATTGCAACCACAAAACTTTTGTTAAATCCTCATTTATTTGTAGACAAAGGTGGATTTTAGGAAAGTTGAGGGTTTAAAGTAATTATTTCTGCTGTGCCTTTTTTTTTTTTTTNTTTTTTTTTTTTTTTTTTAAGCTAGCTCTTATTTTTATGACTTAGAAAAAGATCTGTGGTTTTACACACTTTTTTTTTTTCCCACTTCTCTCTGTGAATTGATGGATGGAGAACAGAATCCAGCAGTAATAGAGCTTAAGGACATGGACAGAAGTGAGATCTCTCCGGAGAACAGGCAAAAAGACGGACTTTCCTTGCTGTTTTGGGGTGGATGGGATGGAGTTTGTGTTGCTTTTAGGTGTCAGATTTCCGTGTACACTAGTACTGAATGTCATGGACATCTTCTTGGTTTTACTTGTCTGTGTGAGGGAGGGAAGATGAGGAGAAGTGATGGGCTTCAGCAACTGAAGTTTTTGTTGCTGGTCGCTTTGTCTGGTGTCATCTTTCCCTATTACATTCCAGGTCATTAATGGAATTGGATATATTTTTTTTTTCTGGGGGTAGTAGGGTGTGTTTCTGTGATCTTATCATTAGACGAGCTGATCTGTATTTCTTTGTGGCTTTTGCTGCATTTATGGTTCTCCTAATGTTGGTAGAAGTGCTTTGCTTACAGGAAGAAAATTGCGATCTTTTGGAATTCATAAGTGGCATCTTCTCTAATGCAGAGGAGGTTGACTTTTTTAGTGTAATAATCCTGAAAATAAGAAAACACATCTTGGAAGAGAAAAAGGGATCTTGCTAGGTTAGAGATGCCATTTGCAAACTGTGTTCTTTCTTTGGGGATGGGGCTGAGCATGCGGTTGGGTCCCAGAGTGAATTAGTGTTGAGTTTGTTCCTCATTGAGGGAGCTGGCTTATTTGGCAGTCTCTGTGCTAGAGCAGCTTCACTGCCTGCTATTCAGTAGCTTTGTCAGATTTATGGTGTTCATTAGCCACACACAGCTCAGCTGGAAAACCCTACTCTATTTGTGGAAAAACTAGATTCTTAGATCTATTGACAGTTGCGTTTATTTGGTAGCTACCTTTGCTGGTTTTGTTGAGGTTGTTTTTCACTGTCTTGGAGGTAGCAGAAGATAAATTTTGTAGCTTACTAAAATCTCTTAGCTTTTACGTGATAAAGCTGTTTCAAAAGTATCCCACCCGCCAAAAACACCCTGACCATGTTGTGACCAGTGACTTCAGTGATATTTGAACAGTAAGGTACCAATACTCTGTTTATGCTGTGACTGACTCTCCTTTATGTTTAAACAACGTTCATGACCAAAATGGACTTCCCAGCTTGGGCAGCTGAATATGAAACTAAATGAAAGATTAAAGTTTTCTTGAAGTGCAGCCAAGGTATTCGCTTTTTCAGCCGTTCTTTTAGCAGGTCAGAGGTAACTCATTTCCTGGTAGTGTAGAATGGGGAAGGGAATGACTCGTTTTGTGTGTGTGTTTTTGTGCTGGTTGTGGGTTTGTCTGGTGTTTTTGTGGTGGTGTTGGTTTGGTGTGGGTGTTGGGTTTTTGTTTTGTTTTGTTTTTTAAATTATTCACTAATATGGATAATCTTGGCTTTGGAACAACACTGAAAGATCTGAATATATTTAGTTAAAAATATATATATATATATTTTTTTTTTAACTGTAGAAACATTTATCCATGTATTCATTTCTTTCACCAAGCTCTTTGCAGTTCGGATTTTCCAAATGCTTATGGGCACTATCAGCTGAATGTCTCTTGGTGGTGACATGATGAAGTGTTCCAGTATCACCAAGTATCAGAACACAATGACACCTTTTCTCAAAGACGTAGCAGGGCTGGGAGAGCTGGGTGTGCATAGGCCTTGCACGTTCCCTCTTTTCTGTGCTAGGAGAACATACCCCTGCCACAAGTTGATTGCTTGAAGTGATGCGTTTTAAAATAGCTTTCTGTGATTGTTCTGCAGTATCTTCATTGTATTTATTAAGAAATAGAATGTTTTTATTGGGAGACTTAAAGCCAAATTTTAGCAAATCTTCCTAGAAGGAAATACGGGGAGATGAAAACGTGTTTAAATGGATTTCAGGGGTTTTTGTCGTGTGGTATTACGCAGTTACCTGTCACCTCCGTTTATTTGCAGATGTGTAATAGTTCTGAGTTAAACTACAAACCTACAGTGAATTTCATTAATAATAGCAACTTCGGAAACAGTCACACTTGTTATAAGCATAGACCTATGAAAACTGATTTATAATTGTTTTCACACTAGAGGGCACTAACATCTTGTGAAATTTAAGCCCAAGCCAATTTTTACTCCATGTAACACTTAGGTACTGGGTAGTCTTACTGTTTTGGTAATGGATGCCAAAGGTTTCAATTTCTTTGAAGCCTTTTCTCTGTAGAAATGAAAAGTAATGATATTCTTGCAAGGATGCATTAACATTTGACGTGTGGCGTTTTTAATTGTGGTTGTTTTTTTTTAACAGCAATAATTTGGGTAATTTGTGGAGAAAATTGTAAATTTCACTTGTAATCTTAAATTGCTTTTAATGCAGTAATTTTCACTTGAAGCTGGTGGATAGGTATATAAGATAGGAAACTATCAGAAAACTTCTTATAAAAGTTTTCTATTCTATTTCTGTATCCTGAATATACTTCTTAAAGTTGGTAAGCAAAGGAAAATAGTTGTATGAGAACGGATGTTGCAGGCCTAACTATACGTTAGAGTTAATGCATGCCTTTACACATTGGTACCTGGTATATAGAAAATAGTATGAAAAAGAGTATGAAAATCTGCACTGCCCATAAGTAATGCGTTGTAATGGAACCTTCAATTGTTTGTTGTTTTTAAGTAATTTTAGAATGTGTGTTTGAATCTGAAGTTTGGACCTCAAAGTGATGTAGCCATTTAGAAAGTACTTTAATTTTGTTATGGATTTTAGATGCTGAATCTTGTTTAAAACATGTGAATGAAATGATTTCTGATTCCTTTTTGCTTTTTGTAGGAATGGTTATTCAGTTGCCTTGGAGATGATCCTGCTGCTGTAAATGTAGGGCTGAAGATTAATGGTGTGGGCAGTATGGACCTAATGAACGGACAGTCAAGCAGTGTTAATATTGCGGCTACTGCCTCAGAGGTAAGGGTTACAAAACTCAGTTATTGGATACTGAAGACCACAAATACTAATTTAAAAAAAAACAAACACCAAGATGAAAGTTTTTTCTTTCAGCAGATTTGATGCAGCAGATTCTTGGTTTGTGAGCTGGTTTCACATGCCTCAGTTTAGATGTGAATCACTTACAGGTTCTGACCTTTGTATAGCAAAATAAAGCATGAGCAAGCATTTACAGCCTTGCCATAGCCAACGCTGCCTTTTTATGTTCTCTTCCATCACATCTAGACAAGAAGCTTTTCTTTTCAAGCTTGAACAATAATAGATACTCTTAGTGCAATAAGCTGGGCTGGCAAGGCCTGTGGGCAATGTTGTGTTGTTTGGCAGGTGTTTGTGTGTGTCGCAGGGCGGTCTGACACAGTAGTGCTGGAATAAGGTTGTTCCCTTTGTCTCTTGGGCCATATTCAGGCACTGCTGTGGGTCACCCCCTGCCCACCAAAGTTTCTGCCCTTTAGAAGTGAACAGCTCGTTAGTTACAGGCGTGTGTATCAGCCAAGCAGTGGGGATTGGCCTCCTGTGCTGATGCCTCTTATTTTGAATTTAATGTAGTTCTCTATTTCTCATCTACTTGTTAAGGGAAAGAAGGGGTGGAGTGAAGTTCGTACCAGAACTTTTTGAGTTCTTTTTGCTAGGATCATGTGAGGAGCTGTTGAGAGTTGTGACTGATTCCTAAATTCTGGTTTTTTGTTTGTTTCTTCAGAAGAGTAGCAGCTCTGAATCCTTGAGTGACAAAGGATCGGCTGAACTGAAGAAGAGCTTTGATGCTGTGGTATTTGATGTTCTAAAGGTTACACCAGAAGAATATGCGGTAAGCAATTCAAGTAATTTTTGTTACATTGTGTGTGAGTCTTCTTGGCGACTTTTCCCTCTGCTTTTCCACTTCTATATTTTTTTTGCCTAGCTTCCGTTGTCGTTGAGTTTCAAAAATGGATCCTACACTGTAGTTCTTCATTGTCCTAATTATTTTTAATGTCAAGTGATCTTTTTGGGCTATGCTGTCGAGCTACTTCTCACACTCTTGTATGTAACATAGACCAAAGATTATTAAATCTATATGATACGGCTGAATTCTAACATGCATATTTCAGTTGCAAGAATATTCTTGACCTGTACTTGTGTTTTTCTGGAGCTATTTTAATTTTTAACTCTGTTAATTCTTATGTCTAGGGAGTGTTTTCTTCTTTTGGATGCCATGGTAGAGAATGATGAGTTGGCTATCCTGCAGAACCAAACCAAACGAGTGAAAAAATTCAATCAAAACACGAGATGATTTGGGGTTTTTTTTTAACCCTACTTGCAGAGGTTAAGATGACAGATGGTCCCTCTATTTTAGTGATTCAAGTATGTTACTAGAAAGATTGCTGACAAGCTATTGCTTGTACTACATTTATGATTCAAGTGATGAGATTCATGATGAGTTGGCCTGGGGAGATTATTGATATGTGATAGTATGTATCACAAAATATTCCCATTAAGTTTGTTCTATTTTTTTAATTGTTAGTAACTATTTCAGTTAATTATTACAGGCTAAATTGATTTTAGTGAGCACACTGAAAACTTAAAGCATCTGTATTATGAAGTGGTACTTACACATTAAATTCTTCTCGGGTAGTTAATGGGATTTATTCCTGACTGAGGTCCAAGTCATGTAGGCCTCCTCCTTACTCCATTGTCAGAAACAACTGGGTAATGAGTCACCTGTTTCTCATGGGAAGATGTTTTTGGGGCTGGCTGTCCTTTTAGTTTTATCTTACAATTTCTCTACGTAAAGGAAATTTAAGTACTTAGGGAGTTAGGGGCTAGGGGCATGAATTCAAGTGGAATTATGTATTCAGGCCAGAACAGCTACAGGTTCCTTTGAATGGCTCTGCTATTTAGCTGGTGGTAGATGCTGTTGAGCAGCAGAGCAGATCACTTAGTCTCTGTGGAGCTGCTGTCACTCACTTGGACAGCAAAATATACAAAGGTGCTTTGTCTTGTATCACATTTTATATTCCTTTTGCTCTACTAAATCATCTGTCATGTGCAGAAACCTTCTACTTTCATGGGTGTTCAAACTGTGACCTACTTAGTAAATCTTGGTTAGATAAAAATCTTTATTAAAATCCAGTGTTTTTGCTGTTTTCATTTTATGCTTCAAACTGGGTAGAGGTGCACTCACAAACAGGAATCATTTAATTAAGCATTTCACATTACAGTTACGAACCTGTGATTGTATTTTTGGGGTGGTTTTTTTTACTACTTGGTGTAATTCTTCTGTTTTCTCAGTTCCCTGAAATAAAACATCTTTACTCTTAGCCTTCTCACTTTTAGAGTTTCTAGTTCTTCATATTGGATTTCACTTACTGTAAATGGATCTGAAATGTCTTATAGAATTCTGAACAGTTGAGGAAAAATTGTTAGTAGTCAGCGTGTAGCCTTTTGGCAAGGTTATAATTAATTTCATTTATTTTTCAGAGTTTCTGTATGCAGCTACACTTCTTCATTAATGTTTGTTTCCCTGGGCAAGTTTGTCTGCTTTCCCGTTGGGCCTTGCTTGCTTCGAATGCTGTCTTTTTGTGATCATTCTTGCTGAAGGTTGTAGAAATAAGTGAATTTGCCCAAAACGTGGGATCCCTTGGAGGAAAAGTACCTTTGACCCTTACGCTTGTTTTTATTATATTGGCCATTTCCTTATTCTTCCTGGTTTTAGTCCTAGCATAACAGAGAAGTTATAAAATCTTCATCTGGATTTCGGTGTTAATGTGAAGACTAGCAGAGTGACAGGGTATGGCCAGGCTCTTGAGGATACCAGCACTGAGGAGAATGCAAAACTGTGTTGGTGAGGTTTTAATTATAATAGTGGGTCTGTACCTCTCAGATTGGACGTGGATATGCTACCAATTGCCTTTTCAAAGTATGAGAAAATTTCTAGTTTAGTGACGGTTCTTGTAAAACGGATGCAGTGCAGACTACTGACATCTGTGACTTAGCAAAGGCTGAATTCTATTACCGACTGCAGGATGAATGCTGTTTAAAAAAAATGGTTTTTGAAGTGGTGAACTGAGGAAATAATTTGTGGGCTGTGTAAGTGCCTTATTCATGGAGAGGAAAGATAATGTGATAAAGCCAGTAAAAGAGCAATAAAAGCAAGTTGCTGTACAATTAGACAGCTGTCTAATTAATGGTTAGGGAACCTTGGCTTGAATGAAAAAGAATTCCAGTGCATAGGTAGCATAAAGATGAGAGTTAACTGGTAAAATTGACATCAGTATCGAGAAGTCTTACCCTGCACCTTATATGACATGCTGTATTTTGATGAAAATAGGTCACTGTGTACAGATGGGACAATTACAATTACAGTAGAGAAAAGGGAGGAAAAATCTGAAAGATGATTAAGTTCGAGAGATACTGGAAATAGAATTAGCGCTAGCGGTTTCAATACTGATATGAGAGACACAGATGTCTTTTCAGTTCCCACTGTTAGAGATGTCATTGTTACTTCCAAACTCGATCTGTTTAGTCAGTTAGTGGGTAAGAGACAAGTTGGACTACAAAAGCTATTGCTTGTAATCCTGTGTTTTCGAGAAGCTGCTTGCCAAGCCAAAGAGAAGCCGAAGTGTAAATATTTTTGGTGATTTTATTTCCATATTCTTCCCTTTGGCAGTCACCTAACGCTGTCCCGAATGCACAGTTGGTGTGCCGTTTCATGTAATGGTCCTTTGTTCCGCCTCCTACTAACTTTCTAGCAAAAGTACTCCAGCCTTCCAAGGGCTCTAGTCTGAACAGTAACAGGAGCTATTATTCTAATAAATGTGTTATAGTCCATTTATACTGTTGTTACCAACCGAGTGTTTTAAGTTCGTTGTGAGGTTGAAGGCTGCTTTAGAAAGCGTGAAGTTATAGCTGGAACAGGTGAGATCTTCAGGCAGAGCTGCTGCTGTTGTGAATTTATAGTTTGCTTTATCCCCCTGCAGCTTACAAAACCAAAGTTTCCAGGGGATGTATTGAATGCCTGTGTGTTTCATACATTTTTGGGAAAAAGGATTCCATTCGTTGAGTATGAAGTAGGACACATTTGTTTCCTGCTGAGGATTCTACAGACAGCTTTCTAGCAGTAGCTAATAAGGAGACTGTTTTTTAAATACCTGCTTTTAGGCTGATCACTGCTCACTTCTTTATTAAACAGCTAAAAGCCACAAAACAAGTTGGTGCCAGGATTACCCGGCGGTGTCTGGCCCTGCGATGGAGCCGCTGGTGCGCGCAGGGCCGGCAGGGCTGCAGTGAATGCTGTCCCTTCTCCTTGAGGGGAGGAGTGTGGTTTGGAGTGGACAGGACCAAATTTGTGGGGCAGAGGGATGTGTTAGCGGTGCAGTGACAGTAGGAAGTGGGGGCTGGTGAGACTGAAAGAAAAAAGGAAAATGCTTTGAGGACACGAGCTCCAAATTAAGATGCTGGCAAACCTCAGGTTGAAGAAATATTTATTTTTTGCTTTACAGTAAATTCATATTCCTTAGACTGCTACTGTTTAATTATTTGACTGTTTAGCACTTTTTGACTCACTTTTCCATTTTATACTTGAACTTCGCCACGGTGGTGTAAATATTTGAGGTAGAATTAAGGGAAGCGCAGCTGTATAAATCCGTTGCTTTTTTTTCCCCACCTAGTTATCTAAGAAGGATTCTTTATTCTTTGCCCTAGTCTGCGAAAGCGCTACGAAGTGAGTTCGCATTAAGATGTACGTGTGTTTCTTTTCTTTTTGATTCCAGTTAAGCTTTGTCAACTGGATGTTGGAAAAAGGCATATTGCTTAATTTGGAAGCAATATACAAGCATAGTTTATTTTTAAAATGTGTAGGTGACACAAGGAATCTTTCTCAGAGGCGTTCTTACAACAGTTAAATATCAAGTTACCTCTATCTGGAAAAAGAGCGTGAGAGTGTGTTTTGTAAAGGAAGCAGGTCTCAAGAGTGGTAGAACCATATTGCATGTGTATCAAAAGTGCAGAAATAGGTCTTGAGGTGTGTGGGGTTCAACGAACGCATTTTTTGCCACTTGGAACAGAACGAAAATAACTGGAGCTGGCCTGAGGTCCCCCCGAGGAGACCATTTGTCCCTTGTGCGGGATTCTGGCGCATTCACCGTCCCCTTGGCGAGTTCCCGTGCACTCCTGGTGCGAGCTGTGCCGCGCGGCTCCTGGCAGCGATGTTGGTTTTGGCCTCTCCTGAGCCTGGTTGTCGGTGGATTAGGGAGTTTGAGTCTGTCTGCATCTGAGAGCGGTTTGAGGAGAGCAAAGTACTGGGCCCTGGGAGCTTGCGATGAAAACTTCTGCTTCTGTGTGCTCCTCTTAGCCTTATTTTACACAGGAATGCCAAAGAGCAGGTGAGAGCAAGAAGCAGCAACTTGATCACAGCGTGTGGAGGAACTATTACTGATAAAAGTTCTGGAGCAGACTTTGTGAGAAAACAAGCAGAGTTTCAACACAGGAACTCTTATCCCCCAGCGTTCATCTTGGACAGCAGAATTATTCTCTTACTGATGCAGTGCTTAACAGAGGCTTAGCTATTTTTTCAGTGAGGAAAGTTATTCTGGCAGCGCGGAGAGACAGTGCTGAGCCAAGTTGGAAGGCTTAAATATAATTCCTTCTAAAAATTCAGATTAAGGAACAGTTTATGAAGTGCTGCTTGAACCAACATGGCTTCAGGGAAAATCAGATGATGGCAGTATTCTTCAATAACCAAAATGCGGGCATTTTATTTTTTTCATCTCGGACAGAACCTTAGTTTTTCTGTTCACAATGAGAGTCTCTGTCCAGGAGCTCTATGGGAAATGCACTGTCCTCACGGTAGGTACATGGCAGGAAAACTTGCAATACAGCAAGTAGCCTGATATAAGCAGTTCGTGCTTGAGAAGGTCTAGGGACTAGAAAAGCGGGATTATAGTCCAGATCAAATGGGAACTTTCATATAGGAGCATGGAGAGGAGCTCAGTGCAGTGGTGTGAACTGCAACTAGAAGTTCTTAAATTACGGGGTTTTCTGGGAGGAGGGCAATCCATGTATATTCACAAAGAGAGAAGGACTTGGGGAACATTTTAAAATATCACTTCGTTGAGTTCTCCATATTCGTCAAAGAAGCAAAATGAGATGTGGTTCTTAATCACCTGGTTGTAAAATTTCTTGCCTGACAACCTTGCCTGAGGAGAGGGGTGACGGGTGACAGGTCCCTTCTGACGGCCATCCCAGGGTCTTCGTTGCAAGATCATCATTCACTCTTTTTTAAAGGATGGTTTTCTCTTGTAGCGTTCTTCAAGTGATCGTGGATTAGGAAATATATTAGTCCTATATTAAAAACATGCCGCTTCTGTTCGTATTCTGGAATTGTTATCTAGGATCTAGGGTAAACATAAATACAAAACTCTCATTTAGCTTCATTAGCCTGAGCAATGAAGAAGTTCTTTGATACATGTAAATGAATTAAATAGACTTCCGGAAAGGCAGAAAATAGCAAGTTTTCCCTTTCTTTGTGTCATCAGGATGCTTATTTAAATGGTGAGTAAGGATAAGTTCAAGGTTTTGTATTACACACGTGATTTTTATATTTATTTTTTTTTAATATATGCAGCTGACAACTCAAAACCCAGAGGTTATGGCTGGCTTGCTTCATGTGACAAATTGATGTGAACACTTAAAATTTTTGGATTGAATATTAAAACATTAAACCGCATTTAGGAGAGGGTGCCGTCCAGGAATTTGTATTGGCTGAGTTAAGGAGCTGGAATGAGAAAAATTAGTGCATTGTGTCTCTTCACTGAAGAAACCAAATTAGTGGCTTGTTTATTGGGTTTTAAATTAATTTGATCATGGTAGAAGTAACTTTTTTTTTTTCTAAAGAGTTGAGCAATGGCATCTAATGTGAATATCATAAATTATTTTCTAAGTTTTGTCATTTCAAGTGCTATTAATTAGAATGACAGCCTTTCCGTTTGCTTTATTTTTTACTTAGCAGTGAGCAAACACCCTTAAAATGGTAAAACAAATCCGTTAAATTTTAGACTTACAAGTTAATGTTTAAAAAAAAAATTGTCAAAGCTATTTTAAAACTCTTAATGTGCGATACACTGTCGTATCTGCACATTCAAATGGCTTTTTATCCATCATCGTTATCCATCACCCATTAGGTATTCAGCCATCAGTCACTTGACTCTTGAATTGTGAACAATTTTCGAAGTACTTGGAGCTCTGGGTGGAAATTGCAAGTTCTCTAAGAAAGGAGCCTCACTAAGGGATGTTTCTTGAACAAGTGGTAACCCGATACAGTGTTACTGAGGGTGGATATTGCTTTTGCTGAAAGCAGCAAAATGTGTAAACCAAATAAGCAGAAATAAAAATCAGCCTAATATCAATGTGATACTAGAAGATGGAAGTCTATGGTGGAGTTTTTTAGCTCTTAGAGTTACTGTTTTTATATTGTAATGTTCTTAATAGCACTTTAAAATCCTTTTAGTAATGTGCATTAATCTTGAATTTTGGCATGTGTGGGTTTTTTTCCCCAATATTAGTATACCATTCTTTGTTTGAAATATATGCATTCATTTTGATATGTGAATTCTGATGTGAATTGACTTTAGGTTGACTTTATCTATAAAACGATTCTATTATCCAACAATGGCATTCAATGGAACATTAATATACCGTTCCTGCCGTTTTCAAGGAGATGGGAATAAAGCTGTGCCATGCACATCTGAGGAAACCAAATGAGATCCCTGGGTTCATTGTTGAAAGGGTGTTTGTGATATTTCAGATGGCACTGGTGTTTCTGAGCTACCTACATACTCTTTGAAAGGGATGGTCTCTTTTACATACATAGGCGAACAGCAATCCTACATTGAATGCTTAAAATAAGGCTCTGTGAATATGTTTCAGAATGCAAAACCCGGCCTTTGGGAGCTCCTCTTTACCCTTTTCAAAGCCAAACAGACATCCCAGAATGAAAATGTACTTCTTGGTTCTGCCTTGCTGGAAGTGAGGTGGCTGTATTTAATTTGAACTTGGTTATTAAAATATGGTTCAAGTATCAATAGAAAAATTGTAGGGATGTTTCAATAGAATTATATAACACCAAGACTAAGATGCAGAGTTTGAAGAGAGACTGCCCTTGAGCAACTAAAATTAATTCCTTGTATTCTTGAATAGCTTTTTATACAGTGGTTTTAAGTTCAAGCTCTGACTTGCATACTTAAGTGCAGGATTATGCTCCTGAGAATAATGTACTGTTATTTTTTAATTTATTAAATGTAAAGTTTGGAGCACTTCTCTGGTTTTGCAGGATGGCTCTGTGATAGGAGCTGAAACCTCTGAAATTAGCTACAAAATGAAACTCAAATGATAAAATAAACCAGAACCAATACAGTTCTCATGCAGCACAGCAACTTAATGAAATGCAAGGCTAATTTTGAACTTAACTTATGATTTTTTAAATTTTTTTTTTTTTAGGGTCAGATAACACTAATGGATGTCCCTGTATTTAAAGCAATTCAGCCAGAGGTAAGTAGTTCATTTGTTTTGTTTTCAAATTTAAATTTAAAAAGTTATGCCAGTGTATAAATTCTGGAATTGCCAAGTCTATGTATGTCAATAAATCTTAATTTTTGCCTCAGTTTATATAGCTCTGAAGCAGATGGTTTTGTAACAAAAATATTTGGAACTAATAGTTTGGGGAATGAAGTATTGGTGTTTAAATATGTTCAGCTAGTGCTAGAGATGAAATATGTGGGTTTTAATGTTTCTCAATGGCAGACATCGTGATTAGACTCTTCCGATCATGATGTTTTAGATTTCAGCTCCTGATGCCTCATGCTGTACCTCCTCCTGTCCTGCGTTTCCCTAACTGGTTCATATCTTTTTCTTTTGGAAAAAGAAAAATGACCGTAGTGGCACCTTGTGTTTGAGACAGATGTGATCTGTGGATATATTGGGATAATACGTTAATGACCTGTGTTTTCTCTTTTGTTTTCATATAAGGCTGTATTCCTTTCTGCTTGCAGCCTGACTTGAACTGATGTTTTCAGAATCTTCACAGTTACTTTAATAAATGACAGATGTGTTTATCCTTATTTCTGTACAATTAGCATTTTCCTGTGAGCATTTTTTTTTCATTTTTGCAGGTCAATTTTTCAGTGTATTGTCCACTTTATCAGTAGTTTGTAAGTTCTTGTTCGTCAGTCGCCCAAAAACTATCATAAGATATTCATGTGAAGCTAAAATAAAAGGATGTGTCTAGATTGAGTTAATGAGGTGTATCTCCTCAGTACATTTTGGATATCCTCAGAAAGCAATTAAAAACAAAACAACATGCATCTCTCCCTAGCTCAGATTCGTATTTAAAGCAGGATTTTCTGTGCTAACAAAATGGATCTTGAATTATTTCACTAGTTACTTATAAGAGCTGAATTTTACGAAAGCTCCTAATTCAGTGGAACATTAATTGTAAAAATATAATTATTCAAAACAATTCAGAAATTATATCTGTGGAATCTTGATTTACTGAAGAAATCAGAAAAAGTGTAACTAAATATTTATTACTTTAATGTATTGTTGCTCTGTTAAATTATTTTGAAAATTCTCATATTTGTCTGTGTATATTATCTCGTCTCTGGGCATATGTTATGCATTAATTTAAAAAAAGGAATTTTCATCCTTTTCTCCCAGGAGCTGGCAAGCTGTGGCTGGAATAAAAAAGAGAAATACAGTTCTGCACCAAATGCTGTTGCTTTCACCAGAAGATTCAATCATGTGAGTTGTTTGGTTTGTTTTTTTCCCCAGTGTCATTACATGGACTTTCTCACTTTCCATTATTGCTCACATTCAGGATATGGCCAAATCCTATTATTTCTCATAGACAACTCTTACAACATTTCTGAACCGTGTAATGACTGAAATGCTTGTCTGGCCATGGGTTTTAGACACTCGCCTGATTCTCCTCTTGACTGAAGAGAAAAATCTGACACCGCAAAGTTCTTGTGACCATACCATCTGTTGAAATGTGAGGAGTTTGGGTTGGAGTCTCAGTTTTTTGGTTGCATTTAGTTGAAATTTTCCTGATCTAGCTTTCGAAGTCACACTTTTATTGGACTCTATATGCACAGGCTACTTTTACACTAATACTTTTTACCCTAATCTTGCTGATGGGCCCGTGATTCCAACATTTTCTGTCTGGTTTGTTCAAGAAAGTTATTTTACTCTGCGGAGCATTTATCGAATCCATTTACTAGATTATTAGTTGATGGGTTATATTCTTGAGACTCTATTCCATTGATTATCTCTCAAGAAATGAAAAAGGTTTGTGTTTGTCGTACTTGGAACCATTGCAATTCACCGTTGAATCTCCTGGAACTGGACAAGTAGCTTCTCTTTCTGTTTTTTACGTCGTCAACACCATCCTGTTTGGATGTTGCTGTGCTTAGGCTGTCTCTTGGAATGTTTTTAAGGCCAAAAGATTTTGAAGTCTTATTTCCTACTTCTTCTCATTTGTTTATGCTCTTTTTCAAGTGTCGTTAGAAAAACGTTGATCTAAGAGTCGTAGGAGAAACTCAAAGAAACTCAAAGAAAGTCAAAGAATAGGTAATAAAGAGGTTCCTATTGTTCATGTTAGTACCTGAACTTCAGACTGAGATGGTGCTTTGGATAACTTTTGATGTGGTGCGGGCCTGTGATTCCAGATCTATCACATTGGAGGACTTACTCCAATAGTAATGTCAGGTTTAGATTCTCGGTGCTTTAGGGAGCAGTGAAACCCAGGAATTCCTGTGGGATAGGCAGTGGCAGCTGGGAATAGGAAGGCACAATGGAGTAATCAATTAGTCGTCTTTGCTTAGTTTGCCTAATTGGCATTTGGTTCTAGCCCAGGGGCTTGCTCAGCAGACTGCAGATCCTGTTGGGCACCTGCCCCACTCACCTGGGGGTTTCTAGTGCTTAGACCTAAAATAAGTAATCAAGAAAATCATTGTGACTTTTGGCTTTATGAGACGTGAATACGTTTCATCAAACTTTTGTTAACCTTTGAAATGTCACTGGGTTTAAATTATGCATTATGCAACTGTCTCTTTCCTTTCTCCCTCAACTTGCCAAAAGAAAACCATGAACAGCTCTCACTTTGTAAGTAAAGAGAAGATTAAATCACTAACAGCTGTTTCACAGCAAATGGGTCTGCTGATAGCGTTTTGGAAACACTAACGATTGTGTGCAGTTGATTGCAGTCCACCGAGAATGAAGTAGTGTATTTCCAGCACTAGTTATGTGATAATTGTACGTGGTGCCTGTAAAAACGGATTGAGTTCAGGGAAGAGAAATCAATGGAATCATTCCGTGCCAGGACTCTTGAATGCAGTGCTATGTGGTACTGCGTGGATCTACACATCTACTATTAACTATTGTTTTTAAATATGCAAGTCTCCTATTTCATCGATGCTCTGTTAACTTGAGAAGAAACAGATTTGGGACTTTAAGGCATAGCAATACCTGTATTGTCTCTACCTGATTCTTTATGATACAAAAATCTGTGTTAAAAATTTTAATTGCCTTAATCTTCAAAGGGAAAGCATTGTCGTAGAAACGCGTTCGTCAATCAAAGGAAAAGTTCGTTTTCTCAAGCTGTGTAACTACAGCAGAACATCAAACTGTGGTTTAACTTTTTTTGACAATATTTTGAAGTACTGTCTAATACTTTAGTATTTATGTATTCAGTACTTATGTATTTTATAGTAATGCTTTTTACTCAGAACAGTTTTTTATGTTCGTCAGGGTAACACAGTTTATCTGGGGATAGTTTGCTTTAAAAAAGAAGAAAATAAAGGAAAAAGCAAACTGAGCTCCGTAGCTAATTTTTTCCTGGCTAATACAGCCTTAGACAAACAGACCAAAGGAAAGCAGTTGTTATACAAGATGTTTGTGGGTTTTGTCATGGTTTTTCTCTAATTCTTCAATTTTCCGGTTCCAAAGAGCTTTTGTGTTTTGACATCCCAGTTCTCATCAGATCCCTGTAGCTTCACTGAAAATGTCGCAGTTTTGGAGGTGCAGATAGTCTCGTGCTGTTCTTTGTAAAGGGCTGTCACACTGCACTGAGTGAAACAGGATAAACAGGCTATTTCGTTTTCTTAATTGAAATTTTGGGCAGGAACCTGAATTACATACACAATGGTAGTTTACAAGAAGTATTTTAGCATCACTCTTAAAAAAATCAAACCAGCGTGACACATGGAAAGATGTTTCTGTATGAGAGCATACATTTGTTCTTACACTGCTTTCAGTAGCTTTATAAATAGCAGACATGCTGTATCTTGCTAATTGTTCATTTTTTCTTAACTCGTAGTGAATACATGAATAAAAGATACAGTTTTTGCTGTAATTTCCTAATTCCTTGCTACTGTTTTATTACGGTTATGAATAAACATTTTAAAAGTGTAATGTTTTCACTCTGTATTTCAAAAAGGCAATTTTTCTTCTTTTCAGGTGAGCTTCTGGGTTGTTAGAGAGATTCTACATGCACAAACTTTAAAAATTAGAGCTGAGGTTTTGAGCCACTATATTAAAACTGCGAAGGTAAGACTGGGCTGGGGGAGGCGTTGTGGGATTCACCGTGATGAAAGTTCTTATACTTAGGTTGGTCAGTTCAGAAATACACGTTGGGTAAATATTTAACTGATACCTGATTTAGCTGTGGTTGTATCTGTTGACATGAACAGCTGTTTGGATTCTGCATGTAACAAAGTTGTGAGAAACAGTGACAGACCCAGGTCCTGAAATGGAAGCCTTTGCTTACAAAAAACTAGCTTCCCTAAGGAAATGCAAAGGTGCCTTATTTCACATATTGTTTATTAGATAATATTTACTGGTTGTGTTTTCTAATATTGGTTAAACCGAAACACTTGTCAGTAGAACCAGTTCAAACAGCATCAGTCAGAATTGAAAGAGTTTGTTTTCTTTTACTATGGGAGGGAAGGGGTCTGTTATCTATTATTCCAATTGTGGCATGGATAATATCAACTTAATAAATACTGTTTCAAGAACATGCCTGGACTCAGAATACATTTTAGAGCTCTCATCTTGTCATACCTTCCCGAAAGCCCTTAGGACTGACATTCGTAAGAAAAGGGTCAGCAAATCTTGACTTGCACGTAGATGAACCAGAGCCCTGGCCCTTCACACAGAATGAGGCTCCTTCACTGCAGCGTGAAGAGAGGGATGTTTTTCAGGTTTACCTGTCAGGCGGTAGCCGACTGTTAATACAGCTAATTCTGTGACTACTTGGAGTTACCTGCAAAAAAAGATGTAACGTTTTTGTTAATTACTTTGGGATTCATTTGCAAATGAATTCTTTGTCTCGATATGCACATTTTTAATGAAGTAATATTTTACTTCCATGGGATTTGACTATAAATTTCAGGCAAAGCAAGATAATTTTGTGAGATTCCGCAGGCTTTGCTCAGTGATCGTGCTGTGGTCATAAACTGTTGATTTACTTACTGTAGCTGTTACCTTGGCGGAAGGATTATTGTGTAAGTGGAGGGACAAACACCAGCAATACTGTTTGGAAGAATAGCAGGAATACAACAAATCTCCTCACTCCACAAAATACTTATTGCCCTTTATGCACAGCTACTAAAGAACCCTCCCAAAACAGGAGTAGGAGAGGGAAACACTTCTTCAGGAGGTATGGAAAGATCTTCATTCATCAGTAGATATTCTGGAACCATGGGGCACCCAGACTGAAATTGCTGCTAGGGTGACCTGGCAGCAAGCGTTAAAACGTGACATTTCTGAGTTGTACCTGTGAGGACTATTAGTTTTCTATTAGTTTTCTAGCAGTGTGGTTAAGTAGAGAGAGAATTATTTGCCCTGCTCCAAAACAAGTAGCTGCGAAACCATCCTTGCCATATCACTTTCAGCCTTCCAAATATAAGGTGTCCTCTGATTTTTAGCATTTATTGAGAGTCAAGTTAGTCTAACTTTTTTGTCATGTTATCTCATGAAAGGCATCATAATCAAGAAAACTTGGGTAAGCTGAGTTTCAAGGAGGAAAAAAGGCTTCCACCGTTTCTTGAATAGCAAGAGTTCTTTATATTATTGTATCATTTCCAGCTGGAATCCTAACCTACCTTGGTGAATCTTCCGAACGGGTTAAATAGTATTTTCAGTACTGTGATTGAGTATCCATTCCTCTTTATCAAAGTGTTTTTGTCAGGGCTAACCCCGCGGTTTGTGTATGCTCCACCAGAGCTCCCTGAATGTCGTCCGGCTCTCCGGGTGCTCATAGCTGTTGGAATAACTGATACTGCAGAAGAGCTTACGGAATAGCTTTTTCTTCCAGACTGTTTTTAAGCTTTCATGACGGTAGTACCAGTAGTTAATTGGTCAAGGCAGATTGATGGTTTTGGACACAGAGGGAAAGAGAAAAGAGGGGATGGAAATTCCAAATAAGAAAATGCACTTATACGGAGTGTTTTGTAGAAAGTTTTAAAGAAAATGCTTTTCCCTGTCTTCTGTTCTCGATTTTGATGTTGTTGTTCCTTTCCACTAGTTAGTTTTAGTTGTCATACCCCTAAAATTGTCTTTCAGTGAGAGAAGTACTCCAGGTACGTGGCTTTTTGAAATTTACCTGCTTGATTTCATCCTGCAACAACATTTTTTGGCTGCTTTGATGCAGCCTTTGTAGCTACATAAACCTGCAGTGCCAAATGCATTTACAATATTAAATACTGCCACGATTACATCGTTCACAGCTGGGTTATCCTTAACTTATTAAGTCTGAAAATTCTGTTGAATGCTATGAAAGGAATTCCGTGGGTTTGAATGTCAGAAAATTTCTGGCACTTCTAATATATGTCCCAAGATGTATGCATATATAGATTTCTTTTTTGGAAGGGCTCTCTCTGGACTGTGGAACAGCTAGTATAGGCTAATCCAAAACTATATAGGTGCAATAATGAAGAATTAGGAGTTGCTATAAATATGGTGTAGGTGCACAGTAGTTCACTGTAACTAACTCTTCATTTTAGACCGTGCAAGATTTCTTTATTTTTAATATATTTATTCTGCATTCCTTATTGGCAGCACTTGCAATGTTGTTTATTGTTATCATATATCTTTTTGTCTGCAGAAGCTGTATGAGCTGAATAACCTGCATGCTCTTATGGCAGTTGTGTCAGGCCTACAGAGCGCTCCCATCTTCAGGCTGACTAAAACATGGGCGGTAAGTGAGCAGCGGCACAGCGAGGGGGTTTAATTTGGCCTTAGGAGACTACGGCATTCTGTAGCTTATTTTCAAGGATGCAATAATTATTAATATTACAGATACTTTTAATCTTGTACCGTGTACATAATGCTTCTTGTGCCTCTTTAAGTCCATGGTTTCCTGTTGAGTTTTTATTCCGTTTGGTATAGAAATATTTTCCTTTGAAAAATAGTTCCCTACAGATTGCGCTAAAGACAATAACTTCTAGCCAAATTAGAAGTCTCTTTGTATTTAGTTGCTGGAAAATTATGAATGCCAAAATGGGTCATACTTTAATCGTTTAGGGCTTTATACTGCTGGAATTTTTTTTGCTATGGAGAGCAGATGTCCGGAAACTCTCGATTCAGTTTCCATAAAGAGATTTGTAGTTTCTCTGACTGATAACTAAATATAGCCATTTTCCTCAGTTTTCTGCATTAATTACGTGGATATAACAACTACATTACACAGTGTATTTGTAGGTCTGCTTCTGTACAGTTATAAAAGAATGCCTTTCTTTAGAAACATTTTTGACATCTGTTTTCTGACTGAAATTAGTGATTTTTTGTGTAGTTGTATCCCTGATCAGAAGAACGTTAGGAATTACTTTTGCTCATTGATACCTCAGAGCTGAGAAAATACTACACTTGAGTCAGCCGTACATTGTGCAGTTGTCCAGCTGTATAAACAGATGAGCTGTGACATTTTCAAGTGTGATAGAAATAATCGGGTGACTGAAATACTCCACTGCAGGAGGTCATTAAAACGAGCTAAAAACTTTGACCAAAGACATAGCGACACATTCTTGCATGTTACAAAAAGTGTTTCTGTGTCTGATGACAGAATGATAACTTCGTTCAGTTGCTAAATGTTGCCAAAATTGAGTATAATTCACTCCCACTGAGATACTCATCTAGAATTCTGGACACATTTTACAAATGTACAATTAAGTAAGACATTGTTTCAAAATAGCAAAATATCTCTCTGAGGAAATCCTAACAAAGTTAACGCTTCGAAGTGATGTCGAGGGGAACTTCTTTTTGTCTGATTTTGTCGTGTCGATGAATTTTTTTCTCCCTAGTTACTGAGTCGGAAGGATAAAGCCACCTTTGAAAAGCTGGAGTATGTTATGAGTAAAGAAGATAATTACAAAAGGCTTAGAGACTATATCAGCAGCTTGAAGATGACTCCTTGTATTCCCTATTTAGGTAAGCTGAAGTATTTTTAGTGGGAAACACTAATGACAAACGTACTTCTCCAGCACTTATACCAACTAAACACCGTATTTAAGCATTCATGAAGCTATTTCAATACTTCAGTAAAGAATC
This sequence comes from Pampusana beccarii, assembly GCA_013399365.1. Lineage (NCBI taxonomy): Eukaryota > Metazoa > Chordata > Aves > Columbiformes > Columbidae > Pampusana > Pampusana beccarii. The sequence goes on along the minus strand of VWYH01001148.1, from coordinate 941,020 downwards.
TGTAACTACTAGTTGATTCTGGAGACTTTGTATATGGCAAGAAATAACTTTGCTAGCTTCAAAAAGAAAATACCTGGTAAACCTGACAAATGCTTCAGGTTTTACATACGGTATCAGTTTTCTAGGGAATTCTTTTCCCATATGTTGTGTAGGTACACTGACTTCTGGAGAAGCACTTAAACTATTGTTCCTGCAAGCACTCTTAGAGCTAAATACTTGACTGTTATAGTAATGATGGCTTTTAATTTATGAAAAATTATAAATCACCAGCTTCTGAGATAAATAAATGTCGATTTTAGGGTTTGGAACATGCTAAAATCTGGAGATATTGCTGTGTTTAATTATACTAAGTTGACAAGAGAAACTGGGTTGTTTGACTGACTCAGCTTTATGGAATAATTATGAGTAAGTGATATTCACGTGTATCTGAAAACTAGATAAATGTGTTTATATGTATTGGTTTTCATATGTATTGCGTTTCAGCCGTATGCCATGATTTATGAAACATGAAGCCAGACTCACATTGTTTTCTTGCTCATCATAGAAGTCCAACACCAACCTGCTGTCAGATATATAGATATATATAGATATATATATATTTTTTTAAATCTCATGATGCTTTGACCTTTGCCATTATGGTCTTCTAATACTTACTGCTGTACAGAGACATTTTAATGCTTTGGTGTGTTTGCCTGACTCTTTAAAAATACTGCCTTACTATGTGCAAGTGTGAAGTGCTGGAAAACTATGGTTTAAATTTTCTTTAGTTAGAGATGTTTTTCTCCATCCATTAGTAACCTCTTGTCTCATTTGGCTTTCGAATAAGCTTTGGGCTTGACTTGGTAGTTTCAAGTGAACTGTGTACTTCTTTTCTGCTTTGAAAGAAAGAAAGAGTCTTTGCCGTGACCCACTGTAGTTAAAGAATGTGTTTGGTGTAGTTAAAGAATGTGTTGTGGCCTGGTTTCATAGCATATCAATTCTTACTAATGACATGAAGAATGTCCTGAAGCCTTTTTTAATTCTCCAAAGGAGTAGCAAATGCCCGCTGGTGCACTCCCTCTGAAATTTAATTTTGTAAGGTTTAATTATATGGCATAAAGAACAAAATTGCAATGAAACTACAGTCATGAAAAAGCTGGCTCTATCTTGGAAGGCTGGCTGTTGTGCCCATTATTTCTCGTTTGATCAAAGCTTTAATCTCCAGTAAGACGTGAGTAGATTTGCAGGAGTATTATTTCTAAAATTTCCTTCCCGAGGGATTTTCACTAATCTAAGAGTCATATGGAACAGAAGTAACTGAAGTTGCTTGTTGTTCTTACTGTTTTAAGCTTACCAGCTATAGGTTATAACTCCTGAAAGGATCTTTTTCTTCTTTTCCTTCTGGTATAAAGTCGTAGATGGGAGTAGTGCTGCTCCTGGGTTAAAACGTGTACACAAGTTTACCTACAAGTCTGCTCTTTGAAATTGTGATCACGGCATGTACCGGGGAGGTGGATTAATCATAAGATCCATTTTATCTCGTGGTAAAAAGAGGTGTGAAGGGGGCTCCCTTCACTGTTGGTGCAGAGGCCCCGCGGTTGCTACCCTAAAATGCCCTTTAGAAGAGTGCAGAGAATCCCTCCTATTGCACCGTTACATTTGCTGCTGCAAATCCCCCTGGAGAGATATTGGCACTGGTTGTGAAAGAGCCTGTTGGGAGGTCACAGGGAAAGTGAGCGTATAAAGGAATTTCAGCTGTGATTTCAAGGGTGAATGTTTTACCCTTCAGAGATTATTAAGTTTACCCTTATGCAACCAAATATCAAATGTGCCTGTAGAGTTTTTTTTTTATTACCATCTTAATATTATAAGATAAAGCTTAAATGCTTTTTTTGTGAAGTCTTTGCGATGGGAATGGAAGCAGAGAAGTACAGGTTGTTCTCTTATTACCGCAGCTCGCTCGCTGTGGATGGGATAAAGATGTCCTTCCACGTTTAACTGGGGGGGAAAGAAAAACAGTTTTCAGTTCCTTTCAGCAAAAGATGTGATCTGATTCCAGAGCTGTAGAAACACAAGTGAGAGCAGCACATCATCAGTGTGGACTCACTCACTTAAATGTGATTGCTAAGAGCTGTGCTGCACCGATAAAAATGTCCAGAGTTCTGATTAATTAGAGATTGCACAATGAAACAATTGAGCCGTATCTTGAGAAGTAAGATTTTTATTTAACTAAGCAGTACTACCTTGTGAAATATTTTCTTATAGCTGTCTTTCAGGAATTATATCCAGAAATGAGAAAGCTGAAAACAGGTTATTGAAGTATTCATCTGATGAATATTCAGCTACATCGGTGATACTGCTTGCAATAGGCTTCGGAAATACACGTGCAGACTGTGTCTCAGGTTTAGCACAGGTTAAACTTCTGCAAGGTCTCTTGGTTAAGTTTGGACTGGCGGTGCAGGAATGGTGAAAGCTCTGACCTGCACAGACAGACGGTTCTGAGCGTCCAGTGCAATGAGCTACAGGGATGCTACAGCCTCTTTTGCAAAACTTTTCCTAAAAAAGCATGAGAGAAAACATTGAACTTTGAAGTCACTTACACTGCTTAGAAAATTCAACCCAAAAGCCAGGAACTGATAGAGTTGCAAGCATTTGAAAGCGGTAAATTACTGTACAGAGCATGAACCAACCTGAAAAAGAAGCTGCACTTTCCCTCCTTGTAATCTTAAATAGGCAGCTTAAAACTAAGTCTTTCAGAGCACAGCATTTGTACAGCCTGAGCTTTCTGGGTATGTTTTGTAATAGTGTTTAGTTAATGTCATCCCACAGCTTTAGACTGCAAGAGGCTCACTTTTTAAAAGTCTAATGTATAAGATTTAATCTAAAGGCTGAGTGCAAGCTAGTTTTACGTAGGGGTTTCTTAAAGTACACCTTTCACTGACTGCACTGAATAAACACCTTTTGTGTAGCAGGCGAGAAGTTCTCGTGGTAAAATAAGATCTCTTCCAAGCAGAGGAAATCTGTTGAATGAACTTAAATTCTCAGAAGTGTTCATTAAAGGAATGTTTTGGAGGGCATTTTCAGCTTTTAAATTTACCTCAACTGTTCTTCTATCCAGCTACCACAGAAAAAGAAATCTACTATAGATAGTCTGAATTTTTAGCATTTGCGATGCAAAAGCATTTCATAGAACACTCAATCAATGAGGTCTGTATGATATTTGTAAAAAATAAATATTCCTTATACAAAGAACAGTTTTGGAATTGTCGTATTAAATATTTGTGTCAGTTAAAATTCTTGGAATTTGGGAATGGAATATGCTGGGACTGATTCCCCATCCACCCACCACGCCAACCTGTTAAATATTGAGACTTGTTGGCTTTAATCTCTGACCAAAGGCGTAACTACAACCCCTGCAGCCATCTATTAGCAATGAAGCTTTATCTACTCCAGAGGATGTCTTTTGAAAGCAGAATGCTGTTTTCTCTCCTCTGAACTGCAAATGAGGTTTTGCATAGCAATTGGTATTGACTAATTTAACGTAACAATAAGATTTAGCTATTTAGCTATTAGGAATTCTTATGTTAAATAGGGGCAAGGTGCTACGTATGAGGTGCTAAAGAAATACATTGGTTACAGTTCAGAACAGCATATTTAATTTTTGTCTAATGCCAAATTAAATGAGGTAGCCTGTGTGGCTAAATACAATTTTAAAATAATTTTATATACTAGGAAGAAGCCTTAGTTTTGGAGACTCTGGTACCTAAAGTGGAAATTTTGTTGTTTCTGGTTTTGGAAGGATCTTGTTTTGATGCAGTATATCTTACGGCATTTGTTAAAGGTTGGAAAAGTATTTTCTAATTAACTTCTTAAATAACATATTAATTCCGGTGGAAGTCAGACATCCAGAAAGATAACAAATTTAATAGAGAGAATATCAGAGTTGTATACATGTAGGGGAAGGGAAATGTGAATGTCGTAAGAGCAGTCCAGGTTTGGGGTTGCAGGAAGAAGAGATTCAGCTGATTTCTCATCTTGGGTTTCCTATATCAGCAGAAAGCTGCGTTGGAGGCAAAGTGATAATATTCAGAGACTTGGTCCTTCTCTAAATTAGTACGTGTGAACACTTCTTGAGGTCCCGTCGCTCCTCGTTGGGGCGGGGAAGGGTGTCCAAGTGTCAGGTCATGATTTTAAGAGCAGAACTTTTCATTTTGTCGTTTAAGTCTGAAGTATCAAGAAATACTTTTGTTTAAATAGGCTGTTTGAATATGGAGGTAGAAAGTAAAAAAAAAGTACTGAGCAATTTCTTTGTCTTGAGGGTATCAATCATTTCATGCCATTATTTTTGTTATGTTAAGGACGTTTTGACTAAGTGTTTAACAGAAGGTAGGATATGCAGGTCTTAAGGAATTCTCTACACCACTAAGAAATTTTATACTTTGTTTAATTCACCACTTCATTTTGAAATAATTTGTTGCAAAAAAAAAAATCTCTGCCGGCCAAGCTAGAATGTCTTCAATTTTTTGTGTAGTTTCTTGGAGTAAATCTTCAACAGTAATGTGAAGTCAGATTCTCATTGAAAGTAATACCAACGTTTTTAAATAAATTGTTAAATAACTAATCGATTTTCACATTAAAGCAAGACAATGTCATTTCACATATTTACATTTAAGGCTTGAGCTAACCTGAAAAAGCATAAGCTTTTTAAGTGAAAAGCTTCTATCTTGTCATATGTCTGGAGTTTTTTACCAATTTTAATGACTGTTTACGTAAAGTAAGTTGGACTTGAACAAAGATAAATACGCTTCGCAAGCACAAACATCTGCTTTTGTGAATGTGTGTTTAACAAAACACCGTCTGTCACAGTAGAAGTTGTTTCTAGAAAAAAAGGAGGGGGAATACAACAGGGGGGAAAAAAAGAAAGGAAAACTGTAGACCTGCTTTTTGCAGGGGCAGATTGTGCAAAATAATGATTAAAAAGTAATAATTTTATTTTTCTGGAACTCAAGCGCTGAGAAGTTTCTACATGGTCACTTGAGCGCTGTGGGCTTTTCCTCCTCAGTCTATAGGTCTGATCATCATCTGAACTGCTTTCAAGGAGTAGGAACCTCCCCGGTACTCAGCCCAAAAGATTCCGTCCTGGTACTTGCTCCGGTAGTGGCCTCCTCTGTACCAGACCCCGTTGAGGTTGGAGTGGGCGCACGCGTTGTACCACCAGCCCCCTTTGTGAAAATGAGCACAGTTGCCTGTGGAACAGAGGGAAACGGGTGAACTTCAACACTCGGGAGGGAAAACAGACATGAGCGAACGCTTTTGTATTTTGGCCTAGTTCAGATTTTAGCTTTTACTTTCAAGTACTTCGTAGCCTGTTGTGGTCATATCGATTGCTGCTTCTAACCAAATGATAAATTCTGTCGTAACAGCAACTGTTGCCTGGAAGAGCGATTATTGACACTATTTAATGTGACAGCTGAAAACTTAAGGAGGTATATTTTTCTCAGACTAGCAGCAGTGCTTGCCCATGAGCTAACGCTGGAGGAACTCGGGTTATGTGCTGTTTAGAAATACTTCGGTGGAAGCAATGCGAGTTGCTGCAGTCCCAAGCAGCACACAGGGCCGCAGTTCCCCAAAGAGTTATTTGCAGCTTCTGTATTTACCAACTTGTTTAAGAGTTTGCGAGATTTGTGCAGCTTTATTGACAGTTGAGAAAGAGGCAGAGACAAGAAAATCACTTGTGCTGTTGAGGTATTACTCTCTCCAACCTTTCTTTTGCTGCTAAGGCTTTAAAGTGAAAGCTGGAGGAAGAGTGTGGAAATGAACAAAAAAGTGTTCTTTGCTAAGGAGAATGAAATGATCTGCCCGTTTCTCGAGTGTTGGGACATAACTAAGCCTGTGCACTAATGCAGTTCCTTTCATGCCGTTCGGAGGCTTATGGTGATTATTATGTGGCCACAGCACGACCTGAGAGGTCACTGGGATGGGTGTTTGACTGCAGGGAGTCACAGGAAAAGTCATAGGGATGTCACTGAGCTAAATGTAGAGCTTGCTGTAGTGTGCCTGCCATGAAGCTGATAGAACTTGAATTTCTGAATGGCGCAGGGGCTTGAAGGAGCCCCTGTCAATGTGGTTTTTACTTCTATTAATTTGAAGCATCTTTCAATAGAGTTGTTTTATCAGAATTTACACACTTCTTTGGTACTATATTCTTTTTTAGAGATGGTATCGCTAAAGGAATCTGCTGTAATCACTTTTCAGGTGCATCCTGGTTTCCTTACCTGAATACATATCCCTGTCTCTGTCCAGTGTTGTGAACTGCTTCCCGTTATGCCATATCATGGAATCGCCTGCGTTTCCTTGGTATGTTCCTAAGCGTAGCCTGTAGAATTCGCTTTCGGGCTCCAGACGGAAACTGCTGTATTCTGCATAGACCTTCTTATTGCTCCAGTCCTCTAACTCAATCAATAGTCTGTAATTATCCTGATTGGTAAGCATGTAGATGTTTTCTAGTCCCAGCCAGTACTCTCCATCAATGTTTCCAAATCCTTTCTGTACAAAAGAAGATCAGAAGGTGATGTTAGCTTACTTTTTCTTGTTTGGCAAAATGCTAATCAGCAGGGCTGTTAGAAACCAGTGGAGCTCGGGTACTGAAAGCCTTTGAGCTTCTGCGTGACAGCTCAGCCCATGCGTTTAAATGCTTTATTTTGCTGCACTTGCCCATTTACCCAGTTGGACTGCCGGCTATGTGAGGTACTACCAGAATCCTTACGGGTGGCAAACTCTCTGTTTTCTGTGGTGTCCTCGTCTTTTTAACATAAAGGGAGAGAAAATAGGGAAACCAAGACAGTACATTTCTTGACAAAGCTGAGGGAATCTGTAAGATTGTATGGATAATGAAAGTTAAGAGGGTATGTTCCGGGTTGGAAAAGATATTTATGTATCAACAGTCTCAGTGTTCAGGTGCCTTTTTAATGCAACTGCTGTTGTTTTTTACTGTAAATTTAATCATATAATTCATTTATACTCTTCACTAGATTTACTAGAAATGAAATCTAGAGACATCTTTCCTTTCAAATCACACACTACCAGTCTGGTAGCTGTGGAGTGAGATCTCGTGCCTGCTGCAAACTGGTGGTGTTGATGTTTGGTGTCGCACCGAAGGTACGTGTATCACATCTGTGACGCTTCCTGCTTTCCGAGATCTGCGGCTGTAGGACCTAACAGTTGATTTCCTGCTTCAAATCGCTTTCTGGGCAAGTCTGTCTCCAGCAGATAAACAGTCAAGGCTCAAGCTGCAGTTTCACAGGTGGTTTCAGTTGATCTGGCATCAATGCTGCTTCCAAAAATGGTAGCGGTGCTTTTCCCCTGGCCCATGGCCGCGTTTGTAACGCGGCCCTTGTGTCAGCGTTGGAGCTGTGCAGCCACACAGGGATGGGGAGGGGAGCAGGAATGTGGGTGTGGGAGAGAGGTCTGGTGTCAGCGGGGCAGCCTTTCGTTTAACGCCAGCCGCGGAGGTGCACGTTCAAGTACGTGACGTTATCATAGAGCTGTCTGCAGCCAGGGGATCTAGTGAGAGGTCTCGTGGGAGCCAAGTCTTGCCCAAGACTGAGCCATTATTAAGCACCATTTACACACCCTTCTATGTTTTCTTTACATTATGTGGAAAATGTTTATGGTTACTGTATAAGATGCTCTGTAACTACCTTATATTAGAAAAACAAAACAACGAAACTAACAAACAAAACCAAAAAAACAACCACTTGCTTTTCTGGGCAGTAAAGGCTTTGAATAATGGTTACTAAAGGATGATTAATATTTGAATGGTTAAATTCCTAGAATGCAAAAGTGAAAATCCTCATAGTAATCTTTTGTCATTTCCTTTCTATATATGCTCTTATTTTTAGATTACTGATTGAGTTACATGTGGCTCAGTCCTCTCTTCAGACACAACGCACGTGGCAATTGCAGAGCACAGCATCAGAGCGAAAAGCTGCATCCTATATGTATGAAGTCAGCACATGGTTATTATTTAAAATACTCAACAAAATGGATTTTCACATTTCCTGTCTAGCATGTAATTATACCAAAGCAGCATGTGTTTGCCATCCTACACATTATGCCTACTAGTGCAAAATATCGCAATAACACACAAGAATGTGTTTCCCTTTGCCAGCCCTACCTCTTCAAATTTCTAACCTCATTCGAAAGGTAGAAATTATTTCCTTTAATTCATTATTAGAAATATTTTTGAGTTGAGGCCCTGATCCTGCAAATCTATTGATGTGCTTAAACGAATAATTCCACTGGCTGAGCTTGTTTATTCGTGAGGGAGACAATTAAGCTTTTCAAGTACTCACTGTAGTTCTCAGGGTGTTAATAGAAATCGTGTGTTTAGTCAGCTCTTTGTAATAAATGACTTCCCAGTCACTGTCTAGAACAAGATGTGTCTCCCCAGTCGTGTTGTGCATTACAAGTGCAGGCTGTTTCAGACAATAAGTTAGTTCATACGAAGTTAAGTAATGCATTGAGTGAAACAGGACATTCCCACTGAAATATATTTGCCTCTAAGGGTTGACGACTCTTTTCAGTTATCTTGGTTCGTAAAATTAATTCCACTGTCTAACTTAGGCAGCTATTTCCAACCCCTCGGTGCTTATCGTTCAGTACAACTGTTTGCAATGAAGAATTGCATTGGAAATGTTTGCACCATCTTGATTGCAACGAATAATGGCACTGCCACACAGACAAAGCAGCTGACTTTCTGCATTCCAGAATTTACCTTGTAACTGTCCCAGTTCCTGAAGAAGTTGACAGATCCATCTGTCCTCTTCTGAATGACTGCCCAGCCTCCGGGGTCCAGGCTGTTCTCGCACCATAGCTGCATCGGTTCATTGCTATTTTCAGGCTTGATCATATAAATCCCGCTGTTGGAATGCCCGGCTTCCTTGGCTTGTTGGCAGTCTTTGAATGGACCTTTTTGAGAAGAAATACTGTGAGTGCTCGAGATTGGCTGTGCAGTGCCCTTTGTTTGAGAATGTTTTGTAGTGGAAAGTCAGTAATTCAATGGAAGGAAAGCTGCCATGGAAAGCAGTGTAGAAAGTTACTGCCTTAGATTAATTGTGTATATATAAATAAACATCAATATTCTATACATATTTAAAAAAAAAAAAAAATCATTTTCCTAAACAGATAATAGGCTTCGCTTACCAAAACCCAAGTTTTAACTTTGCATGCCGTGTCAAAGATTTATACTCTGACTCTTGATATTCCAGAAGTACACTATGATTTTCATTAGCTGTTTTCTCCTGTACCACTTTTACAGGAGATATTCGTTTCCTGCAGTGTCCTAGTGCACCCATTTGAGCCCGGTGGAAGTTTAAAACAAACCAAACCCAAGACACTCAACACCCCCCCAGCCCCATGGATACTTCAGTAGTTTGAGGGCTGCTGTAAGAATTACTTACTGCCAAAGTCTACAGACATGGGATTTAGTGAAAGGGTATTCTTGTACTGCATAACCTTTTTGCCTCTGTGTTCTTGTCCAGTTCTAGGATCGGCCTGTTAACTATGGATAGGAATCTTTTTAAGTGTCATGTGTCATCCTGCTGTGATACATGTGGATGGATACTGATGAAGAAAATATGCCAGCAGTGGAGAAGGGCTTTGGAGCAGCCGAAAGGGCTCACATGCTTGTTTTCAAGGCTGTGATTCTACAAAAATTGCTCTTGACAACGCTGCTTGAAAGCTCTGGTTTAGACCACGTGAATAGTGGTTTTACAAATACTGCTTACAGAATTCAGGTTATTCTGTAAGAAGCATGCAGCTTGCATATCTCTGAAAACTTTGCTTAGTTTGCCTTTCAGTTTTGGGTAATATACTGATTATCTACTTTTTACAAAAATATTTATATTAATGTTCATATACTTCAGTTGTTTTAGAGAGACGGGTTGTGTACAAATGAGGAGGTATGTTCTGGTGGCTAGTTAGTGCTGGATACCCTAAGTGTGTTTGAAAACTCAGTGAATCTGAAAATAAATTACCTACAGCTTTTCTCTCATTTTAGATGTCTCGTTTTCTCAGATCTGCTTGGAAGTTCAGAGAAAATTCATCAGTCACAGAAGAAGTTAATGCATGGGGGGAGCAGCTTAGCAAAGAAATCCTGTAGCTTTGGTATAGCAGTGCTTTTTCTCTTGTTCACAATTAAAATTTCCATGTAGATTTTGCACATTGCAAAGTATGTCTAGTGGGATAGAGAATCCTCTGGGCTAAGTTGGGGTCTCATTCTCCTTCCTTGAACTATCTGAAGTAAATTTGGGTGCTAAAACCACGGGGTGGTTGTTCTAGGAGTATGATTGTAAAGCAATTATTGCATTAGAAAAAGTGTAAACAATCAAGTAGTATTTTTTGTAATGCTAATTGAATATGAAGAGTCACTCAATTAGATCTGCTGTGTGTTATTTCACGTGATTTCTGCTGGAGGAGGAATCGAGGACTCATTTTTTCCATGAGACCCAAGCAGATGTTTGGAGTGATTTTAAGTAGCTTTTAAGGCAGACAGAATTGTGCTGGTCTGTTTATATAATACACTCCGATCACTTCTGAAATTCAGCTGGAATTAAGGTCACAAGATGCAGCTTTGGTGCTCAGATTTCTCCGTGTGCTCATCGTAGATTAATGTTGTAGAAGAGGTGACAGACTTCAGCTTTTAGAGTAAGGAAATGCAGTGAATCCCATAGCTTTTGGCATATAGCCTTGAGTCTTTTTTGGGAAGTTCCTTGTTATGTGTGTTTATTTTAAGTTCACTCATAGATCTGATCCATCTCTTGTTCAGTGGAAATGCTGAGATTTGTGTAAGAATCTCTGCAGTGCTGGTGTGAGTGGAGGCGCTCTGGCTAATGCAAAAACACAATTATTCTGTTATAATTTTGTTATCTACGAAAGGAATAAGTATCTCATGCACATCGAGGATTTTGTAACACTGTGTACACTAAGTTGTGGAGATAATTATAAGTTAGAAATACTCTGAGAAGGTGAACGGTTTAAACATTCCACTTCTAAAATTGGAGTTTAGACATGGATTAGTACAGATCATATTCTCTTGTAAATTAGCTGCAGTAGAGAAGGAAAGAGATGAAATATTTTATGTTGGAAGCTTAATAAAATGATGGCTGAATATTATTTTAAGATGCCAAATGTTAACTTGAGCGGATGATAGAGCAGCTTTGCTTGTGTAAGCTTCATATAGAGGCTTTTTTGGGCAATAGGAAAGGAGAATTCCAGAATAAAATGGAACATATATTAAACCACCAGTTACATTATTAACTAAGAGGCATTATTCGAGTACTCTGCCTACTTGAAGCTATTTTTTGCAACGTAGTGGCAGTGAAATTTGGGGACACTGGTGGTTATTCCAAGGATTAAGGTAGTTGCAAAAACTGCAATTCACAGCAACATTATTCTTTCTCAATTTTTAGAGCAATTTTAGTGCAAATTAACCAAAACCTGCTTGTCTGACCAGATGTTTGTGCTGCCATAACCAAGGCTTTGACAGGCCTCTTTCTAAATGGGACTTTGTGGTTTTCATTGGACTTTTTGGACATCTTTATACATTATAAATAGTCATAATCTTCTAACTGGAATGTTCTTTTTTCTATGGCGTAGACAGTTTTGGTTCTGTGCACCATTAAATATGCTTATGTAATTTAGAAATACCAGAGATAATAACTGGGCATTGTGTTGCGATTTAGAAGTTTTGGTTTTGATGATTGATGCTCTACCAGCTGTAGCAATTCTAACCCTCATTTTCCCAAGGCACTGCAAGAAAGAAACTGCAAACTCAAGAATCTGGTATTAAACGAAGGAAGTTGAATAATGTTACCATAAATTTCCTAAGATTTGTGTTCCCTTGCAAAAATGGATTCAAACACAGAACTTGTAGGGATAAAGAGGTTAGTGAAAACCATGGTATATAGTCTAGAGAGAAATATTTAGTGCTATTGCTTCATTTTGTATGTACAGCACGCATATATTGAGAGAAAAAGATGCATTTACAACAGAACCTCGAAGCGTGGGTTTTCTGGGGAGTAGGAAGTCGCCGTTTTTTTAGCTGTTTCCTTTGTGTCATGATGTGCATTTTAAATTCTCATGACATCTGGCATTTTAGTTGGGCTTGTGCCTGAGTTTTCTGCAGAGCCTGAATAAAACCAGTTGCTCTTTACATCAGCAGCCAGTTGTTTGTAGTGCTGTACAACAGTCACAAATAAACGGTTGTCTTCAGCTTAGGATCCAACTGTGACTAAAGGCGATTTGAAAGTCAAAACCACCCGATCCAAAAACACGCCCCCATTTTGCTGTGCAAGCTAACGAAAGCCAAGAGCAAGCACTCGAATGGATGTCTCAGAAAACCTTGTTTTTCTGAATCATTTGTTAATTATTTTGTTGCAATTCTGACAAAATTTTAATGAAGCGAGAATCAGAATTCAGGGCAGCTCAGAGGTTATTAGTTTTCCTGTGACTAGTTTTGTTTCTAATGATAAATTAATTTATATAATGACCTGAAGAATGTAACGCATGAAGATGTTATACAGCCTCCTGAATGTATTTTCATAATATTAATGGTATTAATTTAACTTGCCATCCCCTACTGACATCAAATTACTGGGAATGTGGTTCCTCATTTCAAATTTTCAAAGCTGAGTGCATCTAAATGGATCCAGTGTTGATTGAATGATCCTTTCAAACTTATCTTACTGTCTTTAATATTTCAACCAAACACTTAGAGACTTACTGCACCGCCGTGTTGGCTGATTGAGATTTTCATTTTAAAGCAGCTCAGAATACCAGTAAAATGCTTCTAGCAGGATTAACTTCTGGCAAATGTATATATGTGTTAGGGAACGGATGTGTAAGTATAGAGGAAAACGACTTAAAATTACTTGGTTTATTTAAGATGAATTAGTTACTGTAGCGTGTAGCTAGTAGGCATCTTCAAAGCAGCAGGGCTAAATACTAGAAAGTATAGGCTAATATTGAATTTTCATTCCCATAACTCAAACCCAGCTGGAGACAGAAACCCCAATATTTTGTGACTCAAAGGCGTAAATTCTTCAGATTTAATTTCTGAGTATCAGCGACTTCAACAAATTCATCTTATGCAGCTGTAGCTTAAGTATGAGACTGTTTGAGAAACTAAAGCTTTCCTTTTGGGGGAGGAAAACCAGAACTAAGAGAAAGGGCCAGCTGTACCAGGTACTTGCATAGCCAGGATGGTTCCCTTCCAAACGGAGAAATCTCAGGTTAGGTAAATAGCGATAGGTAACTCACCCTCGTTAATTAAAGCCAGTGGCGGTACTCTGAAAGGGCTCTTTGTAGGAGAAGTGGCCGGGTCAGGCGGTGGCCTTACGTCTCTGTCCCTGGGGTAAGCCGGGTCTCGCTGGATCTCGTTCCCTCCCAGCAGGACGGGGCTGTAGGGCTGGCTGTGGGGAATGTGCTGCGGCACCACTTGGACAAGGGGGGGGGACCCGTGCGTGTCCTGGCGCGAGAAGATTCTCAAGCACTGCTCTTCCAGCAGCGAGATAGTCACAGACTGGTTGTTAACCAGGTCGGTTAGTGCTGCGTATTTCACCTCGAGCTCCTTGTATTTCGTTGCCATCTTCAACATTTCTGTTGTAACGTTAAGGACCTTGTTTTCCAGTTGCGAAAGCTCGAGTGAGTTATCACGCTTTCGAATTATCTCGTGCAAGAGCTGCATGTACAGTTGGGTGACCCGAGAGTTCATGTTCCGACTTTCTTTCCGCAGTAATTTGACTTCGTTCACGATGTTGCCGTCCACGTCCACTACCAATTGCAAAATGTCAATCTCCCGCTTTTGCTTGGACAGCACATCCTTCAAGTTCTCTATGTCCATTCTCGTGACTTCGTCTTTTCTGTTGCCAGTACCTGGTCCATTCGTATTCACGCAAATTGGCCCCGTGATTTTTTGCTCTGGGACCAAGAACGTGTAACCACATTTTTTCCCTTCCTCTCCGCCGTCTGCTGAGCGAGGGTGCCTCCGTTGGGAGGTTTTAGTAGGCGTGGATTGTTCTGTACAGCGCCCGATGGACAACAGCAGGAACAAGAGTACACCCAAAGTCCACTTAAATAGCTTCATTTTGAATCAAGTATGTTGGCTGCCGGAAGAGACTATTGAACAGACAAAGCATAAAATGATTAAATGAGAGCCATAACTAAGGCTCCTGTACTGCTTAAACTACATAAAATGATGGGTTTGCTGTGTTTACATGTATGTCAGCAAGTCTTTGGAATCTGTCGCTTGAAGTCAGGGTTCGTTAGATTAGCTTCAAAGAAAAGCTTTCTGCTTTGAGCAGCAAACCTTAAAATTTAGGTGTTGGATTTAGTAGAGCTGTTGCAATGGATAAACTTTCAGAAACAGTGTTCTGCTTAGGTTACGTATTATGCTTTCGTGGTAAATTCGGCTGTTTAGATCTGTACTCTCTGCAGTTAAATGCACAAGGTTATAGAACGTGCAGAGTGTTTGTAGAATGTCTTCATGGAAGCGGTGCAGGGAGACAGTCATGGCTGGTAGTATTTTCAAAAATATTTATAGAACTTGGGGAATTCAGATGATATTGAACACTATATGCAGGAGATTAGCATAACATAGTTATCTTAAACATTGGAACTACATATTCAATTAACTTAGCATTTTTTAAAAAAGCCGATAATACTGTTTGCTCTGCATTTGTCCCTGCTGCGTTTCCTTTTGAGATGAACATTTAAAATCGTTGTCACACTATTTTTGTATCTTTGAGCACACTTTTATCCAAATAACACTGAAGTATCAGGTGTATTACCAATATAAATACCATACTGAAGCGTTTCATTAACTTTTTAAAGAATATAATGTATTTTTTTTAACTTCGTGTAAAGAATGAAAATGCAGCGAGAAAATTCCAAGGATATTCTTAGACCTGGAGGGTTTAACTTTCTTTTTTGAATATTTGAGATTTTAAACAAAGATAGCACTTAGATCTTTTCTTTGTCAAGCAGGTCACTCCTCCTTATCTCAGCTGTGGATCTGGCTTTCCCATTCCAGACTACGAGGGGTTGTACGAGGCCTTGCGCAGTGGCCTTTGTATAGTTACGAAGAGCAATAAAGTAAAACCAGAGAAAGTTAGTAATTTTCATGCTGCTCCTGCCAAGTCCAAGTTTAAGTGCGTTTGGCAGTCCTGAACCAGCCACCCTGAAGGAGAAGCAGACCAGGGCTGCTCCCTGTACACTCACATTTACCAGTTATAAGGTGACTTTTGTGCCAGGTCCCATCTCCCAGTTCTGCTGCTGGCTTTAATATTATTGCTGCAATGGTGTCTGCTCAGTCTCACAGTAAACGCATCAAGTCTTTCTTGTTTGGCTTCACTAAGAGCAGTGATTACCAACTTCAAACCGTGCTGTACATGCAGATCTGGGAATCTTGATCAAATATTCCACTGTTGCCTAAACCTTTTTTTTAAAATTTGGCTTTTGGTTTGGTTTAGTTTTGTATTGCAAGCCCTGGGGCTGGGAGGAGAAGGCAACGCTTGCTTTTAACGCATCCTAAAAATAATTTCTCACCTTACATAAATGGAGGGAATACATACAAGTTTGGGAATGCTTATAAAGAAAATCTTATTTCTGCTTGTTTCAGTGTTCGTATGTAGCAATAAGTATTTAGATGTCTACTAGTAACTTTTTCTTTTTCAGAAACAGAACTTGGTTCAAAGTCCTGTTGATATTTGTCTGCTGAAAGTGTAACTTCTGTTTAAAAAAAGAAATAGGAAGAAGTATCACTTTTCTCCAGAGCTAATTGTGTATTTTTCTTTGGTAATTTCACACACTCCAAGTATTCATCACTTGCACAGTGCTCAGAGCTGGAAGTTCATTGGGTTAAATTTTCACGTGAATCATGGTAAACCCATGGGAAACGGGTCTGTGTGCGGCTCCTAGCTTGACGAGGATGAGCTGAACTAATTGTCTGAAGTTTGAAACCTCTTCCCATCTCCTGAGTTATTTTTCAATTCTTCATGTTCAGTGTTCACAGATGCAGGGAAAGTGACTTCATGGCCAGTGGTTAAGGATGAAGCGTAGTACCAGACCAGTATTTTAGTGTTTTCACAGTATACAATAGCTACTTCATAGTCCAAATAGGTGAGTAGCACTTTAGTTCTTGGTAGTTTTTAAAGACCCTATACAGTTACTTAAATAATGAATGACTGGGGCTTTTCCCTACAGCAGCACATTTTTCCCCTGAAATACATTAAAACTTAAATAAATCTTTCAAAACCAAACATTTTGCAATGCAGCCCACATTCTGACCATGTATTCTGCTGCACCCTGCTTTCTGCATTTCTTTTAACATTAAATGTCTTCATTTTGAACATTCATGCTTGGATGTGAAAGTTAGAAGTTCTGTCTATATATACACGCTCTCAGACCATAAAATGGATTAAATGGTCTAACATAGCTTAACCAAATGCAACAGCTGCATAAGATTATACCGTAAAACTTTGAAATAATTCAAATGTCTTGCATTACGCTGAGGCATTCGATAAGCATGGATCGGTCCCTTCTGAGAGTCTACATGGTAGGGAACACACGTGCTTCCGTGGAAATGTAAAAATTAAATGTCTTACGACGTTGCTCAGTGTGTTTGAGCAGCTTAATGCCTAACTTGTTATACAATAATAGGTTCTGAGGAAGATATTTACCTGGAATTTTAATCAGCTTAGAAGGAAATGAAAATACTGTTTCAGAAATATCCCGGCGTTCTGGGCAAGCAGCTTAAAAAAATAGAAAGTGTTTATCCAAAATAGCGCGGAATGATAGGCTAATATGTAAGACTTAAGGATGACAAATATTAGAGTTGGGAAATAGTTTGAGGGTTTTTTAAATCAGACACGTTCTGTCAGAGATTCCCAGGTTTAAATGTTTAACGTCAGAACCGCTATGAGACAAAGTGGTTGAGGCTCAGGGATGGCTTTAAACAAAACCAGCCCCAGAACCTTCCTGCAAGTCTGGAGTTGCTTGTGCTGAGTGGGGCTGCTGAAATCCCCGGGTGCAGACCTTGGAAAATCAGCGGCTATTGCTTTACCGTGCGTTATTTAACTCTTTATGACCCGTCGTGGTTTTAAAGCAGGAAGAGCCTGTCACTCACGTGGGTCCGTGGTGTTTCGGGGTCACCGGGTGTGTGTCCCAGCTTCTGTCACGGTGGTGTCCCCTGTGTCCTGGCGGTGACGTCCGACTGCTTCTGCAGGAGAGAGCGGGCAGCTGTTCATAGCAGCACAGACCTCAGCAGCACCTGGTCAGAAACACTCGGGGCCGTGGACAGGCCCTCAATACCGTTTTATGTTTGCTGCCTTTCCTTTTCTTCTGCTTTCTGTCTCTTTCCAGATTTACCCCATGGAAAGAAAAAAACCAAACCCTTGTTTCCAAAATAGCTCTTTGATTTATCACTTTAGAAGGAGCAAAATTCCAATTTAGAAAAGCAAAATAAACCAGTAACCAGTATTTTTAACTTTCTCTGAGAAACTACAACATGGGCTGTGTTACCCCCCAAAATACTGTATCATTTACAAATACTGGCGTTGCAGGGATGAGGAAATGTGGAAGCTAGCTTCTATTTGGCGGTTTTTTTACTTTCTACACAGCAAACTGTTTGTTCTTTGTGCTGCTGTGACTCTCACGTTCAGCAGGATGTAGGATTTGGAGACCCACAACACAAATTCGAATCTGTTCTTTCAGAGCTGGCGCAGATTCCTTCTCCCTGGGCAGCGTGGGCTGTTCCGGCTGAATCGAAGGGAAGTGGTGCAGGTAAATGTGAATATAGGTTTCCCTTTGTATGGAAAGTGCGATATCAGTACGTACTTTTATTCAGAACATTTATTAAAAGGAAATGGTTAAATGATAAACAGCAACGTGCCCTTTCTTTTAAACCTCCATTTATAAATGTCTGAAACAGGAAGAGAAACAAACAGGGTTGTTTTTCCAGAAAGTAAATGAAAATACCAATAATAAAGATCCTCTGAACATGGTACCAGTTAATCTGAAAGCTCTGTTATTGGTGTTACACATACTTCATTTTTTGTTAAGCTTTGTCAAAGCAGCTAAGATCAATAAGTCTATATGCATTCCCTTATCTTAACACAGAATAAGTGAAGATTTTTGTGGATTATTTTTTAACTTAACACCGAGTCTGTAACATTAGAAGCACCACTGATGTGGTGAAAGCCGTCTTATTGTAGGAGAAATGTTCACGTGGATTTTTGATGTATCTGTGTACTTCCCTAAGTTACTTTTCCCTATTTAAACAAGTGCTTTTCCGGTAAGTCGTTCTGCCTCTGCTGAAATAACAGGATTACTTTCAATTGTATTGACTGGGATCCAGCCATAATATCTTCTTGTTTTTTGTTAGTCAGACACATGATGTATTGAGTCACAGATTTCTGCCTCTCTGAGATTAATGGCGATCTGATTCCTTTTAGGAAAGGCAATTCAAAAACCTTCAGGGTTTTTTGAAGTCATCATTGAAAATGCGTCACTTCTAAAAATGATAAATTCTTAGAAATTCCAGATTTATTTGATGAAGTTTGTTTTGTTTTGTGAGGGTTCCTTTATCTTTTTTTATCGCCGTTGTGTACAATGGAGTGATGCGTTTTGCGTTTGGAAATGTGTTATTTAGGGGCTCTGGAATTCTCTGTTAAATAGATACTATAGATGCTATAGGAAATTTAATTTCATTCATTGGTGTATACATTTAAGGACCGGACTAATAGGGCATGTTACAACCAGCAAACTGAGCCCAGTAAAACAATACCGAGAAACCTGATGGAGCTGTGTGTATGCAGGCAGAAGTTTGAAGGTTCAGAATTTCCACTCTCTGAAGTGATTCCCTGTACAATTGTAAATGGTGTATTTTTCCATCATACATCGGACCCTTCTTGTGGCACCAGCATTATATTAGTAGGCCATTATTTGTTTAAAATAAGCATTTCAAAATTCGAACGCTAAAATTGGAAGACAACAACAACACAAGAGTTAAAACCTTGCACATCGCCGGTTTAGCGCTTTAAAAATACTGACTCAGCTGTTTTCGTTTGCAAAAGACATAGGAATTGTTCTGAGCAGCGTAAATCAAAACCTTGACTAATCAGGAATGAACGGGGAGTGGGGTCCAAGGCTCACAACGTGGGCTTCAGATGGGGGGGTGGTTGTTGTTCAGATTGTTCTCTTTCATGTATAAAGAAGCACAAATAGTAAGAAATAGAGCTCAAGAACTTGGAAAGGATCCATCCCATTTTTTTGTCAAGACTGTTTCAGACTTTTTCCCCCTCCCATAGCTGCTAAACCTTTACTAAGTTTGTTTTCTGTAACGCTTCGTTTCTTCTTTCAGCATCACCCCCTTCTTTCTCTCTTTACGTGTCCGACGTTTTTGAGAGTGTGTTAATACAAACACCTAACTTTAATTCTTTTCCATTGTTCTGGGTGATTTGCTGTATTTTAATTTCCAAGTCAGCATGAAGAAAGGCAAAAAGTAGAAAATTACATATTAGCAATTCTTTTTTGCATTTTACCTGTACTTTTCTCTTCAGTTTGTAAACAGCTTTATTGTTTTAATCCTTGACGTGCAACTGTATCATTCCCTCTCCCCACAAAGAACTGTAACAAACCTCTCTATTTTCCACTTAATATAGTGTTGCCTGGTATGTTGCATTTCATGTTTATGAAATGAATCTTTATTTAGACGCAAACTGCTGCTAATCTGAGGTCCAATTAACTTCCCCATCGTTCCACAGATTGTTAAAGGAAGGGATTTGTGCCTGGTTGCAGCAGAGTCCTTGGATTTGCAGCTGCACAATCGTTTGTGCTACGAACTTGGTTATATGCTGAAATCAATGTGTGACCTGGCTTTCTTGGTTGGTTGTAAAACTCAGGCTACTTCTGCTGCTCAGAAGTACCATAAATGAAAATTTAGTTGAAATGCTATACAATGATTGCTACTTACAGATGTGCATTGATTTACTTGGGACTTTGTACAGTGGTTTTATTGAGGTATCCATTTTCTAGTTCTAGTAATGCTGGGTCTATGCTCTGCGTTGGGTGAAATCCAGCTGCCCTGAAGTCGATAGGATTTTTGGCTTTTGCTTTCCAGTAGGATCACAACTTTGTATGAACATGTTCACAATACCCCAATTACATGCTTAGCAAAGAATCTGGTGGTACTAATTTTCTGTAACTGCATATAACAAAATCTACAGAAGATTTACAGCTGAACAACTGAGTCTTCTTCATCCCTACAACTGGAACGAGTTACTCTCTGCTCTTATGCAGACTCCTTTTTAATTCTTTCCAAATTTCTAAAGTCTACCAAATGCCACAAAAGCGAGGTTTATGTTTTAGTTGTCAGACTTTTCTCAGGCTGCGATTTGTTTCTTCACAGTTGTATGTTGAGGGAGATGTATGCAGAATTCACAAATAGCTCCAATTTAAACTTCTGCAAGTAAGAATAACTTAAAAACTTACCCAGAAAAAAATCTTGCAGCTGTTTTGCTTCTGTGGTAGACGGAAAATCCAGAGGCCAAGTCGCTTTCTCTTCCTATATTACCCGATGCTGTGGATTGTTAATCTGCAGCTGGAGTTGAAAACTGCTTTTGTCTTTCTCTATTAGATCCAAGCTGGACTGAGGAATTTGGTTTCTCCATACAATAACCAAGCTAACTAATTATAAAAAAAAAAAAAAAAAGTACCGTTCCAGCGTGTTTAATTCCAGAAGAGAGAAAGAAACGTCTTTTGAAACTGCGGTGTTTGAGTCTCACATGCAGAAGTGCACTACCCAGCTACAGCTGACCCAGATTCCATATACATCACTTTGGGGCAGTTTTTTTTAAACAAACACACGCTCGCCTTAGCCGTTCAGCCCACCTATGATGTCACCACGGACACGCTGAGCGCGCAAGAGACTCCTCCTTCGGATTTCCTACCCGTAGCCTCCAGAAAAGGGGGGGTAGGGAGGCCGAGGAGTTCGGAACAAGGCCAGATTGTTTGCCAGGAGAAGGGAGGTACCGTATGGCAACGGACTGTGCGAGAGTTCAGCGGGCGATTACAAATCAAACATTTTTACTACGCTGCCTAAAGATGCCTTTCAAGTTATTACAGTGCTGGGCTTCATTTAGAAGAAAGATTCTTTCAGGCTGATAAAAACCTCGATTTGTGTTGCTGGGAATAAAAGGGGCAGCCTGGCTGGATACAACAGGAAAAATGAACCGTTTATAGTCCAGAAGAATGTTCGACAGAATGTCGCATTCAGTTCTTGACGTTCGCTTAATAAGAAACAGTTCCAGTTGTTAAACGCATGAAGTCTCCCATACATGTGGAATATGTTAAAACCCTGTGTGTGATGGTTTTGAGTAGGTATCAGAATATTTGATAACATCGGGCTGGTGTTAAAGTAGCAAAAGCCACAGAGATTATGCCCTGTGAGGAATGCAGAATACGGGGTTTAGTTCTGTCCATAGTCGCCCAGCGCTTACGTACGTTCAATTTGCTTTCATTGATCTTTTTGGTTTCTTCACAAAGAACGTGCCAATTATATTTGGAAGAGAATTGCCCTACTATGCTTTCAAAATTATTTTAGACTTCACAGAAATGCATCGAATAAGTTTAGACAGCAGCTTTCGAGAGCTCTTTGTTTAGGACAATCCTACAAATACATTGGTTCACAAAAGCATGCATAATGTTGCAGGTGCCTGTTCATAATGAATTTCCTTAATTATAATTAGTTAACGTGATTTACTTCTCTCTGTGGAAGGCTGAGCAGGTTTGGGGAGTTTTCGAGGCCTGTTTGGACATTGCTTAGCAAAGTTAGGTTTGGGGCACCTTATGCAGTCTTGATAGCGTAGGACTATAAATGTGACTCTCTGATGTTTCTGATTATCCATTCTGTTTTTCAATAAACTGATTCTAGCAGAACAGAAAACTGCGCAATTTAGTAGTATATCAGGTCATGTGTAATAGCGTTTTATTCACTTTTTTGTATGTCACCTTTCAGCCACAAGTATTTTAATTTGTTTCTGTGTGTGCGCACACGCGTGTGTACGTGTTGATTCTGGAGCGATGCCCAGCGTTTCCCCGCTCGCATTTGAGGGCCGGAGCAGCGAGGTGCTGTACAAACACAACTGCTGTTCTTGGGAGGCTGTATTAATAGTCTTCCACCTGTAAAGCCAAACTTCTTGTTATGATTCTGGTTATACAAGGCTGAGAGTGAAGCAAATATAATTTTAGAAGTTCTCAATTACTGTAAGAAGTTTCTTAAATAATACGTTTAAGTTTGGAATTTTTTTTTTTTATTATTTGGATGTCTTATGGAAGATGCAGGAGATAAAGAGCAATTCCTTTTAATAGCAGAGCTGCTCAGGATACGTTTCATTTAGTTGAGACGAAAATGATTTGTCTTGGGTGAAGTTCAAGAAATTGAGTTGAATTTAGAATGAAAATAAGGAGTTTATCTACAGCATTAGCATGTAGGGAGGAGGATTTTCCTCTCTGTGGGATCAAGGGATTGCAAGAGTAGTGAGGTTACAGTGTTGGTGGGGAGGAACGCAGGTGGAAGATTGAAGAGACTTATCGGTAAGGCTGTTGGGTCTTTGGAGTCACGGTTGATGCGAACTGCAGGATTTGTACCACATTTCAATCTGAGTGCGGTTTTTGCCTAGTTAACTTCTCCCGTGTTGCTGCAGGTTGAGTTTGAGTTTCTGTTCAGCTTGAAGAGTTATAGATAATATGAATTTTCCTTCTGTTATTGTTTTAATCGAAGAATTGGAGGAATGAAATAGTAGAGTTCCTAAAATCATGAATAATTTTGATCATATATTGTAGATTTGTGGGTTTAGTGTGCTTCATATTTGTCACGGGATTAATTAATTGGTGATGAGGGAGAAGATGATGTTCATGAATAGTTGTGCATGTCCTCGTAATTGCTTTTAGATTTGGGAATAATGACACCGTCAGAGACAAAGTCAACTAGGATGTGCCTGGTGTGATGCGGGAGGAATAATAAGCTGTTGCAATGCTGTTGTCAACCTGCATGCGTGTGTAGTCAATGAAAGCAAAAATTCTTCAAAATACTTCTTGTCTTTTTCTGCTAAATGGGAGACAGTAAATAAAGAAACCTTTAATTCTAATCTTTTTCAGGTATTTATCTGTCAGACTTGACATACATTGACTCTGCGTACCCGTCAACAGGGAGCATTCTGGAAAGTGAGCAAAGAACAAATTTAATGAACAATATCCTTCGAATTATCTCAGATTTACAGCAGTCATGTGAATATGGTAAGCCAGTGTGTAAATATTGCGGTATTAAAGAGAACGACTTTAAAAGCTTTAATATTCGTGTTCTGTAATGCAATGTGAGTTAGGCCCAACCCATGTGAATGACATTAATGCTCACTCTCAATCTGGAAGTCTAAGTTTATTCTAATATTGTTAGTTATGACAGAGCATCAGCAGGAAAAGAAAATAAAATTGCCCTTTTCTTACATCACACACCATTTTGCAGTACATATTTTCTGATTTAAAACGTGGAATACATTGTCCTCAATGGTAGTTTTACTAGTACCTTATAAACTTGTATCCCTGTGTTTCATAATCTTGTGACTGTGAATTCTAAAAGAAAGTAGGATTGCTTTTGCTGTAGTACTTTTACTGGTGATAATAAAATATGGTCATCTTGTCTTTTGGACATTTATAGTTCTGTTCATAAATCAGATAATGTTGCGGAGGGAGTGTTTGTTTTGGGGTGTTTTTTTGGTTAAAGTTGATCTCCTTCGCAGTCCTCTTCAAGTTGTAGTAAAGTCGTGAGGCTGCGTTCGCGATGGTGGAATGTGAATAAGCACAGGGTTATGGCTCCACGGAAAGCTCAATATAAAGAGAACATGGGCTGTGAAGGAGTCCTCAGATCCAATCCTGTGGGTTCAGGACTTGAGTGTGGCCGGGGACGTGCTCTCACTTTCCCCTTACGTGTTCTCTGAGAAGCAGAGCAGCTCTAGGGAGACACAGATGCGGTTTTATGGATATGGGAAATGTCAGCTCAACACGTGAGAATTGCAGTGAAGGACAAAAATTTCAACATTGGTAGGGACTGTAGTTTGTTACCTCCATCTCGTGTAAAAAGGCAAGAGATCTGATTCTGTTTTAATTAGTTTCTGGAAAATAACTTTGTGCTATTGGTAAGCAGTGATAATGAATGTCATCTGTTCTCCAGATATTCCTCTGTTGCCTCATGTCCAAAAATATCTAAACTCAGTCCAGTACATAGAAGAACTACAGAAGTTTGTAGAAGATGACAATTACAAGTAAGTGTGAAACACCATAACTGACCTTAACTCATTACAAAATAAGTTCGATAGCACAAAGCCTGTTGCTTTTAAGATTGCACCTGTATCAGGAATTGTGTGTCTGGGACACAGCAGTTACGGATAGTGAGGTTAGAGCTGGGTCCTGTGCTCAAGACAATTTTCAGCGTGCTGGATGGCACATCTCCTTCCTTCCCATGCCTGGCTGCACCAAGCCCAGCTTTCATGTCCCTTTGGTCTCTTGATTTGATCTGACAACCTCTTTGAGTGTTCGCCGATGAAGACTCCGTACTTCTGGCTCACGTGTAACGCTGTTCAGTTGACAGGATGGATCCAATGGTTGGAGATAGCTTATGTCACTTTTCATCAGAACGGTGTCTAGTCCCAAATTCTTAACACTTCAGCTTTTATATATTTCAGTTTTTTGGTTTTCTCTTTGATTGGGTTATACTGTGTGAGCCAAATGTAAACACTTGATTTTTGGGAGGCGAAATATTATCCATGTCTGTCTGTACCCAATCGTCCCCAAGGTCTGCTGCCCCAAACAGAGGTTTCTACTTCCTTAATTAAATGATCATTACCGTATTAAGTGATTTGGCATCCAGCAAAACTGGGGGATGGAAATCTCTGGCAAGAGACAGGAACAAGCCCCGAGGACAGGAAAAAAAAGAAAGCAAATCTGTTGCGTATGAAGAAGGTTCTTGTTTGCTGGCCGATCTGCTTTAGTAGATTCCCCCACCCATTCCCATCCTGCCCGCCCTGGAAGGGGCACTTATATGCTTTATATTCTTCCCAATTCTCGTGCTAGTGCAGTGGTATCAAAAGAAAAAAGAAAATAATATCTGGAAATCGTGTGTGCTAAAGATAACTTTGTGCAGTTTGTGTTAACTTCACGGCGTTTCATGCAATTATAGAAACAAGCAGCTTTCAGTTGTAAATGTAAGAAAAATTCAAAAACTTGTATATGCTTCTGATAAAATAATTTTTCATCTTTCCTTAATGCAGACTTTCGTTAAAGATAGAACCAGGGACCAGCACCCCGCACTCTGCTGCTTCCAGAGAAGATTTAGTAGGTAAATGCTTAATAAATGTGAGAAGACTTCAGGTTGTCAAATGCATTATTTTTGAGTTGTGAATGTGGAAAATATTTGCCTGAGGCTAATAAAGAAGTGTGAAGGATAAACACTGTGTATTTGTAATAAAAAGTTTAAAGGTGATTTGTAAAGAAATTCTTTCAAGGAGTTGAGTCAGTTTTTTAGGTTCTTGTATGTATTGTGGCTCTAACTTGTTAGTGTCATTTGGGGTGAAGAGCTGTTAAATATTCATTCTTTGCGTCTAGACAGAAAGGCCTTCATCTAAACTTTTCATGGTAAGATGTGCATTATTTTTGATCAATGCCAAGAGTGGTTGAAGGTTGGAGTTCTGCAATGTAAAATCAATGAGGCCTGCTCAATGTCAATGTAGCTAATGCAACAGCCTTTAGAACTTACAAAATACTTCCAACTAGACGGTCTGTTTGAAATAGGTGGGTTCGTTTTTAATCCTATGCAAAAAAAAAACCAAACCTAAAGTTCATTTTTTTTAAATTATCCATGAGTTTTATTACAGGCTATCTCTTACAAATTGAGATTAGGAAGTTTTGTGCAACTTTCGCACAATTTTCTTAGAAATAACTGTGGTGGAAGTTCTAACATTACTCAGGAGCAATGTCTCTGGTTTGTTCCCAGGTTCTGAAGTGGGAGCGTCTCCACAAAGTGGACGGAAAAGCGTTGCAGCTGAGGGAGCTTTGCTACCAGCAACCCCCCCTTCGCCGAGGAACCTGATACCACACGGACACAGGAAATGTCACAGTCTGGGATACAAGTCAGTGTTTTATTTAACCCCCAAATCCTAAACTTTGGGATGTATCATCTGGCAGTACAAAAGCTTGGCTTTGGAAAAGTAGCATGATTTGTACACAGAACTTCACTCGGAGAGCAATTTGTGGCAAGAGAGCAAGCTCAGAACTATAACGAACTATATAATATATAGAACTATATAATATAATAGAACTATATAAATATAATAGTGTCCCAGCTGAAGAGAATTAGTCAAAATAGGAAGACTGTGGCTGTTACAATGATAAGAAAAGCCAATGAGTTAGACAAAATAGGCCCTTTCTGAATGACAGAACTATCACTAATAGCAACTCAATGCCAGTGTAACTTCATTTCAAATACAAACTGAAATAATTGCTTGATTGGTAATTTTATGATGAGACCTCCTTTGTAGACTTTCATATAACTTATATGAACTTATAACATATATAAGTTCAATTATGTAAATGTTGTAGTAAGACAAAAATACCATATGATATTGAAAGTAATTTTTAAAGTACTTCTGACTTTTTCTTTGCTCCGAGAGCACTGTGGTGTTTTTAGACCAGCAGTTCCTATAAATAATATAGCTTGTGCAGAATTGCTTATGGTTTGAATCATGGCTTAGTTTGATATTCGGAACGCAGTACCAGCTTTTGAAATGTAGCAAAGATAACGTCGTAACCATTTTTATCTTTGTTCGTTTTTCAGTTTCATACACAAAATGAATACGGCTGAATTTAAAAGCGCAACATTCCCCAACGCAGGACCAAGGCACCTCCTGGATGACAGCGTCATGGAGCCTCATGTCCCATCGCGAGGGCAGGCAGAAAGCTCCACGCTTTCTAGTGGAATTTCAATAGGTAAGAACAGTGAACATACCTGTGCAGTACATGGTCTTTCCATAAAGATTTGGGCGTTTTTAATTGGGAGTTGTACAAGCAGTGTTACTATTCTAAAATAAACGTTCTATTTTAGAAGAAACTTGAGAAATGTAGGTGGAGAAGGGCAGCGTGATTTATACAGCATGAACTAGATGCAGACAAATTATAAAAAAACAGATCGTTTTTTGTATATTCTCTTCAGTGATACAACTGCTGTTATTCCTCTTCTTCCTTGATGGGGGTAGAGGGAAGCTGTATCAAATTGCTAGTGAGAACTGTGAATTGCTGACAGTCTTTAAAAGCTTAATTTCTAAATACTCTGCACTTTTGTCAGGAGTAAACAGCAATTTAACTTTCAGATGCTTCAGAATATCAGAATCTACTTCATTTTGGTAAGTTATATATCTTCGAATGGTTAAGGTATTCTTCTTTTGAGAACTTTTGCTTCCTGAGTTTCTCATGTGACCGCAGCGGTTCTTTTTTCCTGTTACATGTGGATCCTTAAAGTGGAGAGAGGGCAGGGCAGGTGCCTCAGATCCACTGAACTGCAGCCAGAGTTGAGAAATGGAACCTCTAATCACAGCTGTTTTTCTCCAAATTATTAGCTTGGTAGAATGTGATGATTCTGGTTTTATGCATTTATGGTAATACAAGATTTTTGTAATGTTATGCATTTCTTTGGATAACTTAATTTGAAAAAACAGTTTTGCTTTTTAGCCTTCACAGTGAGAAGCAAGGTCCTGCAGTTTCAAATTATACTGTTTTCAGGAGCCCTTCATGGATTTTTTTGAGGAGAAAGACATATACTGAGCAAATATTAAAAATATTTTTCGTATGGAAAAGTCAAATATCTAGAGACAATAATTGAAAAACAAATGTGTTAATAAGTAAATCTGTGGAAGTAGCTTGTTATTGATCTGTTTAAACTTTATTGTGCAATAGTTGAATGGTAACCAACTAGTTCAAATCCACATGAGGATTTTCAGTATGGTCATAGATTCAACGAAGCAGAACATAATTTTAGGGCGTTGTGTCCGTCTCAGTGATGTTAGCTGGGCTGTCCTGTGCTACAGCAATTGATGTTCAGGTCTCCAGAGTAGTTTTTTTTCTCTTTTCCCATTAGAATTTCAAGCTCTGTCAGGTCAGTCATCAGCTGTAGTGACTAGAGCTGTGGAAACACTGCGAAACTGCAGCCAAGAGAGTGTCGGTTGCAGATTCGAGAAGGGGAAAGAATTTTTAGTCTGAATACTTTTAAAACTCTTTGGGGTTGGTTTGTTTATATTAACACCTGTTTGACTTTGGGGACTGACTTTGGGATAAAGGAAGCCTGTGTTAAACGCTCAATATCCTCAGACTTTCAGCGACGAGAGGATGCCGTGACCAGGGGGAAATTGGGTATGCGATGGTACAGACATTCCCTATCGCATAAATGGAACCTGGCCTAGCGCCGGCTGGGTGGCTGTAGAGAGACGTATGGATTTGTGCATCTACAGATGGGAAGAGAAAATTCCTGTCTGTATTCACCAGCAGGACTAGAGCTCTGCGGAAACAATCCTGAAACTTCTGGGGTCATCAGCAGCGCAATTAGTGAAAAAACCAATTTGCCGATTGCTGTTATTCCTAAGATAGGAAAAAGCCTTCCTGCTGTGTAGTAAAGATAAACGTGATTTTTTTTAAATACTGTACAAGAAATTTTTAATTTTAGTAGCAATAGAGAAAACTAGGAAGATAGTGATTTGTGTCAGGTGGCTTCTTATATAAAACCAAAACTTGTGTAGGACATTATTTAATAGGATTTATACTACCTAGGATTCATTATTAAGTTTAACCTGAAGACCTGCTTGAGGTTGTTGGAAAAACTCAAGTATCGAGTACATACTTGAGAAGAATTTAAGAAGGTGATATATTTTTAAAGTAGTGAATGAAAGAAATATTTCCAGTTGAGGTGACAGTCAAATAGTGCACTTAATGTTTAAACAGAATTTGGCTAGGCATCTAGCTTTTGGTGAGTTAAAAAGTTCCTTTCACCTCTGTCTTGGTTTGGAGGGAGGTATTTAGTGTATGTTCTTCTGCTTTTCAGGAAAGAGGGGTTTTTTAGCATCGGAACTTTCGTTGCACAAAAAAATCTTCTAGAGGTTTTCAGAATCTGAAAAAAATTCCATTAGAGGTGTTCTATGTAGGTGATAAAGAGAGTTGTTCAAATGCTAAACCTCAGCCTTTTCCAGGTTTTTGTTACGATTTTTTAAAACCTGTTTAAGCATCAACAGAAACGTTAAATCAATAGCTGTGAAGTGCTTGGACATTGTTTGTAATACAGTTAGTAGCTGAATTTACTGTATTCTGCTAACAGTGTTTGTATACTGATGTATATTTCGTTTTTAAGAATGTTACAGGTAACCTACCTTGTGTCTGTATTGAAATACTAATTTTCAGGCTGATAAGATTTACTTTAATTGTAAAGTTATGATGTTATTGTGGACCTGCTGTGTGTTGATGCATCAGATACTTGGATTTTTTTCTCTATTTCTAGCATTTAAAATAAAATCCTTGCAGTAATATTGGATTACTTCGTGAAACACAAAAGGAAGGGCTGTTGCGATCTCATAGAATATGTGTGAGTTAGCTTTCAAAAGGCTTCTCAAATCAGCAAAACCTTTTCATGTGTTGGAGATTCAGCAATGAGTTTGTACTACAGTGAAGCTGCGCCTCTTTGTCATGGCCATATGTGATTTCATAAGGAATTATTTATTTAAATGACCTTTCTTTTTAAGTGCTACTTGTGCCAATCGGACAAATCCACATTTAGGTTGTTCTTTAAATTTTGACGATGCTTTTCCCATTTAGTATCGCTTCTCCAGATCCAGTTCCTTCACACCTCTACCTCAGTTTCCTGAAGCAAATCACAAAATATTTTCGTTGTAGTATTTTAGTGAAATATTTCTTACATGTTTATTCTTAACTATTCTGAGGAGAAACAGCCGTAACTGAAATATTTGGGTTATAGATGATGAAATAAACTACCATTCATTCTTACATTTTTCAAGGTAGCAGTGATGGGTCTGAACTCAGCGAAGAGACTTCCTGGCCAGCGTTTGAAAGGTAAGAAAAACTATCACTCAAAAACTGCGTTTCTCTATTCAGACATTGCTGCTTACACTGTTTCACCCAGTCCTGGAAATGATGCTTTATTTTAGCGATCTATGGGTAAGAATATTTAATAAACTGTAGTAAGTTCACTGGAATTGTTAAAGCAGGAGAGAAGTAGCTTTTGCTTACTAGTGGTCGATAGGGCTTTCGGCTAACTGGGTGCCCAGTCATTGCACACATTCCTCTAAATAGCTCAACCACAGTACCATTAAACCCAAGTGATTTTTCTGGTGTATATGTTTGCATATCCTGTGTATGCTGTTCATGTGACCTATCTGGTTTTTCGTTTTCACTTTCCCCAAGACATTTCATCCATTCTTGGTCCCTTTGTTAATGTTGTTGACATTGTCCATCTGCTCTTCACTTCATAATTACTCGCCAGTGTTCCATGGGAAAGCACAGCATTTCTGATTTTGTGGTTCAGAATTAATGCCTTGCTGCTTATCGGAATACCTGCAAGTACTCAGGTGACCTTGACCATTTCAGTCCTTTCCCATTGTATTTGAGAATGAGGAACGAGACTAACAGCTGTAGTTTAATATAGCAAAAGGTGGAAGTTTCATCTTTCCACAGCTCAGTGAGATGCACCATACAGTGCTTAGCTTGCTTCTGTACCTCAATTTCAGGTAATTCAACTTCAGAATTGCCATGGATGACTTTTCCTGCCATGCTATGAAGTTGCGTTTAGTAGAAATTTTTGCCAAAGAACGGTATAGATGGGAACTGTTACCAAAACTTCATATGCCACTTAAATTCATTGAAGCGGTCAAAGTTCTATGTTACTTTTTGGAAGAAACATTTGGAAAATATCTTAGTGCCAAAAGTGAACTATTTGATATCTCATGCCCTAAATGTGATTACATTAATGAGTTAGTGCCCTTATGATTCTGTTAGATAAGAAATAAGATCATTGCATATGGGCATACAAAGAAAATCGGGTCAAGAAGAGTATCTGTAGCTTGTATGTGCTCCGTGATGCAACCTGCAACGTTCAAAAGGTTTTCTTCTTGCTTTTCCCACCCACTTCAGTGCCAGTAAAACGCTTCAGTATTATGAGAACTGACAAAAAGAACAGCTGATGAAATAAAAAACCGTGGTTTCGACTCCTGCATGCGTTTTTGTAAATAACATTATCCTCTGTTTCTTATGTGGAAGAAGTGGCTTTGTGATAAGCACACACAGAAAAATACTGTGCTGTTTTAGCAGTCATGCTGTTTGTGTGAATGAAAGTATATGTAATACGTACAATTTATAATGGAATCCAACAGGCACAGGTTGTACCATTCTCTCGGTCCGGGGACAAGAGTGTCACGAAATGGCTATCGAGGCCACATGAAGGCCAGCAGGTACAATCCCCACTGCACCCAGGGGTCTCAGACTGTCCCTCTGGTGTTGGTGATTTGGTTTGGTTTAATAATTAAGTGGGTGTTTTCTGATGTTACCTTTCTAACTTCCGTGTCAAAATAAAGGTAGAGACCTTTATCTTCAGACTTAAAGCTTTCCTCTTCTGTGACTTAATCTGTCCCACCATAACGGCTTTTGTTCATTCTGGTCTGCAAATCTGACTTCTGAACCATTGGATCTTGTGTAGAGGCTTAAAGATGTTTTACCAGAGGTAGCTTTTTAACTGCCCCCGGTAGGTAGCAGCGTTGGTAGTTCTCATGTGGACAACAAAGCTGCTTCTTGTGCTTATGGACGGCATTTGAGATACTTTCTTTGCTGGCAGTTCTGTGTTGATTTTATTTCTGCCCCCACGCCTTCCCTGAAATCAGAGATACGGCTAAAATGAGTAATGCATTAAAATTGGCCCCAGCTTATTATATATAGTATTATTTGCAAGCTGATGGAGTAATATAACTGCTTATTCTCGTTATTTAAAATACAAATTGTGTCTCCAGCTGTGTGGCACTGTAGTTGGCAAAGAGATGGCTGTTAACTGTGAAACTGTTTTCCTGTTAAGAAGCAAGCATTGTCTCGCTGGATTAGACTCATGTTCACATCTGTCAGTGTCCAAAGGTGTCTCCATATCATCATCCTCAGTAGGTGCTGCAAGGAAAAAGTTCGCTAGATTTCCAGTTTACTTTCAACATTTGTGAATGTTGCGATGGATGAAACAGCAAATCCCGGCTTCAAAACCAGTTTCAGGCGCTGCTCAATTTCCTGGCTTTTCTAGAAAGCTGCTGGGTTCAGCACTTTAGCTATATGCTCTGATTCACCTTTACTGAAATGATTCCTGTTGTAATATTTTTCTGATTGAAAATATTTTGTAAGCCAGTCAGCTTTGTGGTTTTAATAAAGCTTAAGTTTTCTTTTCACAGTGCTGTACCTGGCATTTGTTTTGGCCCATTGCTCTTGAGCCTATATAGGGCATATGATTAGTAGAGCAGCAGATGCTTTAAAACACCTTAAAGCTGTGGTTCGGGTTTCTGCTCTTTATTACCGCTCCTGCCCACTCTTCTTGCTTTCAGATATTTCAAAGATTGTGCATGTTTGAGCTATGCTTCGTTTTTGATGTGCTAATGATTCCAGTGTTTCTAACAAAAAACAGTATTCAATCTTTCTTGCAAGGGTTGAAGGAGAGGTTTTAACACCTACAGCAACTGTATGAATGTTTGCTTTTTAAAATCAATTGTTCTTGTATTTCAGTTGTGTCTTGAGTTTGAATTTTTTTAATTAAGGATTACCTGCTTGGCTACTTAATTTTTCTGATCACTTTTGCTTGCGAGTGTCAATTCCACAACAGCAATTCCTTGTAACAGCTGAAGTCTTTTTCCACATTGAAGTCCAATAAATAAGAAGTTGACATTTCTAAATTAAAATACAGATGTTTGCAGTAGCTTTTGGTAATGATTGGAAAACTACTTTAGGAAACATTTTTTCACACAAATCTTCCCATGCTCCTTTCAGCTCCCTGGAATCTGAAGATTTGGCTGTTCATTTGTACCCAGGAGCAGTTACTATTCAAGGTGTGCTGAGGAGGAAGACTTTGTTGAAAGAAGGCAAAAAACCTACAGTAAGATTTTTAATTCACTTTCTCACCTTCTTCCTTTGCCTAGTTAGAAATACAATTAAATGGCCTTTTGCAACTAATTCAAGTGCCTGAGATCCCCTCTGTCTTGCTGATTAAGGCTTAGAGTCACTGCTAGAGTTTGCATTCTTCTGTTTGGTGGATTTACTCAGTTTATAAGGCTATAGTCATAATCTAGGGAGTAGAAGAGAAGCGTAATGCTACATAAAATTTCTTACATTTACTTAACTTTAAAAGAGAGGAGGATGTTTTGTCTTCCTGAATGGTGGGTGGATCCTAGCAGTTTATCGTAGATAATAACCCTTAGCATTTGCATTGCAAATGCTTGTGAATTGTAAGTCAAAAATATATATTTATGACAATGGAGGATACCTTATGGCAGTAGGTAAAATGGAAAATAAGAGACAAATTAACTCAGTGTTAAGTGTTCAATAAGGGTTGCAGAAAGTATAGAGTAAGATGCAGACAACTTTTCTCAGGTTCATGAGGAAAGGCGCTTGTTCTTTCTGCTTTCTAGGTTTTCAATGCATTCATAGGGCGTACACAACTAACTAGAAACGGCAGCTTTGGAAACATTACAGTGGTTTGGCCGGGCAGTTAGCGCTGTCGTGTTCTCGCAGAGGATGACACCAGCTATTGAAACCTTTCACTTATACATTGCACTTTTGGTTTTTAATCTTCCTAGGTAGCATCTTGGACAAAATACTGGGTAGCACTGTGTGGAACCCAACTCTTCTACTACGCTGCAAAATCTCTGAAGGCTACAGAGAGAAAACACGTATGTAAAACGGGTGTATTCCAGTATCATCTGCCAAAATTAAAATGTGATTTCCTGATGGTAAAAACTGGGAGTAGTTTGGGACTTGCATGATTTCTAGTCAGCACTATCCTGTCTTTTACTCAGTCACCTCATATGGATATCCCCTAATGGAAATATAATGCATATTCGTATGCTAAACCAAGAACATCTGCTTTGCATATGCCATGGGTCTCTTTGAGATTGTTGCTCTATAGGGAAGAGAACTATGTCATTGAGTCTGTCTGCTTTTCTGAGTTAGGAGTCAGATCTTTTGGTGATTTCTGAATCTTGCAGCAGTTTCTTACTACTTGAAATCTAAACAAGTGTTGATGTGGAAAGACTGAGAAGTCACTACATGTGACATTAAACATGTACTGATTTTGTATATATGGTAAAATTAGACTACTCTCTTTTTCTGTCTAATCCTGTAGTCTGTTAACTACAACGGAGCACAAAACATCTCACGTGTTACACAGAGATCCAGCCTGTCATATGGTGCTGGCTTTCCTTTTATTCACTGCAACTTCATTTGGAAGAAGCTAAAAATACTGTGTGGGGAAGTAGTAAAAGGGTTTTCTGTAGATGTCCTAGGGGTGTTTTGGTGCATAGTTCCTGTTTTCACTGGTTAATGATAATGGAATAGGATGCCGCAAGAGATTCTGTTAACAAACTGGGTAGAATGTGAGATACTTGGATCTTTTTCCAAGTTCATTCACTGCTCGGAACCATTGCTTATAGTTGCCTTGGCCGGTGTATAAGGACTGTCTAGTTATATTCCTAAGAGGTCCATTTTGCAAAATAAAGTGATTTGAGACTAGAACTAGGTTTTATTTTGTTCCTGTCCAGTTAAAAGGGATAAAAAGGATGATGCTGTCTACTTTTGAAGCAAGTTTCTTTTTCAAAGATAGGTACATTTGAGATTTACGTAGGCAAAATATTCCAAGCATCTTCTGGAGCCATGTAAACACCTGTCTCTCCAGCTTCCTTTCTCAGGGCCTCTGTGACATGGAAGGGAACACTGGCAATGAAAAAGCCAGTCTGCTATATGAAGTTTCCTGGCTAGAGCTCTCATGGTAAATGTGGCTTGATTACAGTCATGCTTTTGACCGTTCTGCTGCTGCTATTGCTTCAGGCAGCTGAGACTGAGGACTTGGAATGCGCTGGCACTGAAATCTCTTCCAGGCTTATAATAGCCAACCTCTTTGGAAAATTACCTCATCAAAACCCCAGTGTAATCCAGCGAAAAGGGAGAGCAATCCTCTCCCTTTCAGACATGGGCAAGCCAGCTCTTCTTCTCATGCCTGTGGTCAAGGACAAATATGGTCTATTCTAGGTGTGAATCTAGTCCAAAGGAAGAGGATGCTATAGATACCTAAACATGGAACATTTTATTGCGCTATATCTACTAAGAAAGACTACTAGATATGAGTTTTGTATTTAAATAGTGAACAGGTTTCAGTTATTACTACAGTAATGGAAAATTGTTATGTGGACGTCAGAGCCCAGAGATGTGGTACAGGAGAATCTCAGCAGAACACGTGTGGAATGCTCAATGTTTTCTCTCTCATATGCTGGAATGGTACCCACAAACAAGCACCTGTGATTAAGCTATAGCACTTGCGTTCTTTTAGAAAAGGATAATAGTAAAAATAGCCAACTTAAAATTAGTCTTAAGGAAAGCATTCACCCTGAAAAATGTGAACACACCCATAAAAAAACTGTTTATAGTAATCAGGCTGGAAGAATCTTGCCAGTTTCTTTGACAACATAGCATGCATGAGAGATTTTTCCATGTTTGTACGTACTTGGAAAAGCAACAGAGACTTTCTGAGGCTTCATGCTCGAGTATGAACCCTTGCTCGTTCCAAATCTTCCATTGCATGTTATGTTCCGAATTAGACCAGTTTATTGGCACTCTAGAAAACCTGGTGGTGGTTGCTCAGGCACCTTCACTGAAATACCCTGATAAAGACTGGGGATGAT
This sequence comes from Pampusana beccarii, assembly GCA_013399365.1. Lineage (NCBI taxonomy): Eukaryota > Metazoa > Chordata > Aves > Columbiformes > Columbidae > Pampusana > Pampusana beccarii. The sequence goes on along the minus strand of VWYH01001148.1, from coordinate 904,967 downwards.
CTGGGAAGTATCCTCAGCCACTGAGAAAGTGAATATTAAAAAGCTGTAAAATCTCAACGGGAGATGAGGAGGAGGAGATTTGTAGGTGCCAAAAGGTTGGAGTGAAAAGTCTGTTCACTGATTAATCAGAGTTTTTGATTCCAAGTTTTATGTATAAATGCCTTTGAGCTCAGAACAACCTTAAAAGATGTATTTAGGTGAAGCCTAGCACCAGAGCTGTGCAGTTTTGTGTGTGTAAGAGGGTTATTCCAGTGGCTTGTATTAAAAACAAAAGGCAAAGAGGAACCGGGAACATTAAATTACAGTGAAGCTTTCATTCTGTTTGTGTTAACGAAGCCGACTTGCTGTTAACGAGGCTCCGTGCATCAGTGGAGAATGAAGTGCCCTGGGGACTGTGTAAACATGGAACACAAATGCAGCCCTGGAGAGGGATGGAAAGTGGACATGTGTTTCAAGGGATGAGGTCTGATGCTGGCAGGAAACAGTTCCCTTGTGTGGAGCTTTTTACTTGGTGGAGAAGTACCATGATTAACTAATTGTTTTGAATAAAATGGAAAAAACAAGTGAGCTCTAGCAGTTTTGGTTGCAATAGTGATTTCACATATTGTCCACCCACTGCTATGATAGGTAACAACTAAGATAAGAAAGCGTGAATGTGCCATTTTCAGGGAACTCCAGAAACAAGTGCAGTACAAGTTCCTTTTAATTTGATTTTAATATCGTTCATTGCGGTAAGTTCTGTTTTCACTAATTCCGTATAAAATCCATAAACTTTCTTAATTTTGAGAAGTGCTGTGCTTCCTTTGACGTTGTTCTGTGTCTTTAGCGGTGTCACTGGCAGGAACTGCCCTTCTGAACACTCGTTCTGTGCAGTGCAGTCAGTCCGGGGGAAGCTTCTTGCCTTGGCTTTCGTTTACATCTCTGCTCCTATTTTCAGTTCAAATCCACGCCGAGTAAGAACGTGTCAGTGGTGGGCTGGATGGTGATGATGGCGGATGACCCTGAGCACCCGGATCTCTTCCTCTTGACTGATTCTGAGAAGGGTAAGCAATGCTCAGCACCAAGAGAGCAGTGGTTCCCAGAATTATTAATAACACTTGCTTTGCTGGGGTCTTCGTAAGCAATTAAGTGACATTGGAACAATTGTCTGTGGAGAATCCTTAGTCTTCATTAAGTTCTAGGAACTCTCCAAACTCTAACAAATCCACTTGTAATTTTTATTGGAGGTATTAATGTCCATTCTTTTAAGCTATATCTAGACCACTTAGAGGCATTTTCACATATGTGAAAATGTAGCAATTAAAAAAAAAATCCATTATTCAGCCAATGCTAGGTGCTTAACCAGTCCCCTCTCCTCTCCGTATGAAAAAGAAAACCCAAACAGCCTGTTTAAATGTAGCTCTGTTACTGGGAGGGGAACAAACCAACCCCACAACGAAACACGCTGAGAGATCTGGACAATTTAAGCTGTGAAGAAATTGTTACTTTTTCATAGCACTTCAAATTATGCAGAAAGAGATAATGAGAAGTTCTCATAAAGGAGCTAAACATTATTTATTGCTTTCTCTACTTCAGATCTCCTTATGTTTTATTTCCAAGCATGTGTTCTAGCACCGCTGATACAGTCATGTAAATCAGGAGTACTTGTCAGCTTAAACTCAGCAACCACAACCTGAAATGTTTTTTGTAATCCTTGGCCTTTCTGAACCCAAGCAAGCACTGTGTAACACAAGTCTGAAACGTATCGGCATGTTTAGGAACAACTTTCAAATATTTTCAAATGTAGCTTTCTGGAGTGCGTTTCAGTGCTATCTTGCACTTCATTAAAAAATTATGAAATGATATTATAAACAAATTACAGTAATGGCAACGAACAAAAACATTTTTGTGTTGTGGTTCTGAGAAATGTTCTGTTCTTTCCTGGTTGACACTGGTGTTAGCTGAAGTCTAGAAGGCTGGAAAGGAGGACAGTCGAGCTGAAACTTCTCTTGGACTGAGTCAAAGAAATAAGTTGCACATCTGCCAAGGTGTAAAGTTATAGGAACCTTCTGCTATTAAATCTTTTCATAATGTTTTAGTTAGTGCTATTTGAATATGGGTAGGATTGAAGTATATAATCTCGTTTGTGTTTCCTTATCAGTTTTTTTCTCTACCTTTCTCCCTCAGGCAATTCATATAAATTTCAAGCTGGAAACAGAATGAATGCGATGCTCTGGTTTAAACACCTGAGCGCTGCCTGCCAAAGCAACAGACAACAGGTGAGAGCAGGGCGTGGAAAAGGAATATGAACTGACAGATCCTCCCCGTGACCGAGGCGTCACTTCGCTCGCTTCGTCTGAAGAGTAAACCCCTCTGAGCAGCCTGTGCATCGCTTTCACAAGCTGATTGATTTGCCTCAGCTTTCTGTTTGCCCCTTGGCAGACAAGTCCTCAGAGCTTCTGTGGTAATGAAGAAAGATTTGAGGCTATCTCATCGAAAGCAATTGGGGAAATGGTAGGGATGCTCTAAAATATCTGTCCGAGTGGCAGTATTTTTGACATTGCTCATTTTAACAAGGCTGTTTTACAGTTATATAAAAAACTGTAAACCATAGCATTCAATATCCATTCCAGATAACTCTCCCGTAGTGCCATTTGGTCAGGTTAGTCCTGGGTGCATTTGGCAGACTTTGAAAGCAAAAGTAGGATTTTTCATGAATCGAAAAGGAAGATAAGGCTACTCCAACTCCTATTAAACTCTGTTCCCATATAAATTCTTACTGACCTTTTTTATGAGCAAAATAATTTCTAAGTTACCACTTTGTCTTCCCGAAATCTCCCTTTTCCTTTGCATGTTTGTTTATGGAGTTCCCAGGGCAAAAGTACTACTGAATTTTAAGGGGAAACAAAAGGACCTTTCCAGGTCCTTCTGGTTTTCTTCGTTCAGTTCGGCTTCTGACAGAAATCTGAGGAGCAAAGAGGGTTGCAGGAACTTGAAAGTATTTGAGACAGCGCAAAAGAGAGAAAATTGTGTTCCTGGCTGTAGAAGGTGGGAATAGTAGCAAATAGTGGCAAAGAGTTTGCAAGAAAGGGATGACTTCCAGACAAGCCTGAAAACTGCCCTCCGAGGAGAGCTTTTATTCAATAGGGCTTAACGATACTGTTTAACGCAAACTTGTTTAAAGCATTCGGGCCCTAGCTTGTGCAAATCAGCAGGTTTAAGGATCTTGGCAGGGCCTCCTGTGGAAAATATGACAGCAAAGTGAAGATAAGTAGAGGAGATTTGAAAAGAAAAAAAAAAGGAAGGGAGTATTAATGAAGAAAAAACTACCACTAAATGGCCAAAACCCTTGCTACCATAATTTGTAGCATATTTCTTGTTTTCTGACATTTTATGTAGTTGTGTTTACTGTATGGGTTCTTGCAGCATCGTTGCTCCCATGGAACGGTTGCTCACAGAAACATTAGGTTACAAAGGTCAATTTACTGTAAAATTTGTCTCTTGGCCATGATTTGACTCCTGAGCAGTGCTGTCCCTAGAGAGACGCCTTATGGTACTGTTTAAAATGGAAAATGATGGTTGTTTGTTAACAGTATGACTCCCTAAGAAAGAGTTTGAATGTGCTTTTGATATAGTAGAGACACCTACCCGGTTGAAAAATATTAGGAACTGGTTTAATAGATGTTATTTTTAGTTTTAATGGTGGAACTTTAGCCCAGTTGGTCGTTCTTGCTTCTACAGGTAAATGGTAAGTGCAAAGTAAGAAATGCTTGCTTCAAATCTGACCAAACTGGGTATTTATCGGCAGTCATCAGGAATGTGGTGGCTCTTTAATAACCTGAGTAAACAAGAGATGTCGCTATCGGGCAAATTCCTGTTGGGGAGAAAATGGGGATATAAACTAACATAACGCAAACCAGCTTTAATCTTCATGGAGGGGAATGATGTCTGCAGCAGCATTCAGGTTTCCTATGGGAAAAGCACGGGCGAGTGTTTATGCCTCGTTTTTTTAAATTAGTCTTAAAAATACTAGAGGGTCTGCATCAATCTCTGAACCGTGTGCCAAGAATTCTCTAGCTGGGACTCAAGTGAGAAGGTTCTGCTTGTGTAGTTTGATGCTGAGATTTATCATGTTTAGGTTGTTTTGCCGACAACGTAAATCTTAAATTTCATCAAAATCAGTAAGATCTAAGGCCATATAATAAAACTATAAACCACGCAGCAGTTTCATGCTTTGGTTATACCTGGGTTTTCTACAGCTCTAAGTATACTTGTATCGCTGAATCATAGTTGCATTCCTGCTCCCTTTTTTTGAGACAGAATGAGCATCAGTGACGTGTGTTTAAACGTGAGGCTAGTCTGTGAAACAGTGGAATGTAAGTAGCTACTACCCAAAGTACAATCTGTTATCATTTATATTTTTGTTTTCAGGTTCCTGCCAACTTGATGACCTTTGAGTAACAGGCTAATTCAGAACAGAAAAAAGAACAATTTGAACCATCTCATCATTGAGAACGAGGTCCTGATGAAAAATGTGCCAGCTGTTTTCTGTGCCAGAACAGAGCCTGTCAACTTGATCTCTGGACTCTGGAGCCCTGAACAAAACCACTAATAGCTGGGGAGTAGAGTCCCCCACATTAAAAATGGAGTTGCAACATGAATTGCCATGGACCATGCTTCGTTATGTTCTCTGAACTGACCTGTGGAAACCACTGCCTTAAAGAGTGAAAGGAAAAACAACATGAAACACCAAATAGTGTGTGTGAAACTTCTGGCGGTGCTGTGTTTGAGTTAAGTAGATTGTAGCTAGTTTGAGTTTCTTTTAACTTTATACTAATTTTGAAAATAACTCACCTTTTTAGGCATTCTTAAGGAAACAAGTAAACTGGTATTTAAGAGTTGCATCAAAAGCTGTGTATGAACCAGGTAAGAGGTACTACATGTTCTAGAGATGTTGTTTAGACTATACCAGGAGTTCGCGATGGGAGCTTGTCCCAGGCACACTTACCCTGGGACAATGTTATTTCTCTCAGACCTACGAGTATAAGAAACGTAACAACTACAAGTTTAAAACAGCAGTAAGCTTGCAAACCTGAGTACTGTATGGGAGTCCTGTTCCCTACGAGTGGCACAAAGGCTGAGCACTTAGACACCGAAAATGTTTTTGGTACGTTGTTACCTAATTCCTGGTTAAAAATGTAGTTCACGTGTTTTGGGTGGTCGGGTGTGTGTGTGGAAGAGACAAAACTGAAAGCGCTGTTGGGTCAGAACTGAGTGTTTTCTTCCCGTTTGTTTCTACAGCTGTCGGTCTCCTACATACAAAGGTTGAATGACAAAAAGAACAAAAGAAAACCCAAACCAAACAAAACACGCCTGGGTATAGTTCACTGAGACATTTTACTTCTCTGGGTATCTGTTCATTATCAGTTAGGGACCACTGTCAGTGAATGGTGTTTCTTAATATCACTTAGAAGTTCTACATTAAAAAAAGATAGAGGCACAATTTCACGCTTTCATGCTCTCATTTGGCAATAACTGATTTTAGTATCTGTCTTGGTCAAAATAATTGACATTGTGTGGTATTGATAACATGGCCTAAAGCAGACCTTACATACAGAAGCTCTTTTGATCTTCAGGCAAACAATTAATTTATTAGAAGGTACGATAAGCTAAGGAGTAAAAAGGTGTGGAACTATCAAAATTCCATCCTTGACAAGAATAATTCTTGGTCACTGAAATTACTCACGGAGTAAAACATGGTTGTAAAAAGGGAGCCGTGCTTTATATGTGTGTTTTGCTTAAGACTTTGATTCGTGCTTTATTTGGGTTTCCTTGATGTCACCTGGATGAAGTTTTCCTGGATGATTAGTTTTTATTTAATCTTCCAAAATATGATATTTGTAAAGCAAGGAAACGTTGTCCAAAATAGGACTCCGATATCAGAACTTTGAAGTCTGTGAAAAAGTAGTAAGTGTTCCATTGACGTTGTGGTTTAGTGGCCGTAAATACGCTTACAGGTTCCACCATGAATACTCCTTTTTAAAAAGAAACAAGCTACCTAGCAGTGTGTGGCAGAGCTTTCTGACTATCTAATAAAGGTTTCTACTAGTAGCGATTATTTTGAAAATGTACAGTTTGTTCATTGCATCCAAGTAGAAGCCTATAAATTAACTTTTGGGGTTTTTTTTCCAGAGTCAAATTAATCTCTTAATGGAAATGATTAATTTCTGATTTCTGGGGGGCAAAAAAGAAGGATAATCCAATCTTGCAGTAACAATCTCAAACAAAACACAAAAACGCCCATCACTTGGTGATGTAAGGGGTAATAGCCTAGTTTATATTTCCAAGAATTGTTCTTGTGAGTTGGCTCTTGGTAGAAAGAGAACAGTAGCAGGATGCTCCTGGCAGAGTTAACACCACGAGGTCTGGGGGAATCTGTGTCTTTTGCAATTTTGTTGTTGTTGTTCTGATGGGGAATGAGTCGTGTGTTCTGATCCTGAACTCCTGTGTTTTGGGAAGGGGTTACTTGTGCTGAACCCCTCTGCACTTCATCCATCTCTCCAGTTTTTGCCCACGTTGGGTTTAAGACAGCATCCCCGTAGCCAGCAGTGTTACTGTAGGAGACTTTGCACAACTTTAGTTTTGGGGTTTTTTTGGTGTTTTTTTTTAATTTTAAAAATTACTTAACGTGTCTTTCTTCTCAACAACTGAAGTGTTTGTGTGTTTTTTTTAACGATGTGTGTACTTTTTTTTAAGCGTTGTGGATAATAGCCTGTGGATTTTGAATTTTTAAATAAGCTATTATAGGTTTATTGCAGCGTAACTTTATCTGTTGTTCTGTTAGTGAAAGGAAACATGCAACTGGGAGCCGCAGCCTGACGTCGTGCAGCTTTGCTAAAGACAGAGCCGGGTCAGAAGGTGTCATTTATTATTGGGGTTTTTTGTATTTTTCCAGATGTTTTGAGTTAGGTTTTTATGGTAGGGAGATGGTGGGGAAAACAGTTCACAAATCATCATTTAGTGAATTGTTTCTGTTACCAACTTGCGTTGTTCTTAGGCCTCCTGCTCTTCCTCGGTTTTCTACTCTCCGATACGCCGGTTTTTGTGGGAGAGATTGAATATTATGGGATATTATTATTAGCCAGAATAACTAGAGTGATGAATGACAACACGGAAAACATTATTGGCACTTGTTACAATGAGCAGTTCAGTACTTTCCTGTTGTTTATCTCCTCTTCAGCCACACAGTCCTACAGAGAACAGCACAGAATACTGAAGTGTGACGTACTTGGAGATAAATGGTGCTCAGGAAGAGGTAGTGGTTCTGTTCCCAGAGGGAAAGCTGCCTCAGCTAAGCTTTGGAAAGACTCGCACAAGTCAAATGCACTGTAAAGAAGTGTAGTAATGCTCTTTTTTTCTTAAGAAAGGGATTACAAAATAAACTATTTAAAACCAGTGCTGAGGAAACAAGGAGAGCAACGAGCTCATGGTGTTCAGGTAAGGCTGTCATCCAGGCTACTTGGCAGTTTCTCTTTGTTTTTCATTTTAATGTGTTGCTCTAGTTCTTTATCTTGTTAATAACTGCTGAAATACTTCAGCTAATATTTGTCACTTTATTTCCTAATATTTTGATTTGGAAACTGAAGATGCCCCTAGAGTGCCCTGATTTGGAGGCATCTGAGCAAAAAGTATTGAGAGTAGGTGTGTGTGGCGAACGTGGCAGGTGGACGTTGCTCACCTGCTGACTGCCAAGCTGAGCCTTGGGAAAGATGGACCGGCAGTTTATAAAACTAGTGCGAGACATCAGAAATACGGAAATTGCACTGGTGGTTGAATACTTACTGCTAACTTTTATCTTTCTAACCTAATCCGTACTAGTTTGGGCTAGGTTTTTCCAGCCTGACTTCTATTCCAGTGTTCTTAGAAAGCAAATAAGGAGATTTATTTGTGAAAAGCCCTGATAATTTGAGTAAGCATAGCTCATCCCAGACATATATTTCATTTTACAGACGTTTCATGCCAGAAGAGTATTACTTAGGCTATTATGATTCATTAAGTATTTAGGTGCAAGTTACAGGCACTGGAATTACAAATACTAAATGAATGCATATAAATAATTAACGAATAAGCTTTAGCACCCAGCTTTAAAATTGTGTTACTGTTAGCTCTTTTAAACTACTGTGAAAATCATATCCTGCTTAAGAAAGGTCTGAAAAGGAAAGTGCTGTAGTGGCAGATGTTATTTGTCAACTTTGCAGCTGGCGTATGAAGCAGCTTCCTTGTTACGCAGATGTTTTAGCCTCCTGCTTGAGGAATCAATGTCTCTTTTGGGGAATCAGCTGATTAACTTTCCTCCTCAAAACACAACTGCAGAGCACTTGAGCTTTTACCAAGCGAAGTGTTTATAGGAGTACGTGTATTTCAAAACATATTGGGAACAAAAGAAAGCATAAAAAAACCCCCCACACAGCAGGGTTTTATTACTTATCTTTTCCTCACTAGAAGTAAATTCATCTCATCAAAGTTTTCTTGCAACATCAGCCTCCTCTATTTGCATTTATATGTTTTCAATAATAGTCCCTTTCTATTAGTATCAGACATAACAAATGTTGAAAGGAAATGCTTTCCCTTCCAGCAGAAGTAATTGCAGGTTTGTTGTGTTGCGAAGGCACTCGAGGGGGTGAGGTCCCTTTTGATAAAAGACAAATTGATCTCGTGGTTTTGGTTAAATGTAGCAAATCTTGTCCAAATGAAGATAAATCAGGGGATGTTGCTGCTTCTGGCTCGCGGTGGCATTTTTGTTCATTTTTTTATCCTTTTTTTTTTTGATACCAGCATTAGTAGCTCCAGTCTTTCCATGGCCAGCTATAGCGCGCTGTCTGTTGGAAGCATCAAGACACCAGGGCTGGTACTAATTCACATCAGTTAATTGCTCATTATCCCAACAAGGACAAGTTTTAAAAGTTTTGTTATTATTGAAGTATTGTCTTTATTTTTTCCTCTAAAAGTGGATTGTGCATTAGGTGATTCGACTTGGGAACGTCATTAAAAGAATCTATAAGAGTGGACGTGGAGTTTGTTTGTAGGGGTTATCCTCCTTTTAAAACCACTGTTCTGATTTTTAATGCATTGAGAGGGTGAGTGCTTGGCTTTCAGGAGGACTTGTGTCAGTGCCTTATTAACTTGAAGACCAACTCCTTGATTTCAGTGCTTGATGGCAGATTGCATCACGTCTCCTTGATGCACCAAGGGGGCACATTCCTTACAGTCATTACGTTTCTGCAGTTGTTTTGGTCAATGTAAAATAGCTGCGGCTTGAGTTGCTTTAGTATTTTTTTCTGTGTTTGAAGAGCCTTTTTTTTTTTTAGGAAAAACGCAGAGGTATTTGGTAGCTTGGGCTTGTTCAGCTTTTATCAGAGGTAGTTCAGACTTCCTCAACATTAATTCATTTTTCTTTTAGTATGTCTCTAAATAGATTTAGTTGGGGAGGAAATTGAAAAGGGTGATCCAAGTTGTGGTCTAGACCACATGAACTTAAGAGCTCACATTATTAGAAAGAAGCTTGTTTTTCTCTCTCTCATGTTGATTTAAACATCTAATAACATTCTTACGAGAGGTTTTATTTCTATCAGGCTTTTTGTTAATGTAAAATAAATACTACAGGGAAAAAATTGTTTGGAGAAAAAGAAGGATTGGTGGATAAATCTTATTCTTTCTTAATATCCCATAAGCTCAGTTGTGTACGTCTTATTTCTAGTGCCAACACTATGTAGAGAGCACTGTCCTTCACTGGAACGACTGCTAGAGATTGGTTTAGGAGCAAGACTTTATAACCTTTGGAAGGGGACGTGAAACAAAATGCGTTGTTCTTAAGCAGTTAAATATTTGTTTTCCTGGAAGACATCTTTATGAAAACATAGCAGTTTTACTATAGCGCTTTAGAAATTCAGATGTTGGAAGGAGGATTCGAAAATTAATCTTATGCCTTCTAAGAATCTTCAAAAATGGAGGGTTAGGACGAAGGAGAGAAGTCAGATTGCTTAGATTAGCCGTGCCTGTTGCAGAACAGAGCTGGCAAGTGTTCTGGAAGGTTCCGTTGCTAAGACAGAAGGTGTATGGAATGGAATGCAGTGCAAGTCCCTGCAGATCACGGCGTGGTTATGGCTGTCAGGCCAGTCTTGCTCTCGAATGACTGAAGTGTTGTAAATATTCTGTTTCCGTTGTGTGTTTGATTAGCGTATTATTTCTCCTTATTTGGGGACGTTCTGGCCTTCATGTGTGTTTCCTGAAGGTATTTCTTACCATTCCGAAGCTGTTCACAGATAAAGCTGAAAAGCGCTGTATAAATTAACTACATGTTGAAATAAAGGGTTCTAGGGTGCCTTGTTTACGGGCACTTCTAATTCCTTGTGTACGGGAGCATATCCATTCCAATACTGCTGTACTGACGTGTGAAAACCACCGGGAAATCATACGTATGTTTTATAATAATCCTGCAAGGACCAACTGTCACTGGAAGCGGGATCAAGGGTGTCATGCAGTAAACACAAGCCATTTTTAATATTCCCTGCTGGCGTGAGGCGTTCTGGGGTAGGGGGATTGCACTATGATCTCACCGAGTGATGTGCACTTTGGCTGTCCTCTGGCCTTTTTCTGCAGCTTTTTTAATCCTTCGTTCTCTGTGCGCGTGTGAAAAACGTGTGTTTGCATAAGCTAGTTTAAATGAATTTAAGTACAGGTTTCGAAAATCTTTCCTACTGAAATAAATGATTTAAAAGATGGCCCGTGTCTGAAGTTTTAATTTCTCATTAAAAAACTGCGGTGGTTCTGCAGGCAGGTTTTGCAAGATGGAATTTGTCTTTCAGAATGATGCGGAGATCAACTGGAATTTCAGTAGCGTTTTTTCAATGGACCTCTGAAATGTAGCATGTGAGTATACCGTTGTCTGTTGGTACAAAAGAAATCAAACTAGCAGGAGAATACAGTTCATTGAAGGTATTTGTGTTTGGTTTTAAAGATCATTCTGTTAAATGGCGTGTTTTTCTCTCCATGGCAGTTTATCGTGGTTTTTTCTGTTGTCTCCGTACTTGCCGATGTGATAAATTTGCACTCACTGAAAGCAGTCATTGGGCAGATTGGCTCTTAACTTAAGGAACAGCTACATGGAAGATAAATTAAGAATGAATGAATAGCATGCAAAGCCTTAACTTGCATTGGCTTTTTGTTTGGTGTTGCTGCTTTACTTTCTGTGCCTTTTGAATTCTGTTAAGCCTTACAGAGCAGGCCTGTACGGCCCTCGGTGGGAAACGCTGCGGGGTCAGGTTCTGAAATGCTTGTCAGATTGTCAGCCTTGGGCTCCTTGCTTTTTGCTTTTTTTGTGGTTTGTTTTTTTTTTTTTTTTCTCCTTAATGGATCCATTAATTTCAAATGTATTTACAAAGAAAGGAGGAATAAAGTAGATTTTTGTAAACACCCACCCACCAACCTTCTTCTGATTACCAGATTACGGGGGTTGAGGAAATGCTTTGCGCTCAGTAGCGTAGAAAGGAACACAATTAATTAGCTGGTGATTTCTATTTTCCTTTTCTTGTTTCTTTTTAAAGCTTTTGTTCCTCCTCAGTTTCGAACAAACAGATTTTCCGATGAGCTCCATTATTAACTGGAGCGCTGACTGTGCTCTCAGGCAGGAGCCCGAGGCTGCAAATGGAGAGGCACAGAGTCCAGCGATTCTTGGTTCGGATGCCTCGGAAAAACCTGTCCTGTTTCAGGTGCGTGTCTCTACAACGGTGCTCGTGACGCCAAGTCTGGCGCTCTGCTCCGTCAGCTCCGTCGTTTATCTGTGACTTATGTCCTTCGTATACTTTCAATAGCCTTTAAATGCTTAAAGGCTATTGCATCTTTCTGCAGTGCCTGATAGAAGTAGCTGGAATCAGAGTTCTTGGAAGCATATAGATGTTTGTTGATGTATATACATGTATTTACATGTATTTTTTCCTCCCCAAATCAAGGAACATGTCAAGGAGTCCTTTTCCCTTATGTCCTTGTGTCTTGGGCTGCCGCTTATAGGAGAGGCCTCCAGTCTGCAGTGACAAGACAGGTCGGGGAAAGGCACCTCAACTCTTCTTGCTTCCCAGCTGCAATGATTTTCATTCTTTTATAACTTTGTGTTTTTTCTTCCTTTTTCTCTTTGCATGTGAAGGAACCACAGCATGGGGAGAGCGAGAGGGCTCAGTGGCTGGGGGAGAAATGGAGAAACCAAACCACAGATGCATGAAATAGGGCAGCTGAAAAGAGATGATCTTTTCCCTTTTTTGTGTTAAGCTTAGATTTTGTAAGTGAGAATGTTAGGTACCAAAAATGTAAGTGGATGCTATCCAGATGTAAGTAGATGATATGGTTTTGGCATGAACCGTATGCCTTGATTGAGCAATGAGGGGGGATATGTTTTTATAACGGCAAATAAATTGAATACAGAAGACTGAATCTATGCTTCTAACTTGTAAGTAATATTTTTATTAGTTTTTCACTTAAATTGAGCGTTATTACTGAAACATACATTTTTACTAGGTAATATTTATCTTTGCACTGGTACTTGCCTCTTTCAGGTCACCATTTTTAGTTCAATTTGGTACTTAAGGACAAAATGCAGATGCAAAGTAAAACCTGCTTGTCTCCCTGAGCTGGTACAAGTGAGTGCTAATTGCTGCTGTGCAAAACACGCCTTTATGTCGTGTCTTATAAAGACACCAATGTCTTTATTGCTCTTTAAAAGAAGCAGTTTGTATGTAATGTGTATAAGAGGATAGAGCATTTCAGGGGCCTGATGGGAAGTTCTGGTGTATAAGATGTTGCAGTTTTAATTCTGAAATATTCCAAAGGGCCTGCTCAGAGGAATCTGCAAAGGGGAAATCGAAGGTGTATTTTTTCCAGATTAAGAAAAGTGCGGATGGTTTTTCTGTGTAGCGAGACCCCAAATGAGTACGAGCCATTTTTTAAGCTAAAGAGAGACCTTGTACAATAATACAGCCAGCAGCAAAGTGCTAATGTATCTTTCTTTTTTTTTCAGGTAGGAGAATATTTCACTTCCATTATCGAAAAGGAATAAGGACCTGACTTGATTTTGAGGTCAAATCATGTAGCTAAACATTTAGATAATTCATTGCTCGTTGAAGGTGTAAATTACAGCCAGGGGTAAACTGTCACTTACCTGACTGGGCAGAGTTTCTTTAATGTTGTAGAATGACTGACTGGAATACAGAAAACAGCTCATTCTGTGGGCGGAGATGGGTGGTGTTATCACAGAACCGGGAAAAGCAGCGTATGCAAACCCTGATGCTGAAACAGCAGGATGCTCTTTAATGAGTATAAACAGGTCTTAAGATTTATTCGAAACAATACAGTCTAAATGGGATAATGATGATCTATTGTGTTTCTTGATTTGGGGATATTTGGTATTAGCAAGCATTTTATGAACTTCTGACTTGCGCTATATATCCAAAGTAGTGTGTATAGGCAGGTACTAAACCTATGTTGCTCTCACCTCAGTAATCAGTTCCCCATCAGTATTGATCTATGGTGTTACACCAGTGCTGCTTTTGTTCTAACACCTGGTCTCCGATACCTGCGTCAGTGGCTTCAGAGGAAGGAGTAAACTACAGCACGCAGGGGAGTCGGCTTTTAGCCAGGTGAGTAACTTCTGAAGCTTCATGATGGCTTATGTATTGAAAGCTTTATAGTTTGTTTTTTAGTTTCATCCAATATGATGATGGCTGTAATGATGCAATTTCCTTAGGTTATGCTTTCTATGGTAATTCAAGTTAGATGAAAATTTTCAAGTTATGATGTCTGAAGATCAAAGAACTTGAGGTTTCAAATACCTATGAGCATCTGTTTATCTTAATTTAAATTGCAGGGGTCTCAGATACTCCGGAAATTCAAATTTAACTGATGCAGCTTCTCCAGAGGTGGACTCTGGTTCTTTGGTTAGTACTAGAAGATTAATCAGAACAATGGACAAACATTCCATATGTAAGTAATTACAAGCTACGGAAAAATGTTCTTTTAATTTTCCTTAAAGGATCAGGCTGAAGATTTTAAGTCGGAACACATTTCTTGTGGTAAAATAAATTTGAGTCATGTGAATCGAGTTCCATTAGCACGCATGGAAAGTGGGATTGCATCTGTAAAAGTATTGACAGTATATCCTGTTCAGAAGTATCATTTTTTAAAAAATTAAAAATTCAACAGAACCTTCCAGTGGCTTTACAGTTAGTTGACAGTGCCAGCACACTTCAATTTCCATTAAAACTGAAGTTGCCACGCTCTTCATTTTAAATGGAAATAGTGTTCTGCTGATGTCACTAGTGAGCTTTATTTTCTCCTAGTAAAAATATGTTTGTATTAAAGTGGCTTTTGACAGGAAATCCCTGTGAATATGTTTGTTTTGGTGATCTGCTGCTGCTTTAGATGAGTGTTGCTATACCAGTCAGCTTGTGGGAGGAGAAAACGTGGTGGTTTTTTTAATTCTGTCAATTTAAATCCACCATCTGCTGTTAGATATTGGAATAAATGCGGTTTGTTTCTGCTTGGAAGCCTGTGCTGGAAAGAGGTGTCTCATCCCAATGCACCAAGGCTGTTTCTCATTTTCCTGATTTTTTTAAAGCAATATCTATCGTTTCTGCCGGAACGTGTCCATTAATACCTGCGCATAAACAAATTTGGGAAATCCTCTCTCATAGTTCAGCCTTCTCGTTCCCTTCCCCAGCCCTCGGAGCCATCGCAGCCGTTCGGTCCCCATCTGATGCTCAGTAGGGTTCACACACACATCTTTATGAGCTTTTCAGCAGAGCGTTGGGCTGAGTCATTCTTCTTCAATTTTTCTCCTCTGTTGGGCTAAGTGCATCATCAATGTGCGGCGACTCTCAGTAGGGACTGTTCAGGAAAATATTATTGCCTGTGTTCTCCAGCATTGTAAGAAATGTGACAAATTGTAACTGAATTTTTAAAAAAATAAATGAAGTTTAGCTAATGTGGAGGACTTTCTCAGTCGATTCCTGAGAACTTAATGCTTCAAATGAGTACAATACTGACATTTATTTCTTTTTCCTTGATACAACTTTCATCTGAAAGGGATTGCCAAATGCTTCAGAGATCATACGGAAAAAGAGGAATAGTTTCTGGCGCCTGTTGGGTCAGTCAACAGTAAGCAACCAGTTTAGCCAACACCGAGCAACTGGTTTACCCAATACAAAAAATACAGAACCTTGTGTTGTTACGACATACAAATCTCTGCCACCAAACAGAAAAACCTACCCAGTTTAACCTGCCACTTCCCAAGTTTGCCTCTGCTTTTGCAAAAGTGGCTAATGGGTTTTTAGTTATCTCAATGCTCATGACTTAGTCATTTATATTTCTGCTGAAAGGTGGTGGTTCCCATGGTGTGTATTTCCATAGCACGGCATCAAAATTTGGTACTGATTATGCCTTTCTGTCAGTGATTTAGTGCCTCACTAGCGAAGTGTTTGAGAGAAAGGCACATCTGTCAGAAAATCTTTCCTCGCCATGGAAGGGCTGGGAAGTACGGACTCCAGAAAACGTGTTTCCATAATATCCAGTTGGTATGTGCGTCTGAATTGATGCAGGATTAAAACTGTCACACGCACTTTTTCTAGAGCTGCACTTTCGTAACAAATGGCGAAATGACCTCCTTTTTTCCTTCATTTGAACTCTAGGAAAAGTAGTGACGTGCTTCCAACCAGGGTTTGTGCCAGAGGTGTGGTTTCTGTGGGATCTGCCAGCTCTTCTCCAAGGGAAGACTTCCTTTGCCTGCCGTTTGATCACCATTTCTCTTCCACTTTGAGGTCGTGGTGACCAAGCACAACTTGTCACATGCAGGTGCTGTGGCTCCAGGTGGGTTCTGGTGGAGAAGTCCCTGAAAACCCAGGCCAAACACAGTTTTTTATTTATCCTTTCTTATTTTACTGCCCTCCGCTCTATTCCTTCTTGTCATTTTGGTTTTTCAAGGCTGGTTTGTTAAACAAAATTAAACAAAATTCCACTTCAGATTCCTGAT
Source organism: Pampusana beccarii (assembly GCA_013399365.1). Taxonomy (NCBI): domain Eukaryota; kingdom Metazoa; phylum Chordata; class Aves; order Columbiformes; family Columbidae; genus Pampusana; species Pampusana beccarii. Next base: position 888,916 of record VWYH01001148.1, on the reverse strand, counting down.
GATCCCCCCTCTGCTTTGTATTAACGCTGAGAATTTCTGGTTTGTTTGTGGTCAAGAGGCTTTCCCCTCCACCCCCCACCTCCCGCCTGAGATTGTTCAAGAAATGTTGAACGGAGTTTTTAATGGTTTCCAGTGCTTTCTCTTGACATTTTAGTTTTGGAGAATGAGCAATGCCTCCGCTGGGGACTTCCCTGGCAGATCCATGTCTGAACAGCCAGGGCTGGCTTCCAAGAACATTAAATTCCAGCTGCTTTTCCATCCAAGGCAAGGTTAGTTTAGTATCCCCCTTCCTCCCTGTGTCTTTACAGCAGGAGATATTCTAGCCAACGTATTCGTCATGTTTCTGAGCCTTCCTGCTGCTTGATTTATGCGGAGAGGACTGGAGAGAGAGAGATTCCAGAGCTGTATGCTGAGTGTGAACTACCTGCAGGTGTGCGGCAGGGCACGACAGCCCCGAACGGCCCGGTCCGTGCATACCCGGCTACGCTGGTTTGTCCCAACACAGAGTCAAACAGAGCTGAGATTGTACACCGCACATTCAAACGCACAAAATGGAGCAGCATCAGTGCCGTTTCGGTCGTGCGGATGAGTCTTGTGCAGTGCTGGAGGTTTTGCCTCATGGGAGCGGCGCAGAGGCTGAGATGGAGCGAGGGATGCTGAGACAGAGTTTGAGCTGATTCTTGCATCTGATGGAGTTTTCCTTGTTTAAGAAAAGCAGCAGTGAAACTGTACGGCGAAATGCTAAGTTAAACTGTAGATAACTGTAAGACTTCAGGAAATTTCACATTATCTCTCCATAACATTGCCTGTCACTTTTCCATGTTGTGCAGTTTATGCACCATGTGAGGCAAAGCGAGTGACTTGTGCCTGTTTTGTTTTGGTTTTAAGATTAGTTATGCATATTTGGTGTCTGGCTTAACACTTCAAGGGCCATAATTTTCAGTGGTATATTGGACTGTGTGAGTCTCTCTTGTCAACTGGGTGAGTATGTGGCACATTTGGAAATTCAGCCCATCCTGACCTAGCAACTGGCAAAGGAGGAATTCCAAACCTGGCAGTTGCTGTTTAAACCTGAGATTTCTGCTCGCCGTTGTCCCACCTGAGCAGGATCAGATGTACCTCGTGTGCTCTTTCAGAGCTGGTCTCACATGTGCAGTCACACGATGAAAGGCACCGCGGTGTTTTTAGAAGCCCCAAGTGTAGCCGGTCTCCAGCTGGTAAAATTGTCATCGTTCACAGGCTAATTGAACTACGGAAATTTACCCGCGTAGAGGATCGTGTCCAGTGTACACAGCTGGGAACCAAGCCGTGCTCAGTAACTATCTGTGCGCAGAACTAAGCCCAAGCCAACTGGGTTGCACACAGATCAATGTCCTCTTGTTCACTTGTATCCACCTTGTCCCCTGCTCTCCTTTCCCTTCCAAGCAGGCGATGCCTTACTGACAACAAAGGGGAAAGGCGTCAGAAATGAAAACTGATCACCTTTTCCTGATGATTCAGAGAAAAACGTTACTGCCTTTACACTTTAACTTCTTCAACAGTGGTTACAATTTGTCACGTTACCTTTCCCTTGTTTGTGAAACAAGTACTTGGTATGAGTACGGGAGAGAACAGAGACATTTCGGGGTGGTTATTCTTCATTGATAGCATAATTGTAGGTGAGAAAACTTAAAGAAGGTTTTGCTTAAGTCTTTTCTTTTTCAGTGACTTTGTGCTCATAGTTTTTCCCAAAGCTTGTCTACAGATCAGTACTAGGACCCAAGCTACTAAAATGCTTTAAAGTTGACTTTCTGATGCCCCTGTGTATTTAGCTAGTATGGTAAAATGTTTTGTTTTTCTTTTTTTTTCCAGAGTCTATGAGATCATTCAACTATGGAGACTTGGCAGCTTCTCCGTACGTACAAAGACGGCTGTTTGAATGTCAGACGGAGTGTCTTTTTGGCTCAGGATAAATTATTTGGTGTGTTAAATGAGGGTTTGTTGCTTTATCTGGCATGAATAAGGTTCATTTATTATCGGTGTCCCATCATGATTTACACTGATCTCTAGTTTTCTGTCTTTGGGTTTTTTTCCTGTTTTATTACATAAAAGCATATGTGTTTCTTTTTAAACAATTTGGTAATAGAAAGGATTGTAGTAACCAGTTAATGAGGTTGTAAAGGCATTGCAAAAGAGAAAATAAACAGAAGTAAATACAAAAGTAATGGTGGTATTGGAAAAAAACAGGTGGATGTTTGCTTGGGCTTAACCGGTCATTTACGTCACAGTCTGTGTAGAATTGAACAGTCACTACAATGCCTTTTTTTTTTAATTTAATGAGCGTTACAGCTTGATATACAACATCTGGGTCTAACTTGAAATAGTGTTACAGAAAGTAAAACATCTGTACGTACAAGCCAGAAAAGATTAATGGGGGTTGATTTGTTTCTAAATCCTCCAGCGCAGATTAACAGTGTACACCATCTCTCTCTCTCTCTGCATTTTTAAGTTACACAGCTAGTCCATCTCTATTGACATTTGTGATGCTATAAAACATAACTGCCCTGGTTTGAGCCCCTTTATTTGCACACAGTGCAAATGAGTGTCAGTAGATATTCACCTACATATCTTAAACTGGGAAATTGCTTTGTCCTTCGTAGAAATTGTACATGTGCCACTCACAGTGCAAGTCTGAACTTTTAATTTTGGAGAGGGCAGTAGTTGAGAAATGCTAAAAGCACAAGAATATGGTCAATACTTATTTTCCCCATGTTGTTTGACTGCTTATCTGATTCCATTCTTCATGTCACAAGAGTCAAGTAACCAAGATGTGACTCTTAACCACAGTTGAAGCCCTGTGCTTGCTGAAGAAAAAGCTGCTCATCCTTTGGCCTTGTTTCAAACCAGAAAATAAAAATGTCGAAATCTGTGCCAAAGAGCCTTTGGCCTTTGCTGGTTGATCGAGAGACTTGAAGAGCTTGACTTCAGGCAAAGGCAGCGCACTTGCCTTTCCTAACAGAGAAGGTAGAAGAGCACCTGGGTTAAGGTTAAAAAGGAATATAGCTCATAGGTTTGTGGTCATTCTCATCTTTTACAGGGGGAGTTTCTCGACTGTGGGTTGTTCAACCAGAGAGGGTCGTGTCTCTGGTTCCTGTTTCCATCTCACTGTAGCCCTTGTGCTCGCAGGGCAAGGTCAAAAAGAGGTGCTACTGAGCTGAGCATCCTTTGGTCAGCATTACTGGGAGCCCTGAAGTTCAAGACCAGGATTTCATCTTCTGTTTGCACAGCCAGGGTTGTGATAAAGTGCTGGAGTCGTATCTCGGCCTGTGTGTCAGGAGCTCGAGCTGCGGCCTTTTGGATTTTTCTTCCAGCAGCTGAAATTTCTTCAGCCTTTCTGTGGATTAATTTCCAACATACAGTGCGTTGAAATTAAGTCAATGTTGGAGGCTGTGAGATGAAAGATAAGTGAGTGGGAGGGGAAAGAAAAATAGAGCAATAACCAAGACTGCTGCCAATAAGAACTAAAGAAACACCACCAAAAGCTTGGCAAAGTACCCTGTGGCTTCTTTGATAGTCCCTCATCACAAGTAATAAAACACCTCTTGAGCTGTTCTTCACCTACTGGTTGTAAATCCTAATGTAAAGCTGCCTGTGTTTCCAAGAGTCCTGGGGACCTCACGAAAGTCGCTGGTCCCCTGGAGTCCATCCTGCCCAGCACGTGGAGGAGCAGAAACGGAGGTGGGAAAAGTGGGAATTGCTGAATTTCTCGCTCTCCTTCAGGAGAAAGAAGGGGATGAAATCTCCTCAGTGTTGTGGAGGGCTCTCATCCGAATGTGGAGTGTATAGGAGGTATTTTAAAACAAAACACTAGCACATTCAGTGTTCCTTTTGCTCTGAATCACTGCAGCTGTGGTATGTATGAAGCTGTTAGTGTTGTGTCTTTTTTAATGGGTTTTAAAATGTGCCTGGAGGTTTGGGGAATTTCTTATTTCTTTTATTTGTATTTTTTTTAATTCCTGCTGAAATGCTCTGCTGTTTATATTTAAGCAAAACCTCGCAGCAGGAATGAATAAAATCAAAGAGCATCGTAATCTTGAAAGGCAATGGAAGAGTGACAGGTCTGGCTGAAGGAGCCTTTTCACGAGGGATGGGGCAGGCAGGGGTTTCAGGAACAGAGCAGCCCCTTTCCCTCCCTATCTCTGTGTGTGCTCCCTTTCCCCATCATCTCTCCTGCCCCACATCTGTCTCCTCAGCGTGAAGTGTGTATCAAAGCCGGGGTTTCAGCAGCATCCAGAAAAAGTGAGATTTGTTCAGCTGGACAAGCCCGTCCAGCCCCTTGGCCGCTGGCTCGCTGTCTTGCGCTTGGAGAAGCTGCTCCTTCTGTTTTCCAGTGGAATATCTGATGAGATTTCAGCTTCTACAACTCTAATGCTCTCTAATTCGAGTGCAGTTTTTAGCAGTCTGTTTTCACTCTAAAGTAAACTCTGAGGTGTGGTTTTTCTTTTCCCTTTTGTTAAGCTCCCTGCGTCAAGTGACCTGGTGTCACATCGCTGGCTGGGGAAATGCTGTTGGCCGCAAGCACGTGGGGTTTGGTAGGAGTTCCTACCTTTATCCGGGAAAGAATCCAACAAAATGAGCCTCGGCTCATTTCTCTGTGCCCTTCTCTTCCAAAAAACCACGAGCCAGGCTGGGCGCAGTGCAGCAGGCCGGGCCCGCCCAGTGTCTGTGATGGGAACGTTATGGAAAAAGAAGCTTCATCACAAGGAAAAGCAGCTGGCAAAAGCAGAATAATGATCTTGTGTTTTATTTTGCTTTCTCACGTTGTGCAATGAAGATCCATGTGAATTTTGGAGAGAGGAAAATAGAGGAAATGGTATTTGTAAGCTCCCTGGCTCTCCTGCCTTTTTAATCCTGGAAACATAGGCCCCTGGCTATCTGAGAGAACTCTGTAAAACTTTCCAGCTAACATTACCCCTGGGTTAGTGCCGTTATTAGCATTAGCAGCAGCAGGGAGTCCATGCTTAGATGAGACCATCAGTTTCTGGCATGGATTTACCATCTTGTCAAATATTTTCAACTGACTGTAGGCCCTTGTTTATTATGGTCATCTGCCGGTGCTGATCTACAAAGTGACTTTTTGCAGTAGGCATTTTGTTCTGCTCCAATTTGCTGTGGTAAATGAGAGATGTGGATGATTTAATAACCCACTCTTTGATTCAGGGACTGGAAAGATGCTCCTTCCCGACTTTGGTCTGCAAACCAAAAAACTTCTTGCAAGGACAGTGGAGGAAAGAAGTCTTGACAGTCCTGCTGGTGTGGGTTTAGATAGGAAGGACTTTAGAAGGGGGAACACATGCGCATGTGCCTTCAACACACTGCATTTCTACCATCAGCCTGCTTTTGGTCTCTGCTCCTGTCCCAAGCCAAGCTAAAGCTGTCTATCTGAAATCTTTCCTATATGAGCTTTGCTTACATGACTCTTTTGGCCAAAGATCAAGCCATTTCCCAAAAGCCTGTCGTCTAGGACCAGCTTAGTCTTGGCTTTCAGGTGTGCAGAGCTGTAGCAGCAGACACTGTGTTCTGATTTACACCATCTTCGTAGCATGCCTGCAAAACCGTATTCGGTTGCATTTTGAACATCTCGTAATGCCTGGAGGTTAAGCACAGTTGGAGTCAGTTCTTTGAATCTCGTCCATGGTATTTGCTTCTGGTAGTTCAAGCTGATGTAGTGCTACTTATAAAACTGCTGAGGATCTATATGGAAATACTTACTTTCCTCATCATTAAAGGTAGCCCTAGCCTAGAATATACTGATAGATCTTCAAAATTTATTGATGTTTGTCATGTTAGCTGGTCACATTTTCAGTCTTAGGTGATCTGTATGTTGCTACTCCACCTTTTTTGAACAGCAAACAAAGGCAAGTCTACTCCTTAAAAAATTATGTGATGCCAGGGCAGGCAGGAGGACAGGAGACAGTGACCTGGGGCAGCCCTTCCAGGCCTCCTTCGTTCTTGTATTGAAGTAAAGAATAATCATTATCCAGTTTCCCTGGATTTTAGTTATTTGTTTTAACTCTGAACTGGTGTCATTAATATACCAAAGACTGCAGTTGGTTGCATTTCTAGGCAAAAATGTCACTTCTCTTTGGTACTGGATTCTTTGTCTTCCCTTTGTAGAGAATTATAAAAGCCTTCTTGTCTTCCAAATTAGGAGAACTGCGTGAGTGATGAACTATTTTGTCTTCTGTCAGAATGCATTTTCCCTGAGTACTGTTTGCGCCCTGTGTTTCTGGCCATTAGATTAAAAAAGGTGCCTCCTTTATGCTTCTATTTTTTATTTTATTTTGAAGGTAAAGTACATACATGAGCAGCCGGTCTTATTGGCCTGAAGTTCCAAGCTGACAAGAAACTTTCCAACTGATTTTAACTCTTGCAAGCGTGAGTTTTTCCAAGAGATATTTGGTTGTGCTTGTGTGCTTGGGTTTTTTGTTTTTTCAGACAGAAAAACCCAAAGCAAACCCGGCTGGGCCCTGGAGCATCCCTTTAGCTCAAGCAGCAAAACCAAGCGGGAATGTCTGGGCTATTTCTGAGCTCCACTAATGTGGACCTCCCTCGTGAAAGAAAGAGCATGATGTCATGTTCAGCGGTGCAGGGGAGGACCAGAGCACCAATTCAGCATAGCCCAGAGGTAACATCATGGGCTAATACCCCATCAGAAGGCAATTAACTACTTGATGCTTACCTTTTTTATATAAAAGTGTGTGCATGCGTATATGTGTGTGTATGTATGTATTTGAAGAACTACTTTTACAGGCTTTTAGAAGAAAAAGAATTTTTAAAGGCAGTTTTCGGTTTCTTGTGAGTTTCTTTTTTAATCTTTAATGAATTCCCGTGGTGTTTTGCTGCAGAAGGTGAGGTTTTGGTCACGGGCTCATTTGGAAGCTTTGCGTTTTGCTTTACTTTATGTTTCTTGTGTTTCAGCGGATCAAAAAAAGCAAAAGCAGTAACATTTGACCTTCCAAAGCTGGTAATGTCTTTCCCCCCCCCCTTTATCCTTGTCTTTTCATGGTGAAGAAATAGTGTAAAACATTCAGCATTTGTTTCCAGGTGATCTGTTCTTTTTCACCCTTCTCCTTGTCTCCCTTGGGATGGAGGCCCCTGCCATCCTTTGAGATGTCAGGAATTTTAGGAGATTTATGCAAGAGCATAAAAAGGCATTGGAGCATGTAGCGAGGGTCAGACATATGGTAGCAATGATCGTACACCCCAGTAAAGCAGCTTCCCTGCATATATGTGAACATATTATGAGAAATCTTTCCTGGGTAGCAAAGTGCTTAAAGATGCATCGTGTATTCTGATCTTGTTGGGTATGCACCATGCGAAACATGCATGGGAACAAACAAATAACTGTTTTTCTTGCCCAAAATAAGTTTAATACATTTCTCTGTTGAAATGAGCTTAAAATCCTTTCTTTCTATCTTGACTGTAGCTGTTGAGAATAGCAGCTCCTCAGGTCTCTGGTAATGTAGTCTTCACCTCAAATAGGGATTCTAAAATATTTAAGCGTCTCTCTCGTGAGGCTTCTTGTTTCCTATTTGTTTTTTGTTGCTAAGCAACACATTTATACCCCCAAACTTAAAATTTACAACTCTCAAATTGTCCCTCAGCCATATTCTCCAAACCTCACATCTGTAATGGGTTTTCCATCTGCCAGTTTTCCCAGCTCGCCCCATCCATCCTCAGGTCTGCAGAGGAAAAAGCCTTGTGGTTGAGGTGTTGTTTTTTGGGGTTGCTTTTTTTTTTTTAAACTTTTTTTAGCCTCCATCTGTAATTAATTTCTTGCAAAGCCACATCTGTCTGTTTGGGGCAGGGGAAGTGGGGAAGGGGAGGTAAAGAGTGAAGTCACTCTCTCCCTTTCCCAGTAAAATGCAGAATTTGGCAAGTGCGGTTGTAGTTCCTCGGGGCATTTAAGACTCTCCCTTCCATCCTGCAGCCCTCGCCGCCCCTGCTCCAGCGCACACTCAAACATCTCGCAGCAGGGAGTTCAGCTCAGCTCCCAGTTCTCCCGCCTGCGTGGAGCTTGTGGCTTTGGTCTGTGCTGCACCCCCCATCTGACACCGCAGCCTGCTCCTACTGCCGGGGCTGCTGCAAAAGCTGCTCGGCATCCTTTGGAAAACTTCCTTCTGTCAATATTTGGATTTTCAAAAACCATACTAAATAGCTGCCGTGATGTTTCTTTTTTTAAAGACTTAAGAAATGGCCGCAGCTGTCCCAGTCAATATTCCTTCTCTACCATCATCTAGTGCAGCTGTTCCAAAATCTCTTTTATGTTCTGCAGACCACCAGGTAGGTTCGAGCAGGAGCAGCAGGGCTTGCCGTGCGGCTGGTCCTCCGCCCCGTGCCCTGTTCCGCTGGGGTAGGGGAAAGCAGAAAGAACCGGCTGTCCTTGTCCAGCCAGGACAAGTCACAGAATCGTTTTGGTTGGAAGGGACCCTCAAGATCATCGAGTCCAACCATAACCTAAATCTAGCACTAAACCATCTCCCTCAGAACCTCATCTATGCGTCTTTCAAACCCCTCCAGGGATGGTGACTCCACCACTGCCCTGGGCAGCCTGTTCCAGTGCTCCACAACCCTTTCCATCAAGAAATGTCCATAGTGCAATGACTGCTCTGGAGTCTTGGTGAAGCTCTGCAAGATGCTGCCTTGTTCTGGAGTTTTTTTGGGCTGTGTGATCTTCCTCGCTTTCCTCTTGAACTGTGACTAGAGGAAATATCCTTCTCTCTTGTTTCTGTGCTGGAAATAGTTGGCACTGGTTCCAGAGCTTGGCCTTCCATCAGCTCACCTGTCCAGCACAAGGTCCTTATGCCTTTGTGTGACCTGGCACATCCCAACTCCTCCTTACATTTAAAAAGCAGTCATAACTTAGTAGAAGTAGTTTTTCCTATAGAACAGTCTTTGAAAAGGGCATAGCAAGGAAGGTTGGCCACTGGGTTGGGGGACCCACCAACCAGCTTCTAACTGTAATATCTGAATGACCTTGGGAGGGCTGCTGAGCTCGTGCAGTGAGTATCAGCTCGGAGATCAGGAATCCAGCTGCCTGTTCCCAACCTCCGAGCTTGGGACAGACACGTCAGATAAAGCACCCTGGTTGTGGAGGAGGAACCTGAGAACTCAGGAATCTATGGGAAATTGGACCCCTAGGTATTTTTGGAGATCTGGGATTTCATCAGCTTGTTGCTCTAATGCAGGTCAAACTCCAAGGGTATGGGCCGAACCTTGTTATTGTCAGCAGCGCTGACATGAGCGGCCAGAACCTGCTTCCCACCCACTGCTCCTCTCGTGCTTCTTCCTGCTGGCACAGCTATTGTGCAGCCAGTTGGTGAATTAGATGGGATAAGTAATCTGGGTTAAATATCTACTTACTTTGCCAGATGATTTTTAACTGAGGTCAATTCTGCAATTCAGTTTACTGCACAGCCTAACAGGCTGCTGTATTGGCACAGCTGAGGGGCTGGCGTAGGGATGGGAGGATAAATAGTGACAACCCCCCCACAGAAGGGGTTGCAGCAGTCTCGAAGCACCAGAAATGCTCCTGGTTGTGGCTACGGATCTGTCAAGGAAAGGTCTTGGAGCTCTGGATCACCTGCTGAAATTCATCATCCAGCAGGAACTGAGAATCCCACCAGCAAACTGGTAGCACATTTGAAGTGATGAATGTAAACCCGGTTTCAAATATCTCCAAAATCTTCCCATTGGCGAAAAACCACCATGACTAGGTGTTTATATCTCCCCGCTTAAAGAAATCTCATTTTAATGCTGGCTCTGGGATGAAAGGGGGAGCTCTGTAACAAGCAGGCAGTGGTGGCAGCAGCTCACTGATGAGCAGACTCCAAAAAATCATGTGGTGAGAAAATTAGTCCGATTCCAGTGTAAAATGACCCAAATTTGAAATAACACTGACACCCTGTGGAGACATGTGGTGGGACATTCTGCAGGTCTTGCTTGATCCTTGTTTCTGGTGCCATAGACCAGTAATTAGATTCCTTCATGTCTTCTTTTAGAGAAAACTTCAATTTTTCCAAAGCTTAATCTTTTTTTAAGTCCAATTACAAATATTGAATATATTTTCTATTAGAACTTTTTTTTTTTTTAAGTCTTGCAGCTATACCCACAAAAGCTCATTTCCCAAAAAGAGGATGGTGAGGAGTATTCTGCAAGATCCAAAGAATGTACCTGCAATGGATTTTTGTTCCCAAAGGACGTTTTTCTGCACAGCTAGAACCATTGGAGAGAGCTGTTCCGCACTGAGGTGAAGTCAGGATGCTAATTATTTCCCTTCTGGACTATTGTTTAAGAATGCAAGAGCAGAAAGGTTTGTCTGATTGTAATGTGCATTTTTAAAATGCAGAGCAACAACTTTGTGTTTTACTTTTTCTTACTGCAAGTCACTTAGCTGACTGTCTGGCTTTTAGGAGCGTCTTTAGGCGCCTTACGGTGTTTGTGGGCAGAGAGCATCCCAATTAAAAAGGGATAAGTTTCCCTTTTCGCTCCAGTTGAGCACAGGATCCCTGTTTACACACAGGGTTAAAGATCAGAAGTAAGAGGACAGATGGTGGGGGGAGCATTCCTGTTCCTCACCCGCTGTCTGAAACACAGTGAGCCCGAATGCTTCAAGTGTGCTATTCACCTCGAGGATTGCCTGGTCTAATTAATTTCCTCCAAGGGTGATAATGTGTTTAATTCTCTTATATCTGCATTGTCTGCAGAAGGAAAGCTGTTTCTGAGCCAGACTGGGCTGAGCAAGAACGATGTGCAGCAGAAATGCATTGTCATGTGAACTCAATGGTTGCTAGAGCTGTTTGCGAGGAAAAGTTGACCCTTGGATTTGTGGTAAATGAGGTTGGATACAGTTAGTGTTATGCTGTGTTCAGGAATCATTTCCCCATTGAAGGAATGATGCTGGTCCATCAGCCTTAGTGCTAGACCCTCGCTCCATCTTTGGAGATACCTTCCATGCTAGAAAAATTAAGCTCTAGTGTTTTGAGGGCTTTAAAGGTGGCATCTCACTTCTCAAACAATGGATATAGATCCAGGACTGTGGCCAAATTGCGGTATGGTTGTACTTAACTGTCTAGCCATGTCGACCCTCCTTCGAGTGCTTTCATCTGGGCTGACATCAATATTTAATAAGCTGTGCAAAGCTGCTGCGTGGGGTAGCGGTAAGCTGGCCGAGCAGTCCCTTTGTTTTCAAGCAGGAGCCCTATCTCAGTGATTGGTGAAGGGATTTCTGCACAGACCCAGCGTGTCTGTTTGTAAAAAGCTTTGAGATGAGAAGTATTCATAGACACTTAAAAAATTCTTGGGCAGATCCAGCTTCTCAGACTGGAAACACTCCTGGAAATAAGCTTAAAATACTTAACATGTGAATAGCTGAGCCCAAAATAACTGGGCTTGCTCTCTCCCTATCCCCACCACCCAGACCCCCTCCTGGTTCTGCTCCAGACGCCATATCTGCCAGCGGCAGATGGGGTAACACAGGCTCCCCCTCTGCCAAGCCAACTCTGGTCCTGAGGACTAGAAATAGACCTCCGTGAGCTGTTTCTTTTCTGTTGTCTCCTGAATTCACAGCCACCGAAAGGTGCTCCGGCCTTCTGAATGAAAGGGGAGACAGAAACTCAGCCTGCGTTCTGCAGCAGTTGCCTGCAGCCCCAAAGGGAAACTATCAGGAGGGTTCCCTGTAAGGGTGTCAACCCACAGCCATGGAGGACAAACAGCATCAATTAATCCTTTTAAATAAAGGTTGGGTAAGTTTGGGTGAGGTCCCATCTCTCCAGGAGAGGAATTGGAAGCCTCTCTTTCAGCCCTAGAACCGTAGCTGTTGTGTAAGCAGCCAAGTTGGCATAGAGATTAAATAACTTAAAAAGCTTCCCAAGTTGGTTCTGAAGCCGACGTTCAGGATCCTTGCTCTGACTTGTCTCGAAACAGCTGAGCACGCTTTCAAAAGACTCATGTGAAGAATGAAGGACTTTGATACCAGGAATCAGATAGAACAGTCACACAGATTAAAAAAGAAATCTACTTGAATCTGCTGACAGCCTGAAAAAGCAATAACAAGAATCATAAGAATCTCTGTATGACTTAGTTGGTTTGCTCCAAAGTCAGCTAGTTATGATTTAAATATCTTGAATTATTTCAGGCTAATACACCCATACAAGAGCAGGCAACAGGTATACCTGGTATGCCTGGCTGGCGTTATCGTGTACCGAGAAGCGCCGGCAGGGAGTGTAAAATGGGCTTGTGCAATGCAAATCTGTATTGCTGTGCTATTCCCTTCCCAGCCTTCCTGCTCAGGTGGAGAGCTGAGGTCTTAGTGCTGCTTGTCAATTATACTGCAAATAAACACTGTTTAATTTGTAGTGACATAGAGAAGCAGTTAAGGAACTTTGTGAAATGTATGCTTTTGTCTTTCTAGTTAAACATAGCTTTGGAGAAAGAAAGTCCCAAATGTTGAATTATAAAAACTACAATCTAATTGTATAAATAAGCCTGACACCACTATAAAAAGATTTTTAATTTCTCGTATAACTGCTTTAACTTCATGCTTCAGGGTGTGGTGCTCTATTAAAATATTAACATATGCAGTTTCTTATGTAACTCTTCTACTCAGTGTTGTCTGGGGAGCAGCTGAGGTGTTTCCTAATCTGCTTCAGGCAAAATTACCCAAGGTAGCTCAAAGCAGCTATACAGATTTACTCTGACTTTTAAAAATTATTTTTGTTTTTTCCCCTGAAGCAGATTAGTGACTGATGATGTAGAACTTCTCAGCTGGCAGAAATTTGGTGATCTTAGCGTGGATCAGGTATAGTTTGAAGACCTTGAATAAAGACAAGGTTTTAATTTAGACACGGTTGTGTGCAGGAAGCAGTTTGAGTTTCTCTGCCTTTTGGGGGGCATGAGGAGTTTTCCCCAGAGCAGCATCCCGTCCTGCCCTCCGGACAGGTCCAGGAGAGAGGAGCAACCCCTGCCGCCTTGTCTGCTCCTGAGGTGCCAGCAAACCTGCTGCCAACCGATTAAGTCACCTTGACTGAGTCACCATGCGTCATACTTGGTTTTCTTGCTTGCTTGGGAGACTCCTACGTGCTTTACACATCGTCCAAAGCCCAGATCCCATCCATCTGATGCCAGTACTAAGGATCAGGCCTTTTTAACCGTACACTGAGGGACCCCTTCGCCGCTTCTTAGTCAGGGTGAAAGCTCTCTTGTGGCATCTTCCCACCGAACAGTGACCTTGTGGCCCTTCCTTTTGGCCATGGGTAGCACCACAAGGAGGGTGTGGGGAGGGTGGCCACTGGGTTGCATTAACCACCATATGAATGTGATGGGATGCAGCCAAGCCTCGCAGGATGGAGAAGACCCTGTGCAAATAAGTGCTTCTCAATCCACCACCAAGAAATGGTTCTTCTCATCACTCCTTAGCAGGGAGAAATACAGAGTTGGAGGTAGCACCTACTCAGCTGGAGAATTTCCATCCGAGAGCTTGTGCTTGATACTTGACCTCGGTGTCACCCTGTCTGAAATTATTTCTGTAACTTTAGCTTATTGTTTCCATTGGCATATGGTTTTATTTTATATAGATATCTTATGCAAAGCGACGCTTGACATGCTTTGCTGGGTCTAAGTGGTGTTCTTGACTCAGGAATTTCTTTTGTATCGTGTAAATCTGATTTCAGTCTGCTGCCAGGATCACACACCTCTTTGAATAAGAAGATCTGTGCAGCATCTGGTGACAGTGTGTATGTTGATTTAAAGCTTTCTCCTTCGGAGCACGCAGAGATTTTCCTGGAGCACATAGAATTATTTAACAGCTTCTCTGGCTTCCTTCCCACACCAGCCTCAGCTTTTGAGATGGTCCTTTGACTGCTGTTCCCCAGTCAGACCTTGTTCTCCAGCCTCAGACAGCTCTTGTTCCCATGACCTACAGATTTTGGAGGCAGCCCCAGCTCCATCGGCTCTTTTTCTTGGTCTTCCTGGAGTCCACCGTCTCCTTGGCAAGGGATAACGGAGCTCTTCTGCCTGTCAGCTTTGGAAGATGACAGCCCATCGTGACTACCCTGTCTCCTCCTGGTCCCTCCACCATCCCCAGCTCCATGGCTTTTCCATAACCTAATCTGCTTGGCCACTTTAGCTCTTAATGTTTCTATAGCTGTAGTCAAGTGCTCAGCACTTAAATATTAATGTGCTAATTAATAATGAAAACCATAATTGTCGTTGGGTTTAAAACTTTAATTCGGTGAGGAGTTAGCAGAGATGGAGTCCCTAACAATGAAACTGAGCTATTAATATATATATATTTAAGTATCTTTCCCTCTAGCAATAACATTGCACAAGAAAAGGATCCTGTGTCTGGATGTCTGTGAAGATGTTCGCTTGTGACACTTGGGAGCTTGGAGCAGGAAGTCATAAAGTATTAGGTAGGATTTATTTTAAAAGGGATTTTAAAACCAGTACCATTACAAAAGGTTTTCATTCCTAGGCTTAAAAATGGAGGAGGGGAGGGGAATATTCCTGGAAAGAAATGTATTTATTTTTCACTTCACACAGACCAGTCTGCAAATGTAGTATTTGTCACAGTCTTGAAGTATCCAAAGGTGTTGCATTCAACCATGTTTTAAAAAGCTACAGCGAGCCAACGATAATAAAAGCAGTGCTGCTAGGATGCGAAGTACCAAACAAATCCAGGATGCTCTGCATGGGAAGGTTAGATCCATGTGCAAGATGAAAAATGCCCCACCAAATTATCTCTATGAGGAATTGCTTTCCAGCACTGCAGAAAGGAACTTTTGTGGCTTAGGAGGGAGCTGGATCGGGATGTAACTACAGTGTGTTTTCAACAATCTCCCCTCTTTCCTGACAGTTGAGGGAGACCTGGATGGTGAAGAGCTACGGGCGGTGCCCTCAGGAGGCCTGAAGAAAGGGATGGAGTTATCTTCCACGGTCTGATGGACTCGCTCCAGGAGTAATTGGAAGCAAAAGGGACTTAAAATAGGATCAGAAAGAGCCAGTGGAGCAGAAACAATGGAGAAAGTGTTCTGGATAGTGAGGAGCCATGGAGGAATGGGGTGTGTAGCCTGTACTTATGGAGCACGTATGGTGACTTGCCAATCCACTGCTCTGCTGTGTTTCTCACTGTTGTATTTTTCCGATAAGATCTCTGTGCTGTTCAGTGGTGACTCCTGCTGAGATAGGCTGGCATTGCACCAGCTGTGCCTTCGCTGCCAAACTTCCAGTAATGCCTGCTAAATTAAATCAACACCGTAGTATTATTTTTAATTAGGAATGTGTAAGCATAGAGGCAGACAAATTAATATATTATATGCAATAGCATGGACATAGATACACAAATTCTATTAATGATGTAGGTAAATTTTAAAAGGAGTTATATTGTTTAGGACTATAGTATAGTCCTAATATATCGTATAATAAGACTATATAGTATAATAATACTGTATAATATAGTCTAATAGGGCTTTACTTCTGAATTTACAGAAGCCAGATGCCCCTAAATATTGTGTGGTGTTGCAGGCATTCTGTTCACACCGCATTTTAGTATATTTATTAATATATTTTAATATCTATTAGTATATTTATTTATATATTTTAATATACTTATGTTTCCCTTGATTTCACCCTAAGCTCTTGGCTCTCTCTGCCCCGCGGTGCCGGGCCGGAGGGGGTTAATCCGCCCTCCCACCCCATTGGGCGCCCGGAGGTGGCGCTCCTTCCGCCACTCCCATTGGAGGCGGTGGCCCGAAGGCGCTAGGAGCCGGCCAATGAGAAGGCGCGCCGCGTCCCGGAGAGGCGGAGCGCCCGCCCATTGGCTGCGGGGCGGGGCAGGGAGCCGGGCGGCACCATGTTCCCTGCCACCTCGCCCTGCCTGGGGCACCGGCCTGAAGCCGGGATGGGGGGGAGGGTGGTGAGGCGCCCCGCCGCCTCCCTCCGGGGACAGGGTGGCCGGGGCTCTGCCGTAGAGGCCGGGCCCCGGCTAAGGAGCCCCGCGGAGAGAGGGAGAGAGTGAGGGAGGAGCCGTTAGAACCGTTACGGCCGTTGGCCGGCTCGCGCAGGTGCGCAGCCGCTCGGCCGGGCCTTGCGGGAGCGGGAACCGCGGCCTCCCGCCCAGCTGCCCCGCTGAGGGCCCCGGCCGGGCCGGGCTGCACCCCGCTGAGGGCCCCGGCCGGGCCGCTCCGCCCTGCGCTGCGCGGGTCCGCACGGCTGGCTGCTCCCGCACGTAGGACGCGTTCGGTCCGGGCAGGTCAGCCCCGCTGGAAATGCCTCTGCGGTTTCCGTGGGGGGGAGAGATCAGGTCCCCGAAACACCTCCCCGTTTTATCCGTGGTCAGTTAAGGACTTCGCAGGCAGCGCTGTGGCAGACGTGTGTGTTTACGTTTCCTTCCTCTCCTGGATCCTTGCTTTGGGACGGGAGAAGAGCCCCGCGCAGCTGGGAAGCCTTTCTAACCATGCACTTGCCTTGTGAATAGATTGGCTCCCAGAGCATCGCTTGCAGCCCAGCTCAGGTCATTGTCCAGTTGGGAAAAATAAGATGTGTATTGTTCAGCAGAAATGCTGACTCTAGTTGTCAAAGCTGTGGGTTTAACCATTTTTAAAGGACATCTGTGTTTAGCTCCTCTCTGGATGCAGATGTGTATAAGCAGTGCAGCTGTTTTGGTTCATGCTAGCTGAGGCCCTGGTGCTACAATATATAGACGTGCTTTAGGGTCTGAGCAAACAGAGAAAAGTGTATAATGTAGATTGTAGTCTTGCAGTGAATTCAATATGAATAGATTCCACCTGGTACTTATTATGGAATAGAGCATTAATACTGCAGTCTTATTGTAATTCGAAAATGATTCCATGCACCTCTTATGTCCTGAAGTCTGACCTACTTAGTTGCAACAAGATTTGTCTCTATTTGCAGTACAAAACCTCAGGAGGGTGAGGTGGATTTTGTTTTCTTGCACATTAACGAAGTTGGCAGCTCAGTTCTGATACCAAAATCTTTTGTCCTCTGGTTCATTGTCTGCTACCTCTCTTCATAAGAGTGAGGGAAATTGATTGGTGTTGTCTTATAGCAGAGACGGGCTCATTGATGTTGAATGTCAAGTGGGTGTACAGACCCAGGTTGAGTTTTTGGTGCCCATCTTAGGTATGAACTGAATAAACATAAGAACATCAAGTTGAAAAGGAAAACTACTGGATTTTCTTACTGCTCTGGCTGTACTTCCAAGTTGGAAAAGGCTTCTTGAAACGTTTCCAGCTCGCTTTGTTGTTGTTGTATATCTGCTTACAAGGGTCAAGTAGAACCATCAGTAACTGGGATGGGGATGAGGGGAATTATTTCCTTCATGGTGAAACTGTGTGTTTTCTGACCAGGTCCCAGCACCCTCCACTTTCGTACCCTCAGTTCCTGGCTGTGTCCCTTACCATTCCACTTTACGATACTTTCAGTTCTTTCCTTCTCGTACAGCGTTTCAGCTCCTCCGTGTACCAGCTGTGTGCATGCTGGTTGCCCAGATGGCTGAGACGAACAGACAACTGTTGAGCTACTGCTGCAGCCTTTCCCCTTGTGCTCCCCAGCTGCCAATTTCCAATAAACACACAACCTCTCTCTTCAAAACATCTACTGTTTTCTCAGATGTGTTTGAAATTAGCCAATGGATCCAAAAGCTTACTGGTGAAAAGCGTGATTATATAAACTTTGTTTCCATAGGAAACTCTGCTTGAAGGAAGGTTGTTCTGTGAGAATTGAGGAAGCCTGGTTTCCTGGGCACTTGTTTGCAGCATCCTACCATGGTAACTCCTGCCTGTCTCCTACAACCTCTGGTGGCCTCCGTCCCCCAGGACTGCACCCAGGTGCCACCTGTGTCCCCATCAGCCCTGTCTCCATGGGCGCTGCCGGCTGTGTCGGATGTCCCTGTTTGCTGAGTGACCAGCCAGCTCTGGGGAGAGGTCGATAGAGAAACTGAGTTGCCCTTGGCTTCCTGAGGATCCCATCCTCTGTCCAGCCAGTTGGTTTTGTAAAGCTCGTGGATGTATACACCTCTGATAAATTTGCCTGAAACGTGGGTGATGGATTCTAAAGGCGAGGTGGACAGACAGATGAATAGTTAGATTCTCACATTGCTTCTGAGAGAAAATATCAGGCTGTAACTGACTTTTACAGTTGTAGACATACATAATGCGGTGGTTAAAATGTTTGTGATCTTTCATATTTTATCTATGCTCTGGCTCTCAACCAGGGATGCAGTAGTGCATGTGGACTGAGTTGACCATAGAATGTCTCGAAGATTCTGCCTATAGATTGCAGGGCTTTTGACAGAAGAAGAGATGGAGAAATAGCAGACAAGTAAATATGTATGAAGCCTTCTGCGCCAGACTGCTAAACTCGTACACAAACCAGCATACAGAGAGTGGAAGTGACAGAATGAGTCTGAAATATCTAAGCAAAGGTCTGTGGGAGCCTGCCTATGAAAACTGAAATAACAAGGCTTAGGCAGAGAGGGAAAGCATGAGCTACCAAGGAGCTGGCCAGAGCGGGGAGGATAGTAAGAAAGATCAATCTGGTGAGACTGATGTATGGTTTAAGAGGAGAATGTCACTATTGTATACATTGTTTCATCAAGATGTTTTCTGGGATATACTGGAGAACTTTTAAAGACCTTTTAATAGGAGATCCTAGAAGGCATAGTGTATTTTGGAAGACAAAATGTGCATTTAGAGAGGAATTAGAGCATGCTTAACTGTGTTTCAGTTCGGCATGTTTGAGCTATGATTTTTTTTCTGTGTGCTTGTGCTGACAGACCAAACCTTTGCCTGCCCTCAGACCTTATTTGTTATTCAGAGCATAACAAAATCTTTGCAAATTGTACACAAGTGTTTTTGAGATAGTAGCTTTCTAGCTCCATGATATAAAAATAAGATGATGATATGTGGCATAGTGTTGACCTTGTGACTAATAAAACCCATTTTCCGGGATGTGGTGCTCTGCTAACTTTGCAGACTGCTTATGGCAGCTGTGATTTTGCTGCTTTTTGAGCTGGGACTAAAGTGTTATGCTGTTGGTATTTAATGCCAGTGGGCATGCTTTAGGTCAGGCGTTTGTGTGCACAGTGACCCCTCCGTGATATTTAGAAGGTGCTGTTATTTGAATAATGAGTTGGAAGACTCGTTACTTGCTGAGAATACAGACCTGGCTGTAATGAGAGACAAAATCGATCAGGAAATAATCTGAAGACATAGTGAAAAACAAGAAGCATTTCTGAAGCAAACTTGCCAGTCAACTACTCTATTAAAAAGCTAGTATGGTGGTTTATTTCTAACTGGTTTGTTTTCCTCATTGATCAGGAATATGATAAAAGGGCAGTGGGTTTTTCTCTACTTCCATGACACAGAGATGGAGTTTTGGTGGTAACGCAACAAAACTCTGTTTTTGTCTTCTGTTTAGTAATGGTAGTGGGAGATAATGCTAAGCAAAGGCTTAGGGGAGAAAAAAACAAAACCACCCCCCAAAAAAGCCCCAAACCCTAGAAAACAAACAAACCAACCAACCTTTTACAGTTACTTGACCTTGGTAAGAGATCAGCATCTGCAGGAGGGACCGTGTGTTGTTCTGGGACTGTAGGTGCTCAGGGGTTACTCTGTCACTGTATGGTGTTAGTGCTGGTTGGAGGTTTAATGTGTATCTGGCTTCTGGAAACTTCATTTATGTTTTCGCTTCTCTGATACCTTCTAGTTCAAAGAGCATGTGGTATCGTTTTGTGCATCCTGTATTCCCACAACTTTTACATAGAAGTGGCTACTCTGTCCCTTTACCCCTTTTGTCAAACAAGAAAACCTTTGAAAATCCTCTCATCCATCCTAGTTTCTGGAACAATCTTCTTCTGGGGTATACTTCTGAGGTGATTTTGGGTTTACATTTGTCGTTGTCCTAGACCTTTTTGCCTTTTGTTCCACAGTTCTGCTGACAGCTCACCCTATTTTTCCCTTTTTCAAATTTTGAGGATTTGTTATTATTCCATTTGTTTCTGTGGCCATGTTTCTGACCTCTGTCCTCATTCCAGGACCAGCTTCACCTTCCTGAGCTTTCAAATTCCTATTTTCCAATGACTTGTCCTTTTATTCAAATTACTTTCTTCTAAATTTTTTTAAAATATTTTCTTGCAACACCTCAACGCTGCCACTCATGCCATCTTCAATTTAAAACCATGAAGTCTAAGTTCTTGCTTTCCATGGTAAAATTCTTCATGAAGGGATTAATTTTTGCTGGCTTGTGCAACCAGGAGCATAATGTTGGCACCTGAGGAGTAATGTGCTGATTGCATAGCAACCTCAGGGGTGGTTTGTTATTTGTTGGAGAAAAGCAGCTGATACTCATTTCAGCAGATGTCATTAAAAAGTCAGAGCTAACTCACCTGCTTAAAGCGACAGAGAGCAGAATCAGGGAGTAATTGTATCACTTGAGATGGTTGAGGATTGGATATTCACTTAAGAGAGTTACTGAAATGTCTTGTAGCAATATTTTTTTGGTGAATTCTATTTGCATTGTTGGAGGTTTTCAGCCAAAATTAGTTTTGAAGCTGTCACAAAAGATAAAATAAGTAAATGACTTGATTTATGCGGTAGCTCTAGTTATATTCTCCTCTCCGTCCTCCTAGAAGAATATACCTAGAAATACTCAGCATTCGCAAAAATCAGTCTAGGAAAGTGTGTGCCCAGCTTGAGCTCCAGAGGTGTGAAACATTGCTGTCCAGTGCTTTAGTTGCCAACACTGGGCTGTGAGGCTTTCTTAAAATACGTATGTGCCTGTATACATATCTCATAGCGAGGGGTAACTGTCCTGCACATGCAGTGAAAAGGGCTGCTCCCAGGAGAAACACTTGCTCTTGGCCTCGTGGTGTGCAGATGTTTATGCAGCTACGTTGGAAGCCAGCTATGGTGAAGGAGGACTGAAGCTAAAAGTGAATAAATGAACATGTTCCAGCTTTAACACTGCTCAGATCTTTCATGGAGTGCAGCGCATGAAGGTGGGAGGTACATGGAGGGCAGGGCCGTTCTTTAGGTGACAATGTTGATGTAATTTGGGGTACTCCTCTGTAGATCGGTGGGCTTCATAGGCTCTTGATGGGCCATCTCCCACTGTGGGAGCTGCTGGGCCCCACTCCCTTGTCTCTCTGATGTGCACCAGTTGCGGTGTTTTGTAGGCAGATGATAAACTGCGCATTGGCTCCAGAACTAAGAGCAGGAGGTGGTTTACACACAAACCAAAGGAGGTGGTTTATGCTTGGGTGGGTTGGCAACCTGGATCGTTGAACCACCTTGCAGCTGGGTTGTGTGAGCGCTGCCACTGCTACGTGGGAAGGTGGGAGGTAGGGTGGGTCTGCTCTAGACCTGGTGTAAATTTGTTTAAGGTTATTTGTGGGCTTGCATGTGCTTTTATACTAGAACTCTTACACTGTGGCAACCTGATTCTGCGCTGATGGCTTGCTCAAAGGATGCACCTTACTGTCATCTGCTGTTTGCCACGGCCTTATCTTCAATAGCGGCCACAGCGACGCTGAAGACGGCTGCGATCGGTGTTTGGCTCGCAAACCGTGGTCTGGCTGTCCTTGGGTTGCTGCTGGTAAATTAACTTAGCCTGTGCAGCCTGTTTTACCAGTGACATGATTAATAATGACTGGTTTATACGCTTATTGTTAAATCGCATGAGAAGGCTTTTCTGGATTAGTCCCGCCACTGCTCAGGGTGCCATTTGTGGGTTTCGTGGTTAGCGTTGCTTGTGCAGAGAGGAATCTTAGGGTCCGAGGGTTCCTCGAAGATGTGCCTTAGTATCCATTTCCAGCTGGTTTTGACTGTGTTCAACTAGTATTATGAAGATATTTCAGTTATGAGGACAGAAATTACAGTTGATTGACTGGCTCTTACGTGGTCCTTATATGCTAACACTGTACTGGCAAAGGCCTGTTGAGGGGTAAGGCGTGTCTTGCAGCCCATTGTAAATACAGAAACAGCAATGTGGCAGTAACTGGGTTGTAAGTGAGGTTTCCGAGAAGAGGCAGTATTATTGTTTTGGGGTTCTTTTTCCTTGTTAATTTGGTGTTGAGATGACGGATAATTCACATAGTGTTTGTGGTTATTGGTTTTACAGTTCACTGCAGAAGATAAAGGTACGTAGTAAACCGCAAGGAAGTGAAGATGTCCCCTTTTTTTTTTTTTTAGAATGGAAAAAATATGCATAAATTGTAATGGCAGCAAATGAGAGGCAATAAACAAATCAAGTCTATTCTGTCCTTATGTCTCACACCTCCAGGAAATTAGGCTGTGCAACTTTTCTCACCAGTTGTCAGATGTCAGAAAATCTACCCGGGAGCTTTCTCTTGAGGGACGGATCTTCAGAAAACCAGAGGTTATGGGTTTTCTTACTAATGGCAAAGTTTTTGTGAAATTGGAGATCAACCTAAACTACAATTCCCTGCGAAAGTCTTGCCCACGGTAGTTGCTGTAGTTATGATTTCAGCTGTGTAGGGATGCGATCAGGCCATTTCCCGTTTTGTGGAGATCACTGAAAGGAGACAGGCAGACCCCTTGTGTTTTAACAGAAGTGTTTGGGCTTTAAGATACAAGTGTATGTAAGTGCAGACTTGCGTTCCAAGGATAAACTTGATTTTGAGTTTGGTGGGATCTGCAGGAATATAAGTTTCTGGTTTGTTTATTTTTAGGGGTACCAGAAGACGCTTCAGTGGCGATACCTCTTTCACAATGCAAATTATGAATGAAATTAATTAACTACCATCCCCTTCCTCACCCTGATCTCCGATAGACTTCCTGTAGCGCTTGGAAGACAGGGTCAGGGGAGAAGGGCTGAAAGTCACCATGAAGCTAAAGCAGCGAGTTGTGCTGTTGGCCATCCTCCTTGTCATCTTCATTTTCACTAAAGTTTTCCTGATTGACAACCTGGACACCTCAGCTGCCAACCGGGAGGACCAGCGCGCCTTTCACCGCATGATGGCGAGCCTGCACGTGGAGCTGGACCCCCGCCTTGAGCACACCTTGCAGTCCCCCTGGGAGATTGCAGCCCAGTGGGTGGTGCCCCGGGAGGTGTATCCCGAGGAGACGCCCGAGCTTGGGGCTGTTATGCACGCCATGACAACCAAGAAAATAATAAAAGCTGATGTGGGATACAAAGGGACCCAACTGAAAGCTTTGCTAATACTTGAAGGAGGACAGAAGGTTGTCTTCAAACCCAAGAGGTAAATATTTCCTTCAGTGATTGAATGAATAACTGCTTTATGTTTGTTTGGGTTTTTTTTAATCTCTGTGCTGTTGCATTGATGCTTAAGTTACAAATTTACACGTAAATGGAAAGGCCGTTCTGATATTTGTGAGCAGACAGCGTGGAGCCTTGCTGGTCCTCTAGCAACACTAGGTTGCTGTGCCAGCTGTCTCTCAGGCCGTAGAGCTTTGATGCTCGAAACAGCCTGTCTTCAGATTAAAAGAATAATCACTGTGTTCAGTCCTGAGGGAATGTTGTTAAACCTGATGTTTTCTGAGCAATACCTTCCCCGATTGTGGAAATGCAGGTTGTGGCAGTGTAGAGACAAGTCCTGCCTACCCTTTCTGAGTTAGGGTCATGTCAAACTGCCACGAGAGAATGCTGTTCAAGAACAGGGAAGGAGTGAAAGTTGGCAGTGGTCTTAAAAGTAGATCCGAGTGTCTGGCATGAAGACTAAAAATCCCTTGGTAGGTGAGAGTGAAAGCCCCTGAGTTGCCTGTGTACTAATAGTGGGTACTGGAGGAGAAATGTAAGAATGGGCTGGTAGTGATAGTTCCTTGGCATGGCCTCTGTTTAGGGTGATCCACAGGGAAATTTGCCATGATTGAACATTTATGAAGAGTCTGTGCACATCTGTAAAGGTTCCTGAACTGTTTGCCTTTGGGGAAAAGGAGAAGAAAGAAAAATGTAAAGAAGAAAGGCAGGTGTGTTTTATGGGAGTGCACTGCAAATCTAAAGCGTTGTCATCACAGAATGAGTACATCTTCAAAGGGTATTGGATTGAGCAAGCGTGAAATTTTTCTGTCATGTTAATGAATGATTAGAGAATGAGAATAAAATCTGCCCTCCACTTCTTGAATTCACTGTCCTGTTTCTGTGTGGTCAGTTACTGGTCTGGCTGGAGCTTCACTGTGGGGCTGGACTGTGTTTAAATGGTGTGAACCTTTCACACAGAAGTCTTGGTGGTACGATAGGCAGCTCGCCCAATAAATGCCATAACAAGACACGGCATTTCTGTAGCGCTTTCTGTATAAGTGAGTGCTATAAAGCGTTTCACAGAGCGTTAAATTACATTCCCATAATGGAATGTCTGTGCAGGCGAACAGTCACTATGCTCCATCAAGGACATGCAGCTGGAAGTGTTTACGGGGGTGCTAGACAGTATATAGGGGTGCTAGACAGTATATAGGGGTGCTAGACAGTATGGCCTTAGCCATGCTGGTAGAGCCGTGTTCTGTTTGTGACTGCTGAACAGATAGGCTTGCAGGTAGAGCCTTGTTCTGTCATTGCAAGGTTAGTCTCTTTAACCAGCTTTTCTCCTGTAAGGTATGTCAAAGTTACTACTAAAAACTGTTCTGAGAAAACCTACTGGTTAGGGAAGAATGAATTCTCTTGGTTTGCCACCGTTGCTCTAGACAAGACTAGATGCCTGCTGTGCACGGAAGCAAGAATTTGGTTCTGTTTCACCAATAAGTTTTAGCTCTGCAGCTTCCCATATGAGACCGTGTTTTCAAAAGCCGTCTCTAGAACATAAAAAGACATGACTTTTTGACATGTTTGAGGGTTAGCTGTCTCATTTCAAAAATACTTGAAATCCAGCGTAAGTTACTAATGATTAATAGTTGCTCCCACCACATGCCAGTGGTTTATGTGAAATAAGATGCTTGTTTGATGTAAGTTCCGATTTGGAAGGAATTGTCCAATCCTCCCAAAAACTCCATGCCATCCTGTGCTGGTTAATTCACTTTTGAGCTGCCTTGCAGAGACGCTGAAGCATTTGCTCAGGCTGATGAAATGGACTGTAGTCCTGCCCAAGAGATCTTCCCTGGGCAGGGTTAAAACATCGAAGCAGAACACCGTGGCTTCTCTTACACTGTTGCTGCTACTACTTGAGTGCCAAGCCTGTTAGAAACAATCCAGTTTACACAGTTTGATACATAGGTGGAAATGAAAAATAGGCAATCTAATTTGGCCTTACTGTGTTTGAATGTATTGCATTTCACCCATTTGCACGGCATTGATTGTGGAATTTCATACTCATCTGCAGCATGCTTCTTAGCAGTAGCTAGACCTGATTCAAATGTCATGAATCTCAGAAATTTGTTTGCCTTGACTATTTAAATAACATCTATTTTAAAAAGAAAAAAAAAAAAGGAGAAAGCCCGTCACTTCACCAAAATATGCCATTGTAGTTGTAATGAGTATTCAATTTCTATTTCTTACTTTTCATTATGTCTTTTCTCCGACAGAATAAGGCGTCTTTTCATATCCAATATTGTCCTCAGGTTCACAATTGCTGATCTTCTAGCTACTAAAGATTGCATTTGGCGTTTCTTCCACAATATCAGATTGTATTTTCATGTTAATCTACAATCTATTCTAACCCCAAAATCGTTTGTGGAGTTGTTCTCTCCAGTATAAATAGTCCCCTGTTCTGTAGCTGGGTCTGTGCTCTTTGTTCTTGGATGTGGCTTGGCATACAGTTGAATTAAAACTCATTAGTTTGAATGGGCACCGCTTCCCAAGCTCTTGAGACCACTGCACATCACTGACCTTTCCTCCTTACTTACTACTTCAGCAGGCTGTATGCTATTTAATCTCATTAATATTTTTCTCTCTCCTATTGACAATCACTTTGAAAGTGACCCAGGGTCTGTTTCACCTGGCAGTGTCATTGCCTTTGTTACTCTGAACAGCAAAATTGATGGAAATCCTGCATTAATCACTTTATTTGACTTATTTCATTTACAGATACGCCAGGGATTATGTAGTGGAAGGAGAACCATACGCTGGCTATGACAGGCACAATGCAGAAGTGGCGGCCTTTCACTTGGATAGGTACAGAACTATTGGGTTACCTGGTGTTATTGTCTCTGGTAAATGCTTTTTCAGAGTTGGGGAAATAGGAGTTCCTTGAAGAACACACCTCAGACGTGAGCTGTTTCTAACCTGCCAATTTACCACATTGCAACCAGAAATAAAAATTAGCTTTTTTGTGAAATTTCTTTTGAGAGATTTGTGCAAGATTCTAACATTTAAGATTTTTGTTGAAAATTTGAAAAGGAGAATGAGCACTGAAACCACTGATGCTTCGTATTATATGGAAGAAAGAACTTAGCCAAATCATGTGGAAGCAACTGAAATGCTGAATTTATGTGATAAATTAATGTCCGGTACACTAAAAAGTCTAATGTCTAGACTAACAATTTAGCCTAAATGTGAATAGTGCAGTAGTTTGTATGCCTCCTTTAAGCGCTTTTAAAATTCCATTACAAATACCCAAGTCGTTTGTGGTCACAGAGCAAAGGCTGTGGCAGACATGGGAGTGGAACCTGGATCTTGTGACTGCAAGTTTTATGATTGTTTTTCTCACCTCTTCTTTTGCAGACCCTTTCCAGGCATTCAATTTTGTGATACCGTTCTCTCTTCCCTTCTCCTTCCTCGTGCCAAACAAAATAGCTTTAGATTGTTTACTTTCAAGTATAATTGAATTGGCCTTAAACATAACATTTTAATAGGTAGTAATTCCCACAGATTATAAATGATCTTTCCAGGTGACCAGCCCAAGGGCCATATGGTTACTGCTTCAGCACAAGGCAGATGATGGATATTTCTGGTATGAGATCTGAGTTCTGAGAGCTGGAGCATGATGCATCCTGTGTTGCTCTGCTGCAAATGCTCTAATAAAGGAGTGTCACCGATGGCTTATAAAGCAAGTTTACAATCCAGGCACTTAAGAAAAAGGAGTTTCCTTACTTTGCCTTGGAGAACAGAGGAGGTTGCTGCAGGGTTCCAACTTTATTCTTTGGTCTCAGTCATCTCCATTTCAGACAATGGTGCAGAGACTGTGGTTTTGTTTTAATTTAGTAATGCTGCCTATGTTGCAAATTGTCATGTCGCTTTTTTTTCACCCCAAATTAGAATTCTGGGTTTCCGACGAGCTCCACTGGTGGTTGGCAGGTTTGTGAATCTACGGACAGAGATCAAACCAGTAGCCACAGAGCAGCTCCTGGGTACCTTCATGACTGTGGGTAAGTGGATTCCACGGGTTGTGCAGCCCCGTAAAGAGAAAACTTGTTTAATGAGAAAAAGAGCTGTGGGAATCTGACAGTTACAGAACAGTTAACTATGATACAGGAAACTAGTCAGTCTCTTTCTGTGCCAAGAGGGATCATAACACTTGTATAACCCCATTTGGTGGGGGAGGCAAACTTGATTTTCTCCAAGTTGTTTTTCCTCTGTAACTTCTCTGTGTTCCCTCATGCTGCTGTTATAGATGAGATTTTTTCTTTTTGGACTAAGAATTTTCTCTCTGCTGTCAGAGGTGGTTTAGAAAAGTCTATGATTAGACCTGAAAGGAAAAAAATGGAATTGTATTTAACGCACACACAGTGGTGGTTTGGGATAATTTATAGAGCTGATGCGTCGGTTGGTATTAGATGTTGTTTGTGCTACATCAGACTCTGCTGAGCATTCATAACTAAATGTGTCAGAACTTCTGTGTGTTGTTTACAGTAATAATGCTGTGAAGGACACTTAATGGGAATTATTAATGTGAACTCCTACCAAGTGGTCATTAACCACCAAGAAATGAATTAAGCTGCAGCCTGAACTCCTTCAGGCTTTCATAAAATATCCAATTATTACTCTTTTTTTTCCAAATAAGACTCTAGAGGTGATTGTTCATTACAGCTGATAAATATGTGTGCCTGTGTGTATTTCTATTACAAGCACTGCTGGTAGTCTCACCAACTAAGTTTGCCTAACACTTTCAGTTATAAGGTTTAGCTTTCAGATGAGAGTAGCTCTGCCTTGTCAAACTCTTTTTGCATTCACACTGGGTGTCTGCCTCAGGCGGACTTGACTTTTTCTAATTTCAGCCAAGATCACTAATCAGTTTTCTAGCAGAAGTGCTGACTTCAAAAGTGCAGCTCCAGAAATTTTCATTGCCGTTCCGTAGATTCCTTGGAACTGCCTGTTCTGCGGAGCATGAACCAAAGAAATAGGTGGATAGGGAGAAGGTTGTGATTCCTTGTCAACCCAAATTTGACCAAGTTTCTGAGATGATGAAGAAAAAATTCGTACATACTCATTGCAGGTTTGCTAGAGCTGCAGCTAGAGTCTCAAAGAATTCTGTCTCTTGCTGGACCTGCTGCAGGCCATGGATAGGAAGAGAGGTTAAGCTAAAAATGTTAATCTAGGCTACGTAGTTTACGCTAAAGGCTACGTAGGCCTTAATAGACTAAAGACTGCAGGGTTTCGTTGTTCTGTGCTGTCAGGAGACACGCGTGGAACTTCGGACGTCTGCGATCCTGGGCCGTACGGCAGCTCGTTTGTGTTTCCCCCGTGGAGTCAGCTCGAGTAACTGAGCTGTGTGGCAGGTCTCAGGGCTCCAAAGCCATTGGTGTTCTGCTTAGTCTTTTTTCACTCATCTCTTTTTCATCAGCTTTTTCAAAAAAGTGAGAAATCTGACACTTTAAGGGTGAAATTTGAAAAACAAGGAGGGCTAAGGTTGCAAAGTCAAGGTCCTAAGGACTAGGAAGAGATCACAAAAACTTGTTGATAGTGCAATGTTGTACTAACTCTCAGTGTGATAAAACCATGAGAAAATAGAATTGCTTTCTTCTTTGAATATTGGTCTTCAGTGTTGCTTTGAATGAATAGATGTCTGTTTAATCTCTTGAGCCTCTCTTTCTCACAGGTAGGAAGCAGGAGGTCAAGTGCAGTGAAATCCTGTTGCAGGGAAGGTTCTGCTGCAACAATATGTTACTAAATTTCAGTTGGCATCCCTTGGATTATGTTCTGTTCTTTTGATACCTTTATTTTTTGTTTAGGTAATAACACTTGCTTCTATGGGAAGTGCTACTATTGTCGGGAAACAGAACCAGCTTGTGCAGATGGGGACATCATGGAGGGGTCGGTGACCCTGTGGCTACCAGACGTCTGGCCTCTTCAGAAACATCGGCACCCGTGGGGCAGGACATACCGTGAAGGCAAACTCGCCAGGTATGAGAACATGATAGGCTTATTCTTTATACATGATAACTGGTTCAGCTTACATAGGTAGGCACTGACAGGTTCTTATTTGAATACTATCAGTATTTGGTGACCATGCTCAGCATCTAAAGGATGTTGGCAGAGAAGGAAAAACGTGGGAGATCGCAGTTTTGTACAGTAGATGGAACATGTCCGAGTGCTTGGGTTGGAGATGTTTTTGCCACGACCAGAGCAGATGGTGTCGAACTTAATAAATTTTTTCAAGTCTGTGTCCTGGACAAGTGGTTTGAAAGAGATTTTTTTAGTCTGTGATCTAAAATATCCAATGATGTGATTGTTCTCAGAAAGAATCTCATCCAAAGGCTTCATTGAATTGTTTTAGCATATTAAAAATAGAGTTTGATTTTTGAGCAGCAGATGTTGTCTCCTTTTCAACAGGTCAAAATCAGCTGTAAATTGCAGTAATGAATTGACTGAATTTCTTGGAGGTGTTTCTTTTTTGAGAGACTGTTTTTCGTCATAAACTGCCTGGTTATACAGGAGCTTACCCTCATACCTGTGCTGATGTGATATTTGCTGTATTTTAAACTTACCTTTTCCTTGTTGAGATGGGATTGCATGGTTCTGTTGTCTTGCACCTTGTCACATTGCGCTTTTCACTTTGAGGGTATCAGGAGAATTAAACGTTCTAGATGTCATGCTCTCCTTTTTCTGTGTCTGGTAATTATGGAAAATAACTCTGTAGGAATTTTTTTCCTGATGTACCTGCTTCTACTCCGTCCTGAGTTGGCCCGTGAATATAATTTATATAGTCACATTAGTGTAGATAATTTTTAATGGACACGTAATAGATAAAGTCCCTGACCTTCGAAGTCCTATGCTAATACAATATGAATGATCAGAAATAAATGTTGGAGGAAGTTCTATCTTGAAAGAGTAAATGAAAAATGAGAAGAGACTGCATAGTATATCTGAAAAATTGTTCAAGGAGATTAAATACTAATCTATAGTAAAAATGAGAGAAAGAGAAACAGTTGAGGGAGAGAGGGGTGTAGCATAAAAGAAATGTGTCCAGTACAAGGAGGAGTACATTCTGAGACAGGAATGTGTGTGACGTGTTATCAAAAACATTGAGAAGATAAAATTTTGGCCACTCTGATTTGGGTAACTGGAGGAAAGATGGGGTATTGGGAGCTCAGGCTTTCAGACCTCTCAAAGGTGAAGTGGGGTATGTGGTGGTTCTAATAGTTAAATTCTCATCTCCCTGCTTTCCTGCATCTCTGCAATTTTGAGCATGTCAGTGAGTCTCTCCAGCTTGTTCCCTCCATTTCTGTTCACAGATGGTTTCAGGCATTTCCAACTTAAATGCTGTTTTGTGAAGGATTGTTTCAGTCCTTACATGGAAGATTTTGTACATATACTTGTTATTTAGGTTGACAGATGGACAGCATATACACCAGAGATTTGGCTGCTTTGGTGGTGGTGTTGAACAGCTCCGAAAACTGTAAAGAAGGAAATGAGAAAATTTTAAATCCTGGCTTTGGAGAATTGAGACGTGACATCCGTGTTATGAGACCACAAGTACATGCCTAGGTTATGTGTAGAAGGGGAGGAAAGAAAAAAGGAAGCTTGAAATCTTGCCATTGGTGAAGGTGAGAGGATCTGAAAGGGAAGTGGGGAGGAAAGAGACAGCTGAGTGACGGAGAATGAACACGAGGCCCTTCTTGGGACAGAGGAGGTCATTAGTAACCGTGATGAGGTTATTTGTATGAGAAAGAACAAATGAAGATGATCACTGGAAAGCAAGAGTGATGGGAGCAGCTCAAGGCAATAGAAACAGATACAGTACTTGAAGTCCTTAGTTAGGAGGTTTAGGAGAAGCAAGTCGTGATGGCAGTCATGCTGTGAGGCAGCCTGACCACTGCTGAGTTCTGAGCAGGGAGGAAGCAAACTCTGGCCTTGTTTTCTGTAGGAAGATGATGTGTAACCTTGCACTGAAACTATAGCTTGCTCCACACACTAGGGTGTTAATACAGGATTTACTATTTTAATAAAATGCTTTTGTTCAGCTCCTTCTTCTTTATATAGCCTTGACTGCTGCACTCACCTTCTCTTTATGTACTCATGAGTAACGGGGCAGTTACAAACACCATTGGTGTGATGTGATAGAGTGTTCCTTGAAGATTTGATTTGTTTTCTCTTGACGGCCCACAGGTGGGAGTATGACGAAAGCTATTGTGATGCTGTGAAGAAGACTTCACCCTACGACTCAGGCCCGCGTCTCCTCGATATCATTGACACCGCCATCTTTGACTATTTGATTGGGAATGCTGACCGGCATCACTACGAGAGCTTCCAGGATGATGAAGGAGCCAGTATGCTTATCCTCTTGGATAATGCCAAAAGGTAAGGGAAATCCTGGTGGCCAGGCAGTGCTGAGCACAAGGGCACACTTTTATCTGCTCTGTATCTCACTGTTTTCTCTCACTATTTTGTTCATTAATACCTTTCGAGCAGACTAATGCCGGACTCCTAGAGTAAGTTATCTTTATCGAAGGGAAAGTTCTTTGTTGAAAACAGTGTTATGAAGGGGGTGAAACAAACAAACAAGAAAACCACGAAAAACCCACAAAAACAAACAAACAAAAGCAGGGGTTTAGATGAAACTTGAAATACTAGGAAATCCTCTTGGCAGGCTTGCCTTAGAAAGTGTGGTCTTGGAATGTTACAGTTGATCAGCTTGTTTGTTGAACTGTTGGTCTAAGCTGCTATTTCGTTCATCCTCTGTCCAGCTGTGTCAGACAGGCAAAGCTCCTGCTCTCCGTGTCCAGAATACCAATTACTCCTTTCCCTTGCTTTGCAAGATGAGCTCAATTTCTAAACTCTTCTGAATTTTGTTTCTAAGGTGGCTTGGTCTGATAAAGAACTAGGTGCGCTGGTGTTGCTTCCGTTTACTTGGTACATTAGCTGATGCTGTTGAGAGTGATATCTGTAATTGGTCATGCCCTGTTTATATTTTAATTTAAATTATTTGAGCTGTTGGACCATGAAATTGCCTAGTATTGATTTTTTTGAGTTCTTTACAAATCTGTTGATGTTGAGAACAACATTAAGAGTTCAACTGGTTCACTTGGTTTTAATTTTGCTTTTCAGCTTTGGAAACCCTGCCCTGGATGAAAGAAGCATCTTGGCTCCTCTTTATCAGTGCTGCATGTAAGTGAAACGCAGGGATGCTGTTCACTTCATTTATGTAAATGCTATCCCTAGGGTTGCAATATAATTAAGTTTGCAGCCTACTGGCAACCTGAAAATGTTCACTCGGGTACATAGCGCTTTACTTTTTTGAGGTACTACCTTTGATGCATTTTCACTGCTCAAGAAGCTGAGAAATATTATATAAAGGTAGTAAATCAGACAGTAGACTGTAGGAAGTAGTCTCGCCTCTAGGTCACTGGTTCAAATCTATCCTTAGTCAGTATGACAGGTACTTTGCATCTGCAGCTGCTTCATCCAGCTCCTGCCGAACAAAAGTTCACATCACAGTTTGAGTTCTCTCTGACAGAAGCTGAGGACTCGACGTGTCTGGCAACTTAACTACCTTCCTTTCCCAGTGTTCTTTCTAGACAAGGCTGCAGCGCTGCTCGGGGCCCTCCTTTCAAAGTGGAAGTTTTAGGTTTTTTGTAGGATTTTCTTTACACTTTGGCCTTGTGAGCTCTATGTTTGTTCATTTCATTTTGAGAGGCTGTGACTTGTTGATTTTTGTTTTCTCTTTCTCACCAGGCCATCACTGCTTCTCATTAACAAACAGATAAAAGTACCAGAAAGAAAAATACCAATATATCCATTTACTCTCTCTGTTGCTTCAAGATAAAATTAACTCCTTTAAGCCTTCCAAATTAAATATTTAGTTGACAGTTCCCTGAGCCTGTCCCTTGGAGGGTTCTGTCTCCCGAATTGCTCAGGGCCAGTGAAACCTGGGTGCTCTGCAGAAAGCCTGAGCTCTCAGCCCCTGCTTGTGCTAAGCAATGCATGCTGCAGTACACCTGGCCTACCTTCTGCCAGGTTCTTCAATTAAAGTAAATGATTTTCAAATACTTCAGTTTTCCTACATTAATTTTAAATACGTTTTTCATTTCCTGCTTTATGGGGATCTTCTGGAGTCTTTCTCATCTAGATTCTCCCAAATACGACTAGAACAGAAGCTGGTCTGTAGAAGAGACACTACAGTTTTCTGCTTTTCAGATATCCTTTCTTTCTGATACCAGCCAAATGCCATTTAAGAATTCATATGCATAGTTGTTTTAACTATAGATTTATTACAACGCTTACTCCCATTGCTGGTTTCTTTAGAGGCCATGAAAAGCTGAGAGTTTACGCTAGTGGTGCTAAAACACACAAATTTGAGGGAGAATGCCATGAGACCTCACTGAACAAGGTAGTTTGGATGGGCCAATGTGAACAAGCTCAATGGCCAATGAAGCAGAAGGATCACTGCTGAGTTCACCTTCTGTGGAAGTTCAGTTGCCTGACTTTTGTCCTTTGTGCTTAGTTGTTGCTCAGTGATGCTCTTCCTGAGGTGACATGAGTTTTGGTTTTGAATTAACAGCCTCACTGTTAATTTTCTTTCTTTTTCAAACTGTATCTGGGAGGCCTCAGGACTGAAGAACTTCCTTGCTAGCAGTTGAACATAACACAAGAATTACATCACATTAGATTCTTCTTCACGTTCAGTCTTCTAGTTTCTCTTAGATATTGCATGTAATGCAGTTATACCTGGACCCTTCCATCCCCAAATCACTTTCGTAATAAGACTCTGTTCTATTTAGATAAAATCATGATATAACAGGCTCCCTTGAGAGGTTGGCTTTGGCGTTACTGATGGAACTTCAACTGGACAGGGGCACGATGAGGTGTTTGTCTCTTTCTTTTTCAGCATCCGGGTTTCTACCTGGAACAGACTCAATTATCTGAAGAACGGAGTACTGAAGTCTGCCTTAAAAACTGCTATGTCGCATGACCCCATCTCACCAGTGCTTTCTGACCCTCACCTGGATGCCCTAGACCAGCGGCTTCTCAGCATCCTGGCTACAGTGAAGCAGTGCACAGACCAGTTTGGGCCAGATATTGTGCTGGTGGAAGACAGGATGACGCTGTCTCATTTGTAATCGTAGTGGAACACAGATGAAACTCCTTTTTTTAAAAAAACAAACAAAAAAGCGATAGAAAAACAGCACAATCAATTGGGAAAGGCTGCGGCCAAGGTGGACTGAAATGACCAGGAAAGCTTCTGAGCCAGAGAAACAGAGGCGACACTGGTTTTACCTTCGGCTGACAGCGGTGAGAGGTGGGAAGATGGAGCCTTGGATGGCTCAGTGCGCGTAAGGGCATCTTGGCCATTGTGGTGTGTCCATTGCCGGCAGTGGACGTTGCACGGGATAAAAATGGCTCTTGACGTTGGTGGAAGCGTGTGAAATACAGACACTAATTTGTGGACTGAATCTAGAGGAGATGAACAGTATGATCCTCCCCCCTTCTCTTCCCCACATACACTCTTGCGAGTTTTTGTCTGATTCAGGGTTGTATATAATCAGCTGTGAGCTGGTTAGGCATTTTACTGCTTCTTTAGAGAATGAGGAAGTGGTGAATAAAATAATTATTAGACCGAAGAGTTGTGCCACCCCCCCGGGGGTGGGATGTTCTTCTGAGTGCCATTGGGGTGGGACAGGGGACCTCTGCTGCTCAATTGTCTTTTCCTCGATGAAAGGCTAGGAATGGGCTTTGCCTCGTGTTAATGCTTCAGTGTTTTTGCTGAAGTTCTATCAAAGATTTATCCACAGGGTTGGAGATTTAGGGGAGGACAGGGTGGTCATACAGCACTTGGTAATTAAGAGGTTAAAGCAAGTTTCCATGTGTCCTGTCGTTGTTTTCAGTTTATAAGGTATGTGGCAAGGTCTGAGTAAATATCCTTGCAGTCCTGTGTCCATATTAACCAAATTTTCATTGTATTGTAGCCGAGGAGGAGGATAGAATCTGTCCCTGGAAGCAGGTTCTGTTTAGCAAGGACATGCTGCTTACTCTGTGCCCTGTTTAACGTGGGGCATCTGGGCACGCTGTGCTGGCGAAGGAGAGATGAGGTGTATGGCTGGACTTGCCCAGGAACCACCAGCTGTGGGCAAGGCCCCGAAGAGTGGAGAAAAACCTGAGCTGTGCTCGCTCTTCTTCAGCATCTCATATGGAGGGAGCTTCCTGCTGCTTGATGTTGTAATCACAGCTCGCTGCTGCTGCTTTTCAGTCCCACCATCTACCTGGTCTGGCTTGTGGCTGAGCTGAGAAGCCGTGAGCACTTTCATTTACATTTTCTGCTTTCCCCACCTGCTTCCTGCAACCCTCTCTGGGATGTTCTGACTGAGCTGGTCATCCTGGGCCCCTCACTCCTGATGGTTTTGCCGTAGAGAAGGGAGAGTTTGTCTGAGTTGGCTTTTCAGGGCAGACTTGTAGCGCTTGTCTTGTGTTAGTCCTGTCATCCCTCAGCACCGTGTCAGCCTGTGCTGTGGATGATGTGGCCGTCAAACTTGTCATGCTTGCACTAGGTCTGAGTCCGTGTCTCCAGAAGGGAAGCAGCTTCATCGTTATGTTTCCAAATTTAGCAGCTTTGCGTCTATTTTCAGTTCAGACAGTATGGTCCTTAGAAGTAAGGAAAGAGTTCGCTTCCCAAAGTGATTGTGTGTTATTGGACTTGTGAGCAAAGGCAGCAAAATGTCAGTTCAAGACCTTTTCCTTGTCTGTCAAACTCTTCCTAGCTCCACAGTCGTGTGGTGGGCAGATAAAGAGCTGTTTCTTGTTCTTGCACCTGCTGCCATACCTGATCAGAGGTGTTAGTGGGAGAGTTTATTTTAAAAATGAAGTTTTATTTTGCTGAAGTCTTGGTTGTTTTTCATTGCCTGAGTGCAGTATCTTGATAGTAGAATGCAACTGCGTACCTGAAGTTGAATTTTATGTTCTTCTAGATCTCTTCTGGACTTGGCCACGTCACAGACCCACCCCACAGTTAGGATGGGATGTGGAGTTACTCACTGGTGTTACTGGTCAGGTCCGTAACACACAGCCTGCTTTTAGGACACTGGTGGTGAGCTAGTGCCTGATTATCACTGTACTTGATGAAATAAGATGTGTTTAGAAGCCGTGGTCCCTTCGGTGAGATGAAACCACCGTCGCGCAGGTGCCTTGTGGGGTCTCTTAGGGATCGAGCTGCTCCCCCCTGGCTGGGCTGGCCCGTTGCTTGGCTGGCACTCACACTTTGGTGGTCGAGCGAGCAGCGTTGGGAAATACTGCAGGCAACAGTTAGGTGCTTAGTGAATGCTTTTATTCTAAAGCAGAACAGTTCCATAACCGAGGCATTTTGGCGTGAACTGTTTCCCAGGGAACCGAAGATGGTTTACACAAAGAGACAGTGACACACATGGTAGTGGCTTATAGCATTTTTAAAAGCACGTTCTTTGAGCTTAATCATAAGCACTTAATATTTTGGGAAGGATCTACCGAAATTTGAAGTTTTGATTTATGTATGATCATTCTTGATCGTTTACATTTGATTTATTAATGGATTCCCAAAAAAAAGTCTTTCTATCTTTATGAAATCAAATTAGTTTTCAGGGCTTATGTATTGCTTGTTTGTGGGGCTCTAAGCTCAAGCTTTTGCCACCAGATGGAACTTGGGGGGATCAGTTTTCCCCAGTATGAATGTCAAAGACATAAAGCACTGTATTAGTTTACTTGTAAGCAATGGGCGTGGAGTCCGGCATCGTCAGTAGGAGGAAGCAAGAAACAATTGGGTTTTTTCTTTTCTTTTTTGTTCATGTTGATGCTTCTGGTCACTGTAAACACCACTGGAGCTTGGTGTTCTGCAGCAGGAAAGAAGAAGAAATTCCTCTCTTACCCAAAAAATCAGGAATATCTGATTTGGCCTCGTTATAATCTCTGGCTTTTTGGCAATGATCATTGTCTTGATTAAATACAGAACCCTGAGTAGTTTTAAAATCAACTGCAACCATTGCAAAGGAATTCAGAAGCAGCACCCACATGCAAACAGGATCTGCTTGAATCTCTGAAAACCAGCATCATTTGTGAGGCAGGTGCTGTGCTCTGTTGATGAGGTTTTCTTGACACCTTCTAACTCTTGTTCGCTGTGCACACTGTCACTCGCTGGCTCCAGATGTTACAAAGTGGTTGTGTTGTGGATATTAGTAATATCAGAGCGCTTGAAGCACAGAAATCCAGAACTAATTAAAAAGAGAGCTTCATCACCCATCTGCTATTTATCTCCTCCTTCCTAAATCAGCTGTCGGGCCGGAGGAGATTCTGAAGCCGGCTCCTCTTCCAGCAGCTGATGAACTGGAGTGTGTCTTGCCAAACAAACTTCAACTGAAAAATACTAATTTATTAAGAAGCTAATTTATTTACTGCGGCAGCTGGAGCAAGATGCTTGAAGCAGACACCCCTCTTGGAGCTGTGAGGATTGCCTCTGGGAGCAGCTGCACAAACGGAGGTTGCTAATAAGAAAACAGAACACAGTCGTGACTTTCTACTTGTATCCCCCAGGATCAGATTCCGCATAAAGCAACATGGTGTGAATAAAGATTTTAATAAAGCAACATTGATAGATTGTTTAAGTCTCTCTCTACCCTGTCTCTCTTATCCTGACATGGTGAGCTGAATGTTTAAAGTGGTTTTCTCCTGATATATCATGGTTATTCCTTCACTAGTTGTTATCGATGGCGTTTATTCCAGTCATGTATTTCCAGGAATGGAGTCAAATGCGCAGGTTGTTTGCAAGAGCATTGTTGGTAAGGAAAGATGAGTTTAGGAAGTGTCCCAAAGTGATACAAAAGCTGAACACAGCTTTAAGTGGTCTTTGGAGAACAAATATTTTTTGCTTTTGAAAGTGCAGCACATGGCCCTGCATCTGCCAGGCCAGCGAGCCTGATTGGTGGTTCTGTCCCGATAGGCTGGTGATGTTTTATGGAGCGAGGGATGTACGTTGAGTTGGCAAGAGATGCATATCGAGTTGGCAAGGTGTTCATGGCTGGCTCCTCTAAGCTTTTATTGAAGCTGTTCTACGTGATGGGGCAAGTAAACGGTCATCAAAACCTGCAGCGTCAGCATCATGGTGGGAAGCAACCTAAAGCACCTGCTTTTTTAAAAACTTGAGTTTCTCCATTCGAACTTTGAATTTGCTGATTTTTTTTAAGAGCTGGTTTTTGGGTTTTATTTTGGGGTTTTGGGGAGGAGGATGTTGGAGGTTTTTTTGTCTCCTAGCATTGTGTGGTGACAATCATTTTTCATATCCTCCATCTCTATTTTTGAGGTGCCAATTTGCTCAGGGAGCACGACAGGATTCTGGCTTGTGTATAAGCAGTTCGAAAACTTGCAGAGACTACAGATGCTTTGAAGTTTTGCAAGGCTGAAATAGCTCGTTTTGAGAGCTGGTTTTACAAGCACTTTGTTGTATTACTGCTATGTAATTTTGGAGTGGTTTGCTGTAGTAACAGGGTGAGAATTCGTATAACTGGAAGATTTTAAAGTGTTTCTGATTATGTAATGAGCATAAGTTCACAGAAGAATGGACAGGAACAACTTTGAGCCAATGAAGAACCAAAGGGTTTTGAAAATAGCACTTCCCCTGAATTTCTTTTGATTTCTTTGCCTAAACATTTTTATTGATTATAAAAACTAGAAATGAAAATGAGCTCTTATTTCATATATCCCAAGTGTGGGACTGGTGCTGTGTTGTCCTTTTTCTCTGTGGAGTCTCAATATTCTGTTAATACCAGTGTCTGCAGTGCTGTTGTGCAGTTTGTATAGCCATCTGTAGATGGTGATAACGCTCCGCTCCATGGCTGGAGGTGCTGGGTCCTGCTGCTCATCCACCTGAACCACTGAATTGCCAGGCTGGAGGAATTGCATGTAGTGTCCTTATTTTTATTTTTCTGAGCACGTGGGATAACCTTGAAATTCTTTCCATGTCTAAAGAATCTTGGTGTTGTCTTGGTTAGGATACATTGCGAGTGGACTTGTCCTGATGCTCCGTAACCTGTAGAGGTGTTAGTCTCTTATAGTAAGCAAGCACTGGGTACAGCTTAAGGTAAAATCCAAGTGACATGGAGCTTATCCAGGTTTCATCTCCCTCCCACAGCTGGCTTTGTGTACCTCTTTCCAAAATCAAAGCCAGGCTTTGCATGGGATCCTAGAATCTCTTGCCAAAGCACGAGTGGCTCGTGTGCTTCCCTGCACAGCGCGGGTTTACAGCTTGGTTGTTAGGGGTGAGCTCCGTGCTGGTGATGAGTTTACCTCAGTCCTCATATGTGATTTCACGGTGGTTCTGTGCTGGTCTGAATTTTATTTCGTCTTCCTGGCTGCTTGAGCGGAGCCCGCCCTGCCTGTGGTGACGATGGGATGTACCGTGGAAGATGCACTGATGTCGGAGTGAGCAGCAACGCTTCTTGGGTGGATGGGGAACAGCACACAGCCCATGAGGCACAGCGAGCCCGTCCCAGAGCTGCAACAGAACTGTTTCTGCAAGAGCTCTGCTGTCCTTGCTCCACCGAACTTATCTGTTATTTTTGTGACCCCTTGGAAATAATCCTCATGAACAACAACTGCCAACGCTTCTTGGCATCTGTGGCAGGAAAACTTCAGCTGGGCTACTTAAAAACCAGATTATTTGCCTTCCCCGGGCATTTGTTGCTTGTGCTGCAGGTTTCCTGGTGTGGTGGCCGGAGCGGGAGGGCTGCGGTGGTGGAGCCCGGCACGAACGGGCTGGTCCTGGTGTCGGGGGCATCTCTGCAGCCCAGCTGGACGATGGGCCTCTCGCCTCCGTCCCAGTGCGGCTTGGCGGGAGAGGACGGGCTCCAGGTTTTGTACAGAACAAGAGACCAGAGGGTGCCCGGTGGCTCCTTTCAGGATCGAGGTCAGGCTGGGCAGAAGGGCTCTGGCCGGAGCTGTGCCGGGCCCAGCGCTGGGTGCGGGAGAGCTGGGTGTGCTCAGGCACAGGGGACAGGCACCAGGCCGTGGCGGTGACGCCACCGCACAGCTTCCCGCCCTGACTCCAATTGCAGGCGGCCAGGAAGTGAGATCACAGCTCGGGAGGTTTAAGGGAGGCCAGGAGCCTGCGGACACCCAACAGAGCGGGACAGGCTGCGCTCCCGCCCTGCCCGGGATCCCGACCCGGCACCATGGGCCGGGTCAGGCTGCCTGCGCCCCTGGGGCTGCTGTGCTGCCTGCTGCTGCTGCCGGGGGGCTCGGGGGGCCGGGGGACACCGCAGGGGCCTTGGGAAGAGGAGGGGGGACTGTGGGGCAGGGCAAAGTATGAAGCCGTGAAGAAGCATTTGGGAGCGGTGGGTGCTCTCTCCAAGCAGTATTGGCAGTACCTGGCGTGCAAGGTGTGGCATGAGGGCTGCAAAGAGGAGGAGGAAGAAAAGAAAGAGTCCAGTCCCGGCCCAGGTAAGCACCTTCCTCCTTTCCCTCCCTCTCCCGTGCCCCAGTGGGTCCAAACATCCCGCTGCCCTTCCCTTCCCAAGGGTCACTGCTCTGGGCATCTCCCTCCTCACTCTCTGTCCCCAAATACGGGTCTCCTTGTGCCCACCTGGGCGAGCTGCTGCCCGTTACATCCTGATTCCCCTCCCCACAGCATCTGATCCCCTGCACCTGGGAGGAGCGCTGCTGTTAACGGGGCTCAGCTGGGCATCCACGCAAAACACAAAGGACGGACACTTGCTGACTCATTTCTGCTGCCTTTTCCAGGCTGGAGCTTGCCCCTGGTGGGTCAGGATTACCTGGAAATCCTCTCTACGTGGTACTGCGGCTTCGGCAAGTGCTGCAAGACAGGAGACTGCAGGATAATCAACAATATCACAGGTAGATGCTGTGTTGTGCTTGGGAGACCCCAAGCAGTGCTCGTCTCTGCTGCCTCTCCCTACTGTCTCTTTTGTGGTTTTTTTGGTTTTTTTCTTTCGAAGAAAAGCGTATTTTAGCAAGTGATGGAAGTAAAAGGCATCTCTGAGCAGGTTACTGAGCTGGTGGGAGGGTGAGGGGCTGAGCTAAGTCCCATTTCCCATTATTCGCTTGCAGTTCTGAGACACAAGAGAGTTTGCTCCTCACGGTGCGGTGTATCTGCTCCCGTTTGCCGCTAGCCCTGCCTTCATAGAGCAGCTCCCAGGCACGTGCAGTGGGACCCAAACTGGCCCGGTATCCAGCCCCGGGCTGGGAGGGCACACTGAGACCTTCATCTAAGCCCTGTGAACGTGTCTTTGCATTTCGTTGTCCCTGAGGTTTCTGTTATCCACAACCCTCTGCCGGGAGCTCACGAGGGCCCATGGGCTCCAGCGCTCTCCAGTCACCAAATACCTGCTCCACTTCCCAGAGGAAAAAAGGAGCTGGTGGAAAATCTGTGTCTCTTGCGGTCAGGGGCTGATACAGGCAGCCTGTTTCAGTAACCCTGTGGCTTTAAGGCCACTTCAGACCCCTCTCAGCCAGGCAGCCCCCCCAGCAGGGCCGTGTGAGCTTAGAGCCTGCCAGGTTACCTCTTCTTCCCCCTGCAGCAGCAGCTGGGCTTGCAAGTTAAAGCTGAGCTCTCGCTCTCCCTTTCCCTCAGGGCTGGAGGCAGATCTCAACGGGCAGCTCCACGGGCAGCACTTGGCCAAAGAAGTCGTTGTCCGGGCAGTACGGGGGTTCCTGCAGAGCCCGCGGCCGCAGAAGGCCCTGGTGCTCTCCTTCCACGGCTGGTCCGGCACAGGCAAGAACTTTGTGGCCCGGATGTTGGCCGGTCACCTGTACCGCGACGGGCCCAGGAGCGACTGCGTCAGGGTGTTCATCTCGCTCTTCCATTTCCCCCACCACACGTACGTGGACTCGTACAAGGTGAGAGCTGACGGCGTGGTGTTGCTGTGGGGGCGGCCCAGTGTACTGGGTGTACTGGCCCTGCCTGGGCTGGAGTTCATTTTCTTCGCAGAAGCTGTAGGGTTCTGTATTTTGGGTTTGTGAGCAGAGCGTAGTTGCTAACACAGCCTCATGGTTGCTTGCACAGCCTCGAGGCTTTCTCCTCCTCCCACTCCGTCTTGCAGTCAGTAGGTTGGGGGTACACGCACCAGGCAGCTGACCCCAACTGACCAAAAGGATCTTCCACGTTGATTTACTGTTGTGCTCAGCAATAAAAAGTGAGGAGTGGGGGCGCTCTGAGGTAGGAAGCCATTGCTCAGAGACTGGCTGGGCATCAGTGGGAGGTATGAAGGGTTGCCTTTGCATCACTTCCTTTGCTTGCTTGCTTTCTTCTTCCTCTTTCCTTCACCTCTTAACCCATCTTTAGCTTGATGCACTCATTTTCTTGCTTTTGCTCTAGACATCGTGTGCCCTGTCGCCCCGGGTGGGAGGGAATGTGGTGATGTGGTGGCAGTGAGAGCTGCTGGGCTGCTCACACCCCTCCCTGCTGCTCTGCAGGCTCAGCTGAAGAAGCAGATAAGTGAGACTGTGCAGCTCTGCAAGCAGCCCCTGTTCATCTTCGATGAGGCAGAGAAGCTTCACTTCAGCCTCCTGGATGCCATCAAGCCCTTCATGGCTCAGTATGACAACAAGGACCAGCTGGATTACCGCAGGTCCATCTTCCTCTTCCTCAGGTGATTTCTGGGCCCCCAAGGGTGTGGGGAGGAGCAAAGTGGTGATGGGTGTTATCCTGAGATGTGCAATGAGGGGCTCAGGTGGCAGAGGAGGGGAAAGAGGTGCTGGCTCCTCCAAGAGGTGTTTGCCTCCGTGGTCAGTTTTGCTTATTGGTGCTGGGCATCCTCCTTGGGCTCAGGGCATTGGCAGGAGGAGCTCAGGCCCAGCTTAGCTGGGACACCTGGGCCGGTGTCTGGCTTTGAGACACGGAACCGGTGAGTTAGAGCTAGCGTGGTGTGCCCTGCACAGCTGAGCAGGGAGATCTCGCTGTTAGCTGGGAGTGCTGTCCCTGACTCGGGCCTGGGGGGGATGCATCTGCGGGGAGGAGTGGGAGACGTTGAAATTGATGTGGAGTAAACACACGCCTGAAGTAGCTCGTGAGAAACGCCAGGAAGAGATGAGCGTTTTGGACCCCCCTTCAGTTCAGGAGTCAGAGCCTTCGCCCTGGCTCTGCCCGGTGTCTGTGGGGCTGACTGTGTTTCAGTCCTAGCTGCGTGGGCCCCGGCAGGAGCCGCGGCGGAGGGGGCAGATGTCCCTTGCTGCTCAGGGCAGGGCGGACGTGCCGCCAGCTCTGCTGAGCTGGCCTTGTATCCACCTGGCAAAGCCGTGCGGGTAGCGGGGGGTGGCACTGGGGCAGTGTCCTGCGTGTCAGCCCCTTCGTGCCGCCAAGCAGGGGGGAGCAGGGTGCCTTGAACCGCAGCAGTGTGTAATCATGGGGGGTTAATCATACGCAATGGCAGCGTGACACAGACCTGCTGTGGGGGCTTTTTGGGACACTGGTGTGGCCCTGCAGCTTCGGCCAGGTTTGAGGGCTGGGGTGGGCCTGGCTGGCTGTCCTCAGGCAGGAGGGGCCGTTCCTCCTGTGCTCTGGGGGGGAGCAGCATCAGTACGAGCTGTTTCCTCCCAACAAGGCAGTGGGGGAGCAATAGGGGTGGATTTGTCATTTTTCCTCCCCTCCATTTGGGGAGTGGATCCAGAGCCTCTGGCACAAGACAAAAGATGCAAGATCCGTGTCTCCCAGCACCTCCCTGCAGGCAGC
Source organism: Pampusana beccarii (assembly GCA_013399365.1). Lineage (NCBI taxonomy): Eukaryota > Metazoa > Chordata > Aves > Columbiformes > Columbidae > Pampusana > Pampusana beccarii. Next base: position 844,869 of record VWYH01001148.1, on the reverse strand, counting down.
CGGTTCCCCGGATCGCCAGCTCACTGCTGGTGGGGCGCTGGGGGCTGTTGGCCGAGCCTGCTGCAAACCCCACACCAGCACTCGGGGACTGTATGGCCTTGAACTGCTTTTGAGGTGAGGGGCTGCCCAGGAGCCTTAATGGCTATCGGGACCTGCGCTGCTTGGTCCCTCCTGCAGCAGATGCTTTGCCAACTGCTGGGCTGCCGCTGGAGTCCCTGCTCTGCACCTTTACTTCTGCTGGGACTCCTGCCCCATGCTCTGCCCTGCGGCTTGGACTTTCAGGAATGCTGAGAGTTTGGTGTGGAGCCAAGTGTCACCTGCAGGGTCGGTGACATCCCAGCCAGGAGAGGGGACTGATGGAGACAGGGGATTCTGCTGGGTCCTGGTCCCGCCCTGGGGGAGACGGCGGCTGCCCCAGGGGCTGGGCTGGCGAGGTGGATGGTGGCTGTGTGGGAAGGGGATCTTTGGGAAGGAAGCCGGTTCCTCCCTGTGCCAGTATTTCAGATGCTGATCCTACACTGCAACTCCTTGGTTGCCAATGGAATTGCGGGGGCCCGCTGGCAGCTCTCAGTTCATCTCTGGTGGCACAGTTCGGTGACTTCCCTTCTGTGTCCGCAGCAATCTCGGCGGCAACGCCATCAATGAGGTAGCCCTGGACTTCTGGCGAGCCGGCCGGGCGCGGGAGGAGATCTCCATGGAGTTCCTGGAGCAGCGGCTGCGCCTGGAGCTGCTGGAGCCTGCAGGTAAGCTGGGTTTAGGCAGTCCCACCCACCCTGTGCTGCAGCGCTGCCCTGGGGTTATCTGCAATGGGAGTCCCTTCATCCACATGAGCAGTGAGGCAGGAGGGTTGTGGCTGTGGCTCCTTGTCCCTTCACCCCTGAACATGGCCAGGGTGCAAGAGGGAGCCCAACACCATAAGGAAGCACCAAGGCTTCTCTTGGCCCGAGGTGGGCGAGCTGTAGTGATGTTCTGTGTGAAGAACTACATCACTGCAGCTGGCCAGCTCTTTGTGAGCCGGTGTCTCTGTCCCACCACTGGCTGGGCAAGCCAGGACAGCCCCTTCAGAGACAAGCCTTGCCTCGCAGGGGGTGCCAGCTCTCGGATGAAGTTTCTGAAGTTTTTTGTCCTGTGTTTTGCTGCAGAGAACGGTTACGCGCGCAGCCACCTCCTGGAAGAGAACGTCATTGATTTCTTCGTGCCGTTCCTGCCCCTGGAGCGCCGCCACGTGAAGCTCTGTGCGCGGGATGCTTTCCTGGCCCGTGGGCTTCCGTACAGCGAGACAGCCCTCGAGGAGGTGGCCAGGATGATGGTGTTCGTCCCCAAAGAGGAGAAACTTTTTTCTGCACAGGGCTGCAAATCTGTATCCCAGCGCATCAGTTACTTCCTTCCTTGAACACCAGGTGGGACCGCACTGGTGGTGAAGGTGGTTCTGTGGTGGTGAAGGTGGTTCTGTGGTGGTGAAGGTGGTTCTGCCCTCTCGCACAAGGTCAGGCCAGCAGGTTACCCAGCCCTGGGCTTGCACAGGGGCAGACACCTCACCCCTTGTTTCCCTGAGCGCTCTTTGTGGGGCAGGAGGTGCGTCCGGCCCAGCCTCACTCCGGGGATACGGGGACAGCCTGCGCTCGGCTGCCTTCGAAGTTTGTCCGGTGTTTAAGTCTCTTCTTCTAGCAGGTAGTAGCCTGAAGCAGTGATCTGGTTGTGCTGACAGGTGCTTTGACGTGATCAGGGATGCCCGAGGCCTTGGTTCGTTACCGTGTAATGAAGGCCTTGCATAGACTGGTCCTGTTGAGGCAGTCCCGCAGAAGCCACGTCCTCACCCATCCCCACGTGTCGCTGCCAATTTACAAAACTGCTAGAACTGTTATGCTGGAGCTGAGTGTTTTTTCTCTGTTGCTGTCCTGTGCTCACGAGGTGTCTGCGTGTGCCAGGACCGTGCTTTGTGCACGGAGGTCCCTGTGCAGAGAAAATGACTGAATCATCTCCTCTGGAGATGTCAAATCCGAAGCTGCTCGCTTTGGAGTGTCCCTTTCTCATTGGAGTCTTTCGTTGTATGGAAGCAGCTGCGGGGATGAGGTGAACTTCAGCTGAAATTCATTTTCTAAGGTGAAGAGCCTGTTTTCTTCACCACAAAATGAAAAGAGGGAGACTAATTCCTCTCTCAAGGGCAAAGGACAGTTGAGGATGGTGGCTGAAGGAACAGGCTGCAACTGAATTTGGGTTTTGCAGGGTGCAGTAAGCATTTTCTTTTTTTCGGTACGTTGCGTGGTGTGGTTTTTTTGGCTGGTATCAGCTTTACTACGCTGAGGGGCTGTTTGCTGTCTGGGTACTTGCCAGCTGATAAGTACATTGCAGCAGGACCAAAAACATTTCAACAGTGTTACAGGAATCACTTTGTGACCTTAAGGTCAAAACTCCCTTCCAACGCAGCGGGGCTGGGTGACGAAGTGGAACAGCACGTGCCAAGGACGGGGCTCGGCTCCCCGCACCCCCGTGGCTGGACCTTGGATCTGTTTGAAGCTTTGAACCTCGCTGCGGTGCCAGTGATGAGCAGCACGACCTCTGGGAAAAGATCGACCAGACACAGGTCCGAGTCCTGCAGGCTCCGAGTTGGTGCTTCCCTTTGCTGACCCATTGAGGCCTCACAGCAGCTTCCTCGCTGCTCAGCTGATGCAGGGTTAGTTTGAACTTACCTTTAGTCTCTAGGTTGGACCTTAGGGCCTGTGCCAGTGCATGGTGTTAACCAAGCACTTCTGAGACTCGGGTTATGGTTAATCTCTTAATCACAAATGGTCAAACCTAAAGCTTCAGCCTGGGCAAGAGCAGCGGGAGATGTGCCCAGGGAAGGGAGGGTGCAGATGTGCAGAAAGATACCATTTGGGTTGTGTTTCATAACCTGGGCAGTAAGTTTAGAAAGTTGTTAGTTCAAGTTGAGTTGTTTAGGAGGTTGTATAAACCGGGATAACCTGTGATTGGTTTTTTTTAACCGGATTGTTCAGCTGTGCGGGTCAGGCTGACGCTGGCTGGAGCCAAAGGGCTTTGTCAGCCATTGCATGGGCTGGTATGAAGTTGGCAAGTGAGGCGGTTCTTACTCTGTTACTGAGTAAGGAGGTGGTGCCGTTACTATTGAGGGCAACTGTCAAACCGCTGATGCAAGACCCTGCGCTCTGCAGGTCACTCAGGGATGTTTGAGAATTGAGAATTTGATTATGCAACCCCAACAGCAAGAACCGCTCTCCCCTGGCCGCTCCACGGCAACGCTGTTTGATTTGGGAGTCATAGATGAAGATTTTGCTTTTCTGTGCCAGCTGGCAGAAGGAAATGATTTCTCTTTTTAACAGGTTTATAATCATCTTGTCCTTTCTACTCAAAATAACAAACTTCGGGTTAGTACTGAGCAGCTTCAAATATTCCTTAAGAACAAAAGCAGCACATACTCCAGTGGTTTTTGCCAATAAAATATTGCAACCTTTATTTAAAACAAAATGCAAATTGGCAAAACTTTGTGGAACGACAGGCAAAGAGGCCCTTCAAAGGGCCTTATTTACATCAAGTTTAACACTGTTCGCAGTTCACAGTCAGACGATAGTGAGAGAATTAAATTAGAAAAACAACCAAAATATATTACAATAACAATTAAAAACAAAAAACAGTTGACAACACTGGTAGAGTGATTGGTGATTAACGTGTTTCATTCTAATCCATTCCTGCCCTCAATGAGTTCACTACTGATACAAACAGCGTGCCGACACATTTAGAACGACCTCCTTTGGTACAGACATTTCTTACTGTGTAGGGGTTGTGTAAGTCGGGTGTCCCATAACCTCGGATTTCCTACCGCCAGGGACCGGGCTCAGGGTTTGTTCTACACCGCAGCAACTGGAGCACAACCCAGCGCCCATCCCTGCTCCAAACTGGGAGGTTTCTGAGCGTGCTGTAGTTGCTACCCCTCGGTTTTCCTGCCGGCTGCTGCTGAGCAGCGGGGCTGGGTTGAGTGTGTTAGACAGTAGCCTGATACATCTGCAAACCCGATCTTCTGGGTTCATCAGCGCTTGTCCCAGGGGCTCCTGATGCCCAAGAGCACCCACAAGCACAAGGCCGAGCACCTGAGCTGCTGGGGAAGCTGCTGCTCTGTTAACGCAGCAGTTTGGGCGCAGCTGCTGCCCCACGCTGTGGGGTTTGGATCCTGCTGCCTGCAGAGAGCCGTGAAACTCCCGCATCAGCACACGTGATGGCGTGTGACACGTGCTTGTGTCTCACTGACACGTGCTTGTGTCTCACTGACACAAGCGTGCTCAGCAGAAATGTCCTGTGCGAGGAGGATGGGAACAGACAGCCCCCCCTTCCCCATTGCGTTCTCCATTCAATTCCGCTTTCCCAGCGACTAAATTTGATGTAGTCGCAAGACCCAGACTTAATTCAGCTTCACCTCATCCGCACTAATGAGGAATAGGATAAAACGGAAGTGCTGCCAGTCAGACAGCCGAGGGTACCACTCCGGGGTTAACGTACAGCGCAGGAAGAGAGAATTGCACCTGTTAGTCAGCTAATTGCCCACAGTAACTGGGCAGAGAAAGTGCCCCACGTCAGCTCACGCGTGTCGGCGTGTGCTTTGTGCTTGGCGTTACCAGGCCCTACGTGCTGCCGGCCCATTGCAGAGACAACTGCTTTAAATCCTAGCCCATTCTAGTGCATGTGAGGGAGCCCGGCTGCAATTGCACCCGTACCCCACGAGGCCTTCGGACAGTTGGTGAGGAAAGGAAACGTAACAGGAGTTTACACTTTGTCCCTACCCTAAACCACGGAGCAAGAGGTGCTGCGCTTCACAAAGTGGGGCTCCAGCATCCTTGGGGTGCTCTGAGGACACTGTGCAAGGCGGAAAGCAGAGCAGCTGCTACAGTAGAGACCTTTAAGGCTGAACAGAAAGGCAAACCTAGCAAAAGGGAGAAGGAACAGTAACAATTTTAGGAGAGTAACTGTGGAAGGAAGAACCGAAGGGTGACTTAGAGCAGAACCAGCTTTCCCAGAGCCCATCCTTTTGCTCTCCCACCGGAGGGCAGGGGAAAATTCCAGTTTGGGAAGTGGAAGCAGCAGCAATTGTGCAGCCTCCTATTTAGGAGAAAAAAAATAACCCTAGAGTTAAATTAGCTCTACCTCTGCCACCACCTACCCACCTGATGTTGGACAAGAGGTAAGAGCAGAGAAAACGCTCTCCATAGGAGTGATGACAGATAAGTCCCAAATTGCTCTGTTGTGGGTTTTCCCTCCCCTGGAGGGCTCAGACCTGAAGGGGTTTGCAGTTGTGGAGTCTCCATCCCTGGGGATATTCAGCAGCTGTCTGGCCGTGGTCCTGGGCAGCGCTTGGACCAGACGACCCGCAAAGGTCCCTTTGCAGCTCAGCCCGTGTGACAGCAGATGGTCTGTCACCTGTGTCACCGCTGTCCCACTGCCCACCTGTCAGGAACAGGGAGAAGCCATGGGGCATCTGCAAGGAATTGCGGATGAGCAGTGGGGGGACCAGTTAGTTCTTCCTTGGGGGGGCACAGTTAGGTTCTTCAGAAAGGGCTGAAAGAGGGGAGTTGGAGCAGTTAGTCCAGGAACGGGTCGCTGTTCTATCACTTTTGCTGCAGCTTTTCTGGAAGACTGGTATTCAGGAAAAAGAAAAAAAAAGGGCTTTTTTTTTCATAATACTCATCAGAACTGGACAAAGATCCTTATAATTTTCTCTTTAAAATACCTTTCCCCTGAGAATCACTTCAGTTTCAGTCTTGTTTGTCCTAGGCTTAGTAGTAAAATGATGAAACCACACGATTGTCTGTCCTTCTGCCCCAAGGAAAGCTCCCATGCCTTTCCCATCCTTCTGATTGTTTAACAGGCCCTGTGAAGCAACACCCCGAGCCTCCTCCCTTCGCAGGTCCCATCTGCACAGGCGGTTAGTTCGGTGTGCGGGATGCACACCAATAAAGATGACTGGAAGAGATAAGGTAAACCACAAAAGCGCTCAGTAAAGTCTACAAGATAAGGGTTTCTCACTCCGCCTCCTCTGCGCTGTGGACCCCAAGCGAGCTCAAAATCCTCCTGCAGAACCAGACAGCTGGCTTTGCTGGGCCGGCCTGGTAAGTCAGGTTCAGTAACCCACGCTGCACTTTCCTTTGTCTCCACTTAGGTACCAGCTCACTGGAGAAAAACTGACTCGTAAGAATAATTAATTCACTTTAACGCCTGTTACTTGGGGTGGAGGGATTGGTTTTTTGTTTGTTTTCTCACCATCTCACTTACTTGGGCCAGTGAAGCTCACGTGGTCCATTTTACTCGGCGTACTGCTCCACCGGTGCGCATTCATGCATTGTGACACGACTTTCTTTACCACAGACCAGTAATTAAATGAGGATTCTCAGACACCAGCCCATTTCTAAGGATTTTGTGGGCCACTGTCTCACTGTTCTCCATGGGAAAAACAGGGGTGCTCAGTGAGACAGCCCAGCCGAGTTCAAGCACCAACAGGGTGATGCTTCTAGAGAAACACAAGTGCCCATCTAAATTCACACCCGTGCCCCAGCTCAACTCTAAATGCTCAAACTAAAAGCAGCACAGTCACACTTCAAAAACGAGTTTTAAAAAAGCATTTTAGCCAAAAATAAGAGATTTAAGGTGCAAAGCAAGCCAGATCCTCTATCACCACCAACAGTGTGAAGTGAGCAGCAGCATGCAGGGTAACATGTATTTGGAACCAGGTATCAGGCCTGTTTTCTTCCTCTCTCAAACCAACAGTTAGCTGAGCTCTTCCTACTCGCCAGTATATGTACATCTTGGGGAGCTGTGCGTAGAAAATCAGATTTTTGAGTTTACAACAAACTACAAAGAGCACTGGGACCAAGGAAGACAACTTCAAGCATATGACAGCTTCCATCCTCGGACTGTCAGCAGGCAGCAGACATCAGCGACCGTAACCCAGCGGAGGCTCACTGGGCAGAGCCGCAACGTGAGGCTCTGATCTAGCCTTTAAAACACGGCAATAAAGTCAAAAAGATGGCTGTGGTTTCCCCACCTGCTGACATACGTAGTCACCTCCACGTGCAAGCCGAAAGCCTGTGAGACGGGTAAGCACTAGAACAAACCCCAGGACACCGTCAGTGTGAAGTGTTTGTGTTACACCAGGAGCAGGGAGGGGTGCAGGGAATCCCGCAGCAGCGAGGGTGCGTGCTGGGCAGGCCAGGCTGCGCTTTCTGGCCCTCCGGCTGCTAAAGGAATGTGGAGAGCAGCCAGGAGCGGCAGAGGCTCTGCTTTACCTACCATGGGTCCTCAAGGTGATGAATGAATTGGGGAGTCAACCTGGTAACAAGGTAAAAAACAATCTAGAGCTTAAAGAAAAAAATAAACAACAAAACCAAACCCACCCACCCTCAATAACAACACTGGCAAGTTGTGCAAGAGCCCCGAACTACTCACAAAAGACCAACAAGCAGCACCCGTGCTAGACCACTAGAAATAGGTAAGAGCTGAGCAAAGGCTGCGTGGTGGGGAGGGGGGATTCCAGTGGTAAGTCTGCCCAGCATCCCTGACGCTTCCGATACGATGAAGATGAGAACATGAGGTGGACAGGAGGGAAAAGGGAGAGTTTCATATATTAACTTAATTTTGCAGTTCTCGTTACAGCAGCAGCAGCGCTGTGGAAGTAAGCCATCATCCAGGCTAGTGCATCCACCTCCAGCAGCTCTGAATACTGTCAGTGCATTAGACCTTTCCCCCAGCCGCACGCGACCCGCCCCTGCAGAGCTGCTGCGGCTGCTCGCTGGTTGGTACCCAGGCAGCCCCAGGGCCTTTCCTGCCCCTTGTCGGGAGGCCAAAGCGGGTGTTTGCGCAGGCGGGGAGGATCTGTGCAGCCTGCGGCCACTCCAGTACTCCAGCTATCGCACATCAAACCGTCCTGCCATCGATTCTCCTGCCTCTCCAAGGGAAGAGCAAAGAATTCCCTTGCCACACTGAGCAGATCAGACTGACAAGGTAGGGACAAATACTTGATGTTCTGCCCCTCTACAGCTTTAATCTACCCTCTCCATCCCTCTTTTTCTTTTTTTTTTTTTTTTTTTTGAGATGAACCTGTAAACGTGAGGAGAACTCAGTGATCTGAGGTACTTCACATACTCAAGTATCAGTCTTTCCTTTTGAAAGCATCAGTACAGAAAAAAAGTTCCCCCCTCCCCGCGTGAATATTTCTCTTACCCAGATTGACAGTAGCTACCTTTGCACCACATCGCTGATTTCCTGGACGCATGACAATAAGTTATTAAGGACGGGGTTTGCCCCAGGGACACCAGCAGCTGTTGAGGACACCTGCAGTTCCTGCAGGCTGAGTTCCAGTTTGCTCACAGCTTCCCGGAAGGCAAATTTGTTGCGTGTATGCGGGATGCAGTCCACGTAGCCTGAGCAGTAATCCAAGAGCTGGTGCCCCGTGTCCACCAGCTGGCTGTTTGGTGTCGGCTCGGCAATGGCACTCGAGAGAAGATCCGCGCACTCCAGCAGCGCTTCCTTGCTGATTTTGTCTGCGGAGATTTTCTCGGCTGCCTGTTTGGTCTTTCTTAGCGCTACTTTTGCGCCAGCCGTGCCGTTGGCCATTTTCACCGGGGAGGTGGAAGATGATGACAGAGGCACTTGAGGTGGAGGCATCGCGGGCCTCCCAGATTTTCCACCAACAGGTGCTGCTGCTGCTGCCTTCTTACTCCCGTCGCTCGATTCCAGTCCGTGCTGCGCTCCCGCCGCGTTGCTCAGCTCTTCTGCTGCGTCTGAGCAGGCAGCTGGCTGTTGTAGGAGCCTCATCACTGGTGGTGGAGGTGGAGCACACTTTGGTTTTACCCGTCTGGGCCGGTCCCTGTCGCCAGAAGAAGTGACCTGATGCTCAGATAAGAGCTTAAATTTGTTACCCTGAGAGTCTGTGCCAATGAGCTGCACGTCTGCTGGAGTGTGTTTTAGAGTGGGTGAGATTAGCACTGGCACTTTGTGGTTATGAGTGGTTGGAAGTATTGCTGCAGCCTTTCCTGGAGACGACCACCCCGGTCTCTCGCCATCCTCGAGGGCCCCTTGCCGTGGGCCACTGGTTTTTTCTTTGCCCTTAGGAGCTGCTGCTAGCCCTGGGCTCTCCTTTTCTTCCGATCCGGAGGGGGTTCGGAAGGGGAGCGCTGTGGCACCCCGCGGCAAGAGTTTTGCTTTTGGTCTCTCTCTGGTCAAAGCAGGGCCATCTTCGAATCTTTTGGGAAGCAGGTCACCGGCCCTCCCCGTGCTCTCATCGGGCTGAGAGGAGGTGGACACTGTCCGTTCCAGCTGGATTTTTGACCTCTGGGAATTTCTGGGAAGGGTCATTGCCATCCTATCCTGCTCTGGAAGCCCTGAGGACATGGAAGATGTAGAGTTTGACCTTGGAAAAGGCTTTGAAGCTTCTTCACTGCCAGCAGGTTTTCCTGGTCGTAAACCCAGTGTCTTTTTAATCAAGCGCGGTGTAAAGAAACCAGTGATGCCCGACCACCCACCACCGGTGCTTACGCCCCCACCGCTGCTGGTACCAGTGCCATCATCGTTGTAGAAAGTCCTCTGCACAAAGCCCCCACCATAGCACTTGGGTGGCGCCAGGCTTGCGTCCTGCTGCGCGGGAGCAAAAGAGAACCCGTCCACGTGCTGCAAGGAAGCAACAGATGAAAAGTTACCCGTCAGCTCGTATTTCTTATGGGGCTGATTCTCCATTTCCCGGAAAGAACTGCTGCGCTTGGGAGGCGTGGGAGCATTCCTCTTCTTCATAAAGGAGCTGAAGAAGCCGCCTTTCCTGTCCCTGGTGAAAGTTGTCTCTTTGGCATCCTCCAACAGGCTGCTGGGCGACTTGTCCCTCTGCTTGCGAGGCAGCGCGGGAGAGCCGCTGCTTGGCTGCGTGCTTCTGATAAAACCTGGACAGAAGAAACAAGTGTGAACCTGCAAAATCAATTTCTATTTCTGCCTCCCTGTCCTGCAGTGGGCTTTCTGGGCCTGGTGTATTTAGCTGCCCAGGTTCTGCAGAAAGAGGCTGAGAGAAGAAATCAGCACTTAAAATTTGTGTGTGGCTGGTGTGCTTTTGAGTTTGTTTGGTTATTTTTTTTTCTTTTTTCCCACTTGTGAATGTATGACTTGTCTGTTATCTGTACTGGGGAGGCAACTTAGAACAGAGTTCAGGTCAAAGTGAAGTTGTTCTTTTCTTCCAGTTTCTTATTCCCTTCCTGTAGTTTTTTCCTCCTTTCCCACATACAGTAAGTATAAAAGAAAATCTCTTGTTACACTGTCAAATTTAGTTTTGAAGCTATAGTTTTAAAAGAAGCAGCAAAACTAAATTTAAAAGAAAAAATACAATGGGATTTACTGAAAGAACGTTAAACAAGTTGCATTGCTTTCTAGTTGCTCGTAAGTAATTGGGCTGCCGAGGTGGCCAATGGCCCTAACGACAGAGCAGCACAGAGCACCCTCCCATGTCACATTGTTCGGTTTTCTTGTTTCCCTGGCCATTTACACCAGCAGCAAGCCTGTCCCAGAACAGGTGGCCTCATTGCCACTGTCCCAGTGCCCGTACCTGGTGCTGAGCTGGAAGCCGAGTGCTCCACTGGATCTTGTGTTCCTTCAATGTTCTCCTTGTTCTCTGCCTGTTTCTTCAGCGTTCTGGTCTTGGAGGGAAGCATGGGTAACCGGGGCAAGTAAGGAACTATGGATGAGGAGGAGGCTGTTCTTCCAAGCTCCTCTGCTACTTCTGCAAGGGGAATTAAAAAAAAAAAATTATAAAAGGAATATTTGGAACAGAGACTGGCAGATGAAAAGAAAACCTGGGTCTTTACTGCAAATCCAGAGTGGCAAGAAGAGGTACATGACTGAGAAATGCGTAGTTTATGGTTTTAGTTTGTCCACAAATCCAAATGTAATCAGGGTAATATGTTTTTTGTAGGCCCATCCATAGGACACAGCACTCGAGGGATAACCTGCAGAAATAAAGCAACACGGACTCTCACCTTCTGAGATGCTCGAGTCATGGAACATGGTTTCAAAAGCCTGGTGCGTCTCAGCAAAGGATGGCCGGTCTGGTGGGTTCCACTTCCAACCTGCAATGTGAGAAAGCAGAGTAAGTCTCAGTGCCACAAAGTGGCCCATAAGAAGCAAGGACTTCAGAGGTAACTACAGATTTCCCCCACCCCTCCCACGCTTTTTCCCCCAAGCTGGAAGAAGATACTCACATGCCCTCATCAGTTCGTAAACCTTTGGAGGGCACCCCTCGGGTTGTTCCATCCGATAGCCCTTTTCCAGCAGATCATACACCTGAGAGAGGTCAATGCCTGGGTATGGTGACATCCCATAGGTAGCAATTTCCCACAACAGCACCCCAAAGGCTGGAATTAAAAAAAAAAAAAAAAGAAGAGAGAATTCCTGGTCATACATCTGCCCTCTTCTTGTGTTGCTCATGACAGTGTGACCTGTACTGCAGTTTGAGGCAGCATCTCTTGCAGATATTTCAGGCCGGTCTAGATGAAGACACGACATGATAAAAAGGCTGTTGATTCATGAAGCTGCGGCCTGGCACGTGACTGTCTCCTCCCCACGTGTTTCTGCCCAAGCCAGAAAGGAAGTTACTGTCTAGGCTGGCAAAGAAAAACAAAATGAAACAGAACAGACCACTGAAGTGGAATTTTCTTACCCCACACGTCTGATTTGATTGAAAAGGTGTTATAGGCCAGGCTCTCGGGAGCAGTCCATTTGATCGGGAACTTGGCTCCAGCATGAGCTGTGTAGGTATCCCCAGTCATAAGCCGACTTAAGCCAAAGTCAGCCACCTTCACCACGTGATTTTCTCCAACTAAGCAGTTGCGTGCTGCCAGGTCCCTGTATAGAGGAAAATAAGCACACTCCTTTACTGGAGCAAGAGCTGGGCTTCTGAATTTAGTCTTCTGGCTGCATAGCTTGTCCCTCTCTTCTGAATTGAAAAGCACCTTCTTTATGCAGCAAAGGCAACGTGAGCTTTGCTCCCAACAGTGTCAGCACTGAGTGGACTTTTAGGAGCAATCAGTAAGTTAGGATTAGGGTTCATTTTCTATTTCTATTAAATTTCCAGTAATGATAGCTGTTACAATGAGAAGTTTATGTTTCCTAAGAATAGGATGAGATCAGCAGCTCGTCACACACTGGTAACAGCTTTACGGCACGGCTTTATCTGACGGGATTAAAATAGAACATAGTGACTGACAATGCCTTGCGCAAAGGGGGTACATCGGAACAGGACAGCACCAGCTTTCACAGCTGTCAGGCAGTTGGGCACAAGACTCTAAGTCTGCTGTGAAAGTCATGGGCAGAAGGAATTGCAAGACACTATTGAAACCAAAACAGCCAACGGATAACCCAGTGTGGAACCTGAATGTGGAAGAAACATCCCCAAAATGAAAAATTCCTGGGCTACCATGCCAGTGGCCCGTTCATCATTACAATCTGAGATTGTACCAGCTCAGTGTGATTTTACCCACCTGTGAATGAAGTTCTTCTTCTCCAGGTACTCCATAGCGGAGGAGATCTGGGTGGCCATGTAGAGTAGCACCACAGCACTCACTTCCTCCCGGTTGCATTCCCGTAGATAGTCCAGCAGGTTCCCATAGGGCATGTATTCTGTCACGATGTAGAAGGGAGGCTCCAGGGTACACACACCTAGCAGGGAGGAGGGGGAGCATGTCAATAAAACTTCCCTTTCTTCCCTAGCTTAGAACTACTCCTGATTTAATACCCATTTGTTACATTTTGTAACCAGGAGCATTCCTCCAAAAAGTGCAGACTTCCATCTACAAGAGCCAGATCAATGCAGCCCAACTTAAAATTCAGTGCTTCTATTCATCTGTCCATCTGCTTTATGCATAAAGAGAAACATGTCTATCATTGCTATTTCTATATAATACACATAAAGAATATCTGTTCTTTGGAGGGTTGCAGAATGAAACTTTAAGACATTATTTGCTTTTCTTGCCTTCTCCTCCTTCATAAAGCTAAAGAGCGGCCAACTGGCCATAGGTACCTGTCAACTGACAAGATTTCCAGACTGCCATGTCACTATAGAGTAATGTGGAGCACTCCCATGTGTGCAGGGGAAGGGATCAGCATGGTGGGACCTGCTCCCAAAGCAGCATTCTCACACATTCCGCAGATGACTACTCGCTACCGTCATCGCAATTATCTGCAAAGTAAGTTTTAGCGGAGGAGGAGGGCAACAGGGTACTCACGTCAAATCTCTGCCAGCTCCCACTGCTGAACGCCTGTTTACACCATTACACACATACAGGAGTGAAACACAACTACACTGTGCATCAGAAAGAGCAAAAATGCGTCTCTCTGATGAGAAATCTTTTAGTCTCTGCTCTTGGAACCAGACAGGGCTGGGCAGCCGCTTCATCTGTGCCCATTTCTTAAATGAGTACAGAATAGTTGCCATTATTAAAAGCCTTCACATTCTTCACATTTTTCCTTTCATCCTAGGCTTGGCTTGACAGCCTTGCCCTCGAAAACAGCAAAAGTCTAGAGGCCACTAAACACTAGTAAAGGTTTAGGGTGTCTCCATAAGAATCTTTGTACATGTAGAATTAACAGCTATGCAGACCATTTAATAGCGATCATCATATCACGCACGTGCCAGCGTGACAAACGGGGCACAGCCACGCTGTAAGGCCTGCAGATTTCTTCCATTCGCGCGCTGTTTGATCCGACCTGCACTTCACTGCCTTGATCTCCTGTACTTATTTGGTGACACACAGAGTCCCTTATAGCAGCAGTGATCTGGCTGTCTTCTGCTTAATTACGGACCAATTTGTTCTATTCAGCACAGGTTTTCTATAAACATCTCTCATTTAAGGAGTATAGAGAACGATATTTGCTGTGCTTCGAATATATTTCTTTTTCTTTCACTTTGAATTTCCTTATAATTTTGTTCTGTTCTATCAGAAAAATAAGTCATGGGAAATAATTTTGTAAATCTGATCAAACACAGCGGAAAAGGAATCTGGCCCTGGTAACTGAACCCTGGAGTATGTCTAAGGCACAAACTAAAGGAGGGTGATATCGCAAACTTTATATAACGCATAGTCGTGCCTTAACAGCAAAGTTGTCTACTAATGTAAATGACTGTATTTGATGATTTATTTAAAATTAGTGTCTGTTAGCTCCAATGTTACATAAGGGAGTAAGCTGTCAAAAATACGACCCCATAACCTGACCTGATTAAAAAAGTTATGTAAATACAGAAAATCTGCCACTGTTTTCAAACAAGATAGATTTCATTTTGGCAGAAACTCAAGTAAAAAAAGAAAGAGTAAGGAATTCCACTAACCTAACAACTGCACTAGATTCGGGTGCTTGATCTCCTTCATCACAGCAGCTTCTTTCAAGAACTCTTCCACCTCCATGGTATCTTCCTAGATAAACAGAGAGGCAAAAGAAAGGACAATTCATTTTCATGACCAACATCTGCTGACCACCACACATCCGAGCAGAATATCAATGATGGAATCCTTAACTCCATTCTGCTGGTTTGGCTTTTACCAAAGCAAAATACAACACCCCCAAAAAGCTGCCTGGCTGGCCTGCAGCGTGGCCAAGCGACAGATCTGCAGTACCCAGAAAGTGCTGGGCTTTCTTGTTCCGTAGCTATTGTGGCTACCCAAGCAGTTGTGGCTGATGAGAGGAAGATTTTCAGGGCCACTGACTTAGTTCCTCTGCCCAGCTATAAAATTAAGCTTGAAAGGTCCCTTACTTAGTGGGTATGTAGAACTGTAGCTGTTAAACAGAAAGCTTTGGAAAAAAAAAGATAGAGAAGCTGAATTTTTCCAGGAGTAGGGGAGAGGTTGTAGAAGCTATTTCAAACACCTTTGATTTCTTAAAGATTCCATAGCTCTTCTGAGGAAAGAGGACTTTGTAAGTAAATGGTACAGATCTGATTTGCAGGTGCTTGCTGGGCAAAATCAAATTTGTTTCTAAGCCACATGCACTGGTACAAGTTTGATAAGCTAACTTTGTTCTGCAAAGCTACTCTCAAGCATGGATTTTATGCATGTCAGCACAGTCTATTTGCTGATATTCATATCATTAGAAGGTATAACTGAGAATGTTACTATTTCCTTACCCTTATCATAAATGGCAACCAAACGAACAGCACAAAACAATCTGAAAACTCACCTTTAATGTTTTCACAGCAACCGTGAGATTGTATTTCTTCCAGACACCAACGTACACTTCGCCGTACTGCCCTCCCCCGAGTTTGTGCTTCATGGTGATGTCAGTCCGCTCCATCTCCCACTTGTCGTGGATGGGGGACACTCCATAGACAGTGGGCTTATTGCACTTGGGTGCTGGGTAATGCAAAGTTGTCACCAGTCCATCTGCTACCGTCGAGTGATGGTGCACTAGCTCCGCTAGCGTGCTGAAACGGCTTTCTGCTGTCACATATACCTGTGAAGAACGAGCCAGGAATCTACTTAAATGAAGGCAGATGGAAGCTCTCAGTAAAACTGGGCAACAGGGAAAAAAACATTCTAGAAGCTTTAAAAGGGAAAAAAGATAAGGGAAGCAGACTTTGGAATATTTGTTTTTGTGTTGTTGGGCAAATGAATGTTAATCTTTGGAATTCTTACCTGCAGAAGGCAGCCAAACCTAAGCTATCACTTGAGAGCAGTGCTGTCTGCTGCCTTGTGCTTTACAGGACTAGAAACTGCAATTTTCGCAGCCAACTGCAAGGCCAGTGTCTGCATCACTCAACACACCGTACTGCTATTTGATCAAGGCTTCAAAAATGCTGATCAAAACTGCTGACTTATCAAAGCTCTGCTTGTTCTAAGTGGTGTCGCATCAAACTACAACTGCTTTGTTCCCTAGCTGCCTTCCGCCAGGATAAGTACCATCTGCGCTTCTTCCAAAGTGCCGTTCAATGAGTTACCACCAAACTCTCGGCATACGTGTTCTTTTTTTATACTAATCAACCAGTGGACCTGTTTTCTCTCACATACACCCCCCTGTTAACAGTCTGCAACTTGAGATTCTGTACCACCTCTTAATTAATATCCTTATTTCCTCTCCCCACAGCGTTATCCAGAGATCCTCACCTTTCCATCTGAGGTGGTATTGATCCTGTAGTGGTAAACACGTCCTTCGTACCTGAGCGAGATGGACAGCTGCCCTGGGCTGCTCTCGCTTTCACGAACCAGGAAGCTGCCGTTGATGAGGCTGCTCAACAGATACTCCGCTGCGCTGCGGGACACTGGCCCGTGGTACCACGAATGCTTTTCCAGGCTGTTCACCGGCGTGATGTAGTTGCTTGGTACCCAGCCCTGCCCGTTCTTCGAACGTACCTCACTCCATTCACCATTCTGGTTGTAACCCAGGACTCGCAACTTCTCACCTATGAGCAGAAAGAAAATAAGCACAGTGCAATCTATCAGGTCTCATTAAGGGATACACTCACCATCAGCTGACTAAGCCTGCGTTTGTGGCTTAACAATTATAATCTGCAGCAGTGATCTTATAACTAAACTGCTTTATATGAAGTATTTACGAAGTAAAGTTTCAGATAGAACACTTAGGATACTTTTCCGTAATTTTCTGCAGTGTGATTGACTGAACTCAAAAAGCTTCCCACAGTCCAGCTTTTTAGACTAAAAGGAATTTTTTTCTTGGAGGGATGAGGTTTGTCTCCTTGAAGCCTTTAATGGCATGTGATTTAATAAGGTCATATTATGATACAGGTACTGAGCAGAAACAGAAAATCTCTGTGCATGTCATAATTCTGGATTTTGTCCCAGCTGAAAGTGCTGAATTCTGTTATCATCAATAATACAAAGGTTTTCCTCTGTCCAGCCAGTGATTTGGGGAGCAAAGAGCAACAACTGTTACACAAGCCTGTATCTGTACCAGGAGAACTGCCCGGCAGGTGTCTCCCCAACACAAGTGAGAGAAAGACCATCTGCTTATAATCATGGGTTTAGAGAACAATCTTCTCTAACTGCACCCATTCCTATTCCTATCTGGGGAAGGATTCTGTTCTCTGTTGCTAATTTTTCAACCTAGTAGCTGCCCTGCACTGACGGCCTCACCTTTGGTGATGCTGAGCGTGTTGTCTCCGCTTGCTACAAAATCATAAAGTGCAACAAAGAGATTTGGGTCGCTCTCAGTGGCTCCGAGCAGGTTCTCCTTGGAGCTCCATCTGATGGCTTCATTCAGCGCCTGGGGTTCGACATCGCAACCATAGGGGCGGTGCAGGGCCTCTGAAGAAAGAACAGAAGAGGAAATTACTTTGTGTACAGTTGTAAATAGATCAAAACCCAGTGCACAGCAGAGCTCTTTACGGAAAGGGAACACCACACCAGCACATCTTAGATCGGTGGGACAGAAAAAGGGACGGAAAGTAGTACTTAGTAGTACTTAGCAGCTGTGTTTCTGAATACCCAGGCAGCTCTGTTTGGCTGTTTTAAAGGACAACTGATGCAAATTTGATAGTACAAGGGAGTGAGAGGGGGAAGAATCAGACCTGTTTCATAGACAAAAGAAAAAAGTCTCCACAGTCTCTGTGATCACAAAAAATAATCTAAATACACAAGGTTTTGGCAAGAACTGTAGTAAAAAGCAAAACTGTCTGAACACTTCATTGGTCTATGCCAAGACTATCATTGGCTTTCTAATCTGCAGAGAGGTTTTCCAGGAACACGTAGCAGAATAAATTTCGCTATTAAGACAAAAGAAAGAGCAATGATGCAGTTTCATACATGTGGGCTGCTCAAGGGGGCAAAAAAAATATGAAGGGGTAAAGATATAAATATTTTCTTTGAAGGTACAACTGACCTAAGTTCCTGTCTCAATATGTATTTCCAAATTCTCTTGTTGAACTTACTTACGGAAATTCACTGCAAAAATATTTAAATAAATGCATTAAACATTTTTAAAGTCCTCTTTAAAGAGCTGCATGTTTCTTCACTTTACAATCATTGCCTTGGCCCTTTTCTGAGAAGTCAGGCTGAGGATATTTTTAAGCAGACCACAGCACAAGACTGTGTGTATATAATGTCCCCTCGCTCCCCGCACTACTGTGAGATTTACATTCATAAGCAAGAGCCAGTCTATAAGGTACTTTAAAAGAGAACAAAGAGCTCCAATGCAATACAGGACAGGAAAACTGGGAAGTCAGTGAGACGTAAAACAGGAAGAGGCCTGTGCCAAGTAACAGGCCAACAGATGCCAAATCTCTGTCCCAGGACAGAGCTCAGGCCTGGAAAATCAGGACACGGGGGTTCCCAGCAGCTACATGCAATTTTTTTTACTGTATTGTAGGTACATGAGAAAGTAAATGGTTGAGGTTTGTTCTGCTTTGTTTTTAAACACGTAGCTAAGTGGCTTTTCACTGCATTTCTCGTGAGCATTCAGAGTTATATTGCTCGTATAACCTGCTCACCTCGTAATTAATTAATAACCTACCTCCCAAGCTTCGCCAAAGTAGCCCCCTAGTTCTCCTAGAAAGGACAGAAGCGACTACAGACATTAAGCTACCAAAACGTCACTTCTTTGATTGCATTGTCTGCAGATACAATATTTACATGCGCTTCTTGTTCCTAACCATCAAATGCAACTAGTTTTACAATATACTAACCCATCAGACTGCATGCTATCCTGGGAAAGAGAGGAAATCCCAGTGTCTGCTCAGATACCTACATTACTATATTACAGCAACATCCCACGGTTATTTTTTTTAGCGTTAGGTGTGTGCATATGCATGTCCAGTTGTGAAGTGCCAGGAAAGAACACCTATTCTAAATCCAGCTCTCTTTATGGAGTAGAAATACATATTTACTTAAATAATACATTCTTTATATTCTTACAGCGAATTGTGTTAGAGTGTTTCAGTGCCTTAAGCAAAGTCACTCAGCAGATGTGCTATACAAGAAATCTAACTTGTACATCTCTGCGAAGGAGCAAATGCAAAAGTAGGCAGTGTTCCCAAAAAATATCCCACCTTTCACCTCCAAAATACCTTAAAGGTGTTTCAATAACTTCTTACTTCCAGTTATATATCTGCCAAAATGTGAAAGGCTTTAAACAAAAATATGTGATCTAAATCAAAGTCTACTTTAAGTTTCTTTCTCGAGCCAGAAACGCTCATGAACTGAGCCCCAACCCCTGCTTACCAGTCAGC
The DNA here is from genome assembly GCA_013399365.1 of Pampusana beccarii. Taxonomy (NCBI): domain Eukaryota; kingdom Metazoa; phylum Chordata; class Aves; order Columbiformes; family Columbidae; genus Pampusana; species Pampusana beccarii. The sequence goes on along the minus strand of VWYH01001148.1, from coordinate 825,668 downwards.
ACCGAGCTCAGCATTTAACTGTGCACTCACGGGCTAAGCCTGAACCAGCCGAATCTCAGCTCAGCTTCAGAGCTGCTGCAGCAAAGCCCAGGACCAGCTAAGCCTGCCCAGGCTGAGCCCAGCAGCGGGCACTTCAGCCAAGGCAAAACCAGCAGAGATGTCACCTACTGCTTAGTGCTGAGCAGCTCTGCCCACATGAAACCGCTTGTGGCGGCTGCGCGGGGTTGCCAGCCAGGATTCAAAGAGCTGTGGGGCTACCATGGCTTCCTCGGGAATGCCTGGGAGGCTGGCACATGTCTTTAACACCTACTTTATGTACAACAACAAATAAAAGCCAGCAGAAGTTAATGTTTGATGAGGAGCTTCAATCACTTAGCTACAGTGCTTACCTAAAAATCACATCACCTAAGAACCAAATGCTTTTAAGAGTTCATGTCTCACTAACTTCCTTCACTTTCAATTTTAGAGTGACTTGGATGCGTAGGTAACTGTAAAGGTTATCCAATATCTACTAAAGGGGAGTTTACCACGACACAAGAGTACCTACTGCAGGTTATTATTACATAATAACCTATGCCACTCAATACGGTGTGGGATCTATACCATGCAATATGTAAGGATATGGAAGGTCAGTGAAACATGATAATCGCATAGACCTCATTAAGGAAAAGAAGATAACAAAAGTGGATTGCAAATGATACCACTCCAGCTGAATAGTCTGCAAGTTCTATTCACACCAAGAGTAAGTTCTGTTTTATATCAGCGCCTTTTAAGGCCTAACCATAAATCATATAGTACCACTTTCATTTCCTATACAATGGAAAACCTACATCATCATTTAGTGTACCAGCAGTTCACGGTCATGCTTCACCCATCTCCTTCCTTTCCTTTATTCCCACAATACAATTGGCTTCTCTCCGGATATGAACTCTTTTCCTATTCAGCCCACATGTAACGGGTGTTTTGTCCCCCACCCTGTGCTGCCCAATTACCAATCTCTTTGGTCCAAGAGCAGGAGGCAGTATATACTAAATCTTAAATTTTAGAGTCACATCAAGTGCTGAAGTGCTGTCTACTTCTGAAATACTGTTCATAAAAATGAAGCACTTCAATAGTCCTAAAACCTGCATAAAATCAGGCAATCTCAGTCCTGCCCATGGCTGATCTCATCCTACAAGACAAAGAGAGACCTGAGAGGACCCACATCCTCCTCGAAGCACTTGGAGAGATACGGGAAAGGAATAGCACAGCATTACAACCCTGAGCATCATACCTGTGAAACTCACGCCAGGCTCAGAGGCTTCCTCGCCAAGGCAGCAGAGCAGCTTGCCCTCTTTGCCATAGCTGCTCGACTGGAAGAGGACGGTCCCCACAATCATGCTGCGCTTCGCAACAAGCAGAGGAGGCTGCTCGACCCGAGAAGTCCTGGGCTGCCACTGCCGGCGCAAACACCGCCACACGCAGACGATCACCGCTCGCAAGGCTGGAAGCCAAAGAAAAAGCGAGCGCTGCCAAGCAGGCGAAGGAGTAACTGGGAAAATGAAGCTGCGGGTTAACTTGGTTATTAGCTGGAAGTGAGGGTGGAGCTTCCCAGGGAACGCAGGACAAACAGAGGATGTGGGGACTGCAAGTTGAAACAGTCTTGAGATGAGCTATGAAGACAGAGTTTTGTTCCCCTAAGAGTTAGGCAACAAAGTGTTTGGGAAGAAAGCAAACAGTTTCCTTGGAGAAATTCCTCTGTATGAATTACAAAACAGATCACCCATTAAGGGGACCGCCCAGATTGATTCATTTTTCCACTCCACATGCCATTGCTAGAGCACTACTTACATGAATCAACAGGAAACGATGCGAGTGAATGAAAATACACGTCTAAGAGACGTACAAGCACTGAGCAAGAAAACGCTCTCGAACATGTCAGGATTTCAGAAAGAAACAGAGAGCAAGAGCAGTACAGTATGCCCAGTCTAAGCCGTGTATTTGCTGATTTAGTAAGACCCAGGACAGCTCTCCAAAAGGGGACCACCAAATTAACCTCTCAAATTACCTCTACCTGGCAGCAGGCCAAAGTGACTGGTTTGTCAATGGGAGGGAGACAAAGAAAGGGTTATAGGGTAAACACTGGTTGTTGCATAGGGCCTCAATCTGGTATGTTGGCATTTTACATCAAAAACCATAGGGTGTACACATGCGTGAGGGTGTACATATGTGTGTGTATATGTACACACAAGGTGTTGTATCTTCTGGCTTCTCAAATGGGCCTTTTTCAGAAAGGGATGCTTTAATACAAGTCCACCAAGATCCCCCCATATGCTGAATCTTTCTCCTTCTTTTCACTTTGAGTTTTCAAACTAAATACTGATACAAATATCCATGATGCTATTTTGCACACAGACTCATTTTATTTGCTTTTAAGACTACCAAAGAATAGGTACTGCTCACCTTAGAGCACAGAAAGTAAGCCAGCAAGTAACTAACGACTGCCAGTATAATTGCTATTTTCTACCATCTTCAAAACACACGTCACTTTACATCACCAGACTTCAAGATCTTCACCCAGCTTGTTAGTGGGAGGATTTCTGCCTTAGTGAATACAAGGAAACAAAGTTGATAACACAGCAGCAAGTGGGTTTCCTATTTTGCTGACACGATTGGAACAGTATCAAGTTCTACAGTAGCTTTGTTTCTGAAGCCAAGTCTCAGCACTTCCTACTAACCAAAAATACTCACGGCAAACCAGTGCTGAGCAGGCCAAGTTCCTGCTGTCTAATAATGTGGTGGCACAGAAGCAGACCTATGAACTTTCTTTACCCTTTAACAGACCTAAGCCCTTACCTAAACGGACCACCTAGTATTTCTGCTGACTTATATGTGGCCGTGATAAACACCAGTTTAAAAGGGTCAGACAGCTCACATACGGCTTTGGTAAAATGCAGGCAACCTAAGTAAATGCCGTTCCTAGGTGTTCCTCTCCTGGAAGAAACCAGACTCCTAATAACGTGGTTTGCTTGAGCTGAGCACAGATCCATAGTTAGTCCTTGGGCCTCCCACAGAGCGGTGCAAGCTTTAAGTACTGTAAACAACCCACCAATTAAACCCAAGAAATACAGCTCCAAGCCAAGAACTTGGGATGGGCAAGGAAGAGGTTTCTATTTCTGGTCCCATTTCTGGCTGGGAGAGACAGAATGGGAGGAGAGTTCAGAGTCACTGACAGAATTGCATCATGAACAGCTCACACCATATAAAAAGAAACGTTTCAAGCCAAGCTGGTAGCACTGTATTGCCTTAATTATGAAAATATATCTGAAATGGAAAAGGTTAATAAAAGTGATCTTTGGTATTAGAAAGAGAAGTACATGGAGAAACCTAAAAGCTCTCCTACAGTTCACCTCTTAAATGCAGATTTATTTTGCAACATGACAAACCGCTGCACTTATTCATGTTTGAGTGGTGGCTCTTCACCTAGAAGACATGCTTTTTGACTAAAACTGATGTTGATAGAAGGAACTACCTTTCTTCTGTTCACTGGTTCCAGTTACCCTCTTCCTTTGTTATTAACACTACCAAACATTCCAAGCTGTCCCTCAGCCCCTTTCCTTGCTCAGATGTCAGTGGCACATAAGTGTGTACCACTTCTTCCAATATCAACCTAATGCAGCACTTCCCCACTCTTTCTCCGCTTCCTCCTGGTATAGTAGCATATTTTTGGTACAGAACCCAGAATGAAATAAATCAAGCTCAAGGTCCAAAGTATTCATTTGAAAATTCTCTTTCATTCAATGCAAGATGCATAAATCTCTTCAGAAATCAACAACTGTATAGGCTGTAAGTGACCAAACGTTTTACTGCAGCCTTTGGTAGCATTTCTGTTTTAAGAGAGAATTTCAAAGTAGATACGTATTGACCATCTTCAGTACAAATGCTGCTAACCCAACAGAGTGGCTCTCATTACCTCCAAGATTTTCTGTCCTCACAGAACTCTGGCAGGAAAGTCACTCTGGGATAAAGGCAGATAGCAAAGTGATGCAGTTTTTACATGCATTTAAAGAATAGTTTAGGGTGAACATGAACACAGGAGAGCTGGACCTAACAATTATTAAAAGGCACAATGGATGTTTCCTGTCACAGTACTGGGAATGGCCACAAGCACCAGAATCCACTCAAAGTACCAATCTAACTTCTCTGAATGTGCCCCTGGGTGAGGAACCACAACACAACGGCACAACAGATAATAAGAAAAAGACTCCTCCGAAGTGAGACATTTCAATGCAAAGTGATATGCAAAAAAGGCTACAAGTGTAACCTCTTCTCAAAATCCTGAATACTGTATCAAAATGTGTGCTACCTTAATTACTAAGGATTTGTTCAGCTGCTATAAATCCAGACAGCTCTGCAAATTGCTGGTAGCTAGAAACACCAATTAAAAATGCTCTGTGTTACATACCCGTTTCCATTGAGTACTGAGGTGATGAAGTTCCAATCTTTGTTCCTCTGAATCCTGCCTATACTGCACAGTAACTACTCCCACAATAACGGTTGTAGGGAAAGGAGCGCTATGATTTCAAAGATAACTGGGAAACTGCACACATGCAGATCAAAAGTCTCTTTGGCATTCTTCCTCTGCCGTGCTAAGTTCCAGTAAACCTCTCCAGGATGAAGGGTAAGGAGGATTAGGTCACCCAGTCCTCCTCCAGGAAAGGTGGGATGGCCAGACATTATGACAGCTTACAGCAAGTCACTGAGCACTTTTTTTCATCGGTACTTTGGGAGAGAAGTTGCTTAATGTGGATTACACTTCAACAGAATTCCTGAGGGGTGATCCTTGTGGGTCCTTTCCAACTCAGGACATTCTATGATTTATACTGGCCAGATTAAAGTCAAGATATCATCTAATTCTAAGCAAATCAAATGAATAGCTATTTACTCACAGTGTTATGACAAACATTAAGTAAGAGTTCTTCTGCAAAAAGACTACTCGCAAAATCGTGGCTCAGCCAACCCCTAAGCAAGCCACAAATACCTACACTCACAAAGTCTAGCTGCTGAGAGGTTTATTTTGCAGAGGTAAGGCACTAAGTGATCAGACCTTCAAGTTAACATGACATAAACACCCAAGCTGCTTTCCCAGCGACATAATTACATGTTGTTAGAAGCTCTACAGTATTAGGCCCTCTCCTTAGACCCAGCACCTGGAACAATGACCACATTAATCTGTTTTTCAGCTGGCTTTTTGAAATTTATTTTTAGCCTTCCTAGCTAGAGAGAAAACTTGGAAGGAGAGGGTACAGCCTGATTCACTGACCTGCAATCCCACAGGAGTGAAAGAAAACATCTAACAGCCCAAATTTCAGCTGATGTCACAACGTGAGGCCCAAGTCATTATTTTTGCAAGTGCCTTGGTCAGGCAGCACTGCTTACCTTTCGGAGGATATTCGGAGGGCAGAGCTCCCCAGGTGAGCTGATACAGCTTCAGTTTCCAGTACATGAGTTTAATTTTTTAATGGAATCCCAAAATGCTTGTTAGCACAGATGCGACTTCTCAGTTCCATCCACCCACACTGAATATGCAGCAACTGCCAAAGCTAGAGCACTTCTGTTTAAAAAAAAATAATTCTCTAGCTAAAAATAAATCACAACACTGTCAGCCTCACTTGTCAGCAACCAATATGCTGTTCAAGCCATTGTCCACAGCCATGTTCTTCTTGTGAACAAAGAAGGGCTCTCCTTTTTTAAAAGATTTACTTCGTTAGACTAAAATACTCTTGTGATCTTGCCTCCTTTGAAATCTATGCCTTAGAAAATAAACCAGCGTTTCCTTTTCTCCAAGAAAAGCCGAGCTTTAGCATGAATACTTGCCCAAAAGTCGCATGCTGCCTTGTTAACATCAGAACCAGGGAAAACTCCTAATGTGGGTCCTTGTCAGGAGATCCCCAGAGTCCAACATTCAGCTGAGGGACTTTTAGTTGTCTTGCTGCTCCTCAGCCCTATGGGCTGATTCACTTTTTGGGGGAGGCAGTGTGAACACGCACGTATGAGGTCAGAGAAACACGTCCAACGCACTAAACTTAGCTCCTGGCTGCTGCGCCGCTTCCCGGCGGCAAAACCCAGACTTGTCACTTGTCACTGGCTCCGTGGAGCAGACAAGGGGCTCCATTCATCAGCCCCGCAGTCCGACAGCTGCCAAATAACCAAGTAACACAAACCCCAGGCTCGGCAGGAGGAGAATTCCGAGCTCAGCCCCGACAGCTTCGTAGTTTCAGGCTGTGTCGCTACATTTGCTGCCTCAAGTCCACCGACAGCGGTGTTTAGCCCTCATGCATCTCAGTTCAGCACTGAGACAAGAATGTACTCATAGAAATAACGGTTTTTTTGGAAAAGCCTTTCTGGGTTAAGGCAGAATTAATAGAGCTTTGAAGGAAAAGAGATGATAGTAAGACTGAGCAAGTTCAACAATCTATCCTAAAAGTCATCCAACCTACAAAAAAAGTCATAGTTCGAGTTGCTGGTGTAGTAATAAAGTCACCACTTGTGATGTTCACAGGCCTTTACCTTATTCTGCATCCACCATCGCTCTTCCAGCCTGAAGCATTTGTCTTGGGCACTCTGATGTTGTTATTACCTTTGGTCACCTTTAAACGGTCCTCCTTTGAGATTTTTCTAGCTCTACCATACATCCCTCTGCAAACCCAGATCAGAATTGCACGCCATATTCAAATGATAGCTCTGTACAGTGGCAGAATTATATTTTTCTATTCCTAATGCTCTGCTTTTTGGACTATAATTCTAAATATGGTGATGATACTGTCTTATTACGGCTCAAAGATTTATTTCTACTGTTGTAGTAGTTGGCTCAGAGCTAAATACTTCATATGAAAAGCTAGAACCATTTTCTTCCACATACTTCCACCAAATTTTGTACCACTTCTTCAACCTGCAAGATCCTCCTGCAGTTCTTCAGTCAACTTCTGTATCTCCTGTCTTTAACAAGTTCAATGTTATCAGCAACTTTATCATCTTGCTATTCGCTTTCTTCCTCTTCACATCATTTCTCGGTCTACCAGCAGCTTTCAAGCAAAAAACAGGCGAGTTAAAGAAAAGTTAAAAAGTTGAGTAGAAGACATTTTCTTCATTCCTGTTTGATAGCTTTTTCATTTCTAGCACCTTTTCACCGAACAAAAACATTATGCCTTCCAGCAAGTTATATACTATAATCGGTGTTTAGTAGTGTATGATCTGGCTAAGTCATCAGATACTGCTATCCTATGGTGAGGAGCACTTAAAAAAAAAAGATGAAAATTACTTTGTAAGGAAACCATTGAACTAGAAGACTGGTTAAAGAAGGTGTATTCCAGATTTATCTCATAATTTGTCCAAAGGCAAATCCCCACAAGAGCCAAGATCTGTTGCTAATTTACAATGCTAACCTGAACACTAGCAGTTTCTCTACAACACTGCAAACATTTCCTCCTTGTGCTGGGGAAATATTGAGGAGGAAAACAGCTGTATGGATTCATCTAGGATTGTAAAGGGGTTTGAGGAAATCCTAAGTAAATGAAATCTTATTTTATTGCATTGATACCACAAAGCCTTCTATTCACCCAGAGTAAGAAGAGACAGACAATGTAAACTATATTGTAAGAGCAAGGCAGGCTTTTCAAGACTGGATTTTATGCAAAGTAACTTAAAAACATGCTAGGATTAACAGTGAGAGGGGAAGGGACTAACGCTGCCTTAGCCCCCCCAAAATGCAGCTGCTCTAAAAACAAAATATAGACAAGTGTTCTTTTGGACTGCTTCAGTGATGAAGTTCAGCTGAGTTCTACTCCCCCAATTTTAACCCAATCTAGTCCTCTTTTGCTCTGATTTTCATCGTGTTGCTTACAGGTTTTTCAACAGAAACGCAAAATGGCAAGGGCAATATTCACTCCCTTCTAAAACAGATTCAGCAACTAGAAAACGCAAAAATATGATCTCATTTTGTCACCTGCTAGCCACATAAGTACTCGACTAATTTTTCCTGTTCAGAGGGCGAAACAACAACTCAGTGTTGACACAGTCAGAGAAGGAGACCCACTGGTAGTTATTTAAAGAGCCTTCCACCCACTTAATACTGGCGTAACTGTATGAGACATCTCTCCTGCTGCCAGTACTTGTGGTGGTACGACAGGGATGCTCAGAGGATTGGTTGGAATATTGTCAGCTGCTTTTAACAGAAGGTTTAACTCCAGCCTTTATTATTGCTTCTGCCTTTGGGTGCCACTTCCCCCAGTGCTTAATTTACTCTGTTTACTATATATATATATTCAGAGGGAGGAAGGAAGAGGGAAAGGGCTGGAAATACCCAGTGGGAGGTCTAACATTGCGGCTCACTCAGCACTTTGTTTCCTCTCGCTCTGTAAAGTACTGGTTAGCTCCTAAATTGCATCCATCTACAACCTCAGTTTTCGTGGATGTTACTGTGGGCAGTACTATGCTTTTCTGAAGAGCTAAGGAGTATAGCACATCATAAACTGAGAGGATGGATCAATATTACCTTGCCTCTTGTGGCACTGATAAGAGTTTTTACACCTGCAGCAGTGGCAGCAGCAATAAGTAGAAACGCACAAAAACTGCCATTCAAGTTGATACGAGTTATCACTGATATGTGATGTGCGTGAACAAGACAAAAACGCGACTTTAGGGCATACAAATCAGAGAAATCAAGCCATTCATACAGCCCAGAGGAGTACTTGCAGCCCACAGAAGGAATGGTGTCTGCACTCTGCTATCACCATCAATCAAAGGATGGGAAAATTAATGAAGTGCAAGATGACTTAACCAAACTCCAAAATAAGACCTCTGACAAAAGAACATCAGCTGCATTCAGTTTCATGACAAGATTTTTGACCGGTTGTGCCATACTGCTCGCTTTGAGGGAGGTATGTAAAACTCCTCAACTTAGGAGTGCTGTTTTATGAAATGTAAATTTTGAACTGAGATTGAGACTGAAGTCTAACTGTGCCATCCAGAAGGGAATTTACTTACAGTGTCTCCAAATCTGCTGCTCTGAAAAGCCAAGAAAGGTCCCTTTATCTTGTTAATTTAAGATTCTTTTTTCTAATCTGACAGAGTTCTACCTCATTCCTTCTTCCTCCCACTCCACAGCAAAACATTCCCAGTTGTTGCTGGCCTATATAGGTTGTCAGGACAGCTGACTGCTTGGATTACACAGGCTATATTGTATCCCTCCACAAACCAGCCTCACTAAGTGCTTCCTTTGGGACCAGGGCTCAATACCGGGCTGTACCAGCACACCAGGTGCTGTCTTGAAGTTGGAAATTCCAAGACAACAGGCAATCCTGCAAACGCTCCTCTCAAAATCATTTTCCCTCCTGAGGCTCTTCAGTACAAACCTCCTCCAAATCAGATCTCTGAGTAACCAGAAGCACGGCGAACTTGTATTCAGTTCTGACTTAGAGACAGAATTCCGACTTTGGCCTTTTGTCCAGGTACTGGAAGCTAAAGCAGCTCTGGGTCTTGGTAGCTAGGGAGAAGACTTTTCAGTTACATTTATACTTTTACAGCAGTTACCTACAGGAATCCTGTATTCAAATAACTGTAGCTCTCCTCTGTGCAGTAGTGAGAAAGCAGAATATTTCCCATCCCATGTAGATACTGATTCCAGCCAAGGGCTTCTCTTTTTTATCCTTATGGACACTTTTTATTTAGCACTAGTACAAGACAGTCAATCACTGCCAGCTTCCTGAGATGCTACTAAGACTCTGCCTTTTAAGGCACTTCTCTATTGGAATTCCATGCTATTGTGACATGTTACTTGACTTAAATTTCTTCGAAAAAGTACCCTTGATGTAAACTATAAGACACGCCTCAGCTAAAGAATTGCTATTTACCAAGCAACAGAGCATCCCAAAGCAGGTCCGATTAACTTTGGACTGGAAGCTGCTCTACCACATAGGCTTCAAATGGGCCTTTTGGCTTTGAAAGACTTGATAGAATCAGAAGCTAATTAATATTTGAAAGTTATTTGAAGGGTCTTTAGAATCAACGACATGTTTCCTGTTCATCTGCATTACTGCCAGAAACAGTCTTCCCATTGCTTTCAAGCTACTTTAAGCACTTAAAGCCAATATAACTATGTGTTCCTTAGAAGTAACAACTTCCTGGACAGGTTATAGAACTGAGCAGATGCCAAAACTGTCAAAACCAGTGAGGGAACTGAGGCAAGGAAAGATGTTTATATGGACATATTATTGCTCTGAGAACTAAGTCCGTTAAAATCTAAAATAAACCATACAAGCATAACAGTGTTAATTTTTTATAAAGCCTGTGTGGTCAGTCCCTGAGAAACTGAGTGAAGAGCTGAAATTTAGAAACTTGGAAGCACCCAGCACATCTAAGCTCCTTCAGGAAGGATGCTGAATCTCCTGCCTGAAGCATCAGCAGAGATTCTGGGGCAAACACCCCTTAAGGTCACGCTTTCATCAGGAACAGTAGATTGCCTGTGCCCCCATAACAGGAAAACCTCTGAAGCACCCACAAAGATCAAGTGAGGCACACACGGAGACAAGCAGCACACAAACCAACGACTGAAATTCAAAAGATAAGCCTAGAGAATGTCTAACAGAGACCTGCATAAACTACGATTATTTTTTTTCCTCTAAAAAGAACAGTAAATTAGACGTGCAGGGTCACACCTCAGGTTCTGAAGCTGGAAAAGCTGAGTAATGGCAAACATCAAATCATCATGATCAAACAGACCAAGCAAAATCAGCCCATAAAAGGGCTGATTAATCTAGGTTGGCATGTTCTCTTATTAGTAACGTCAAACGTGACTGTTTAGTAAAACTTCTATATCAAGAATTGCATCTCATTAAAGTGTGACAGATTATTACCAGTGTAATAACTTAATTCCTAATTACTAGAGAAACTAAGATTAACAGATTTATTCACAGAGCTGTGACTCCTTTGGCAGAAATATTCATCAAATAATCCATCTGGTTATCCAGGTTCACACCTAATTCAGCATGAAGGACAGCCAGCCTTTACTTTAGCTGTCAGTGTCACCAACTCAATGACAGCAACCATGAGCTGCTGTCCATGGGCACTGAGTTATAATCAGCTGCTCATTCATCCCACTAAGGCCAAAACTCAATGAGCACTGAAGTAAAATATATGTTGAAAAACCCCACCCTTAAACCAGATAAGAGGTGATCCTGTTCTTAGAAACTTGGGGAAGTGACCTCTTATGAAGAAATACTGCCTTTGGCTCTTTAAGCATCTGAGTTAACTCACTTCTGAATTTCAAAGGTGGTGGTGGTGAGGACAAGGTTCTCTTTGACAAGTTTTCACCAATTTGGCCTTATCATATTGTAATTCAGATGACCAGGACTCAAGCTGGCTGTACCCTGTCAGAGTTTACTTCAGGGTTAGGTATCTTCTAGATAAAATTACAATCCTCTCCATCTTAGCCAAAATTAATGTAAGTCTTCTTACTTTGAAAATCCCTGGTAAATCTTTTGAAAATTATGTGTTGTTAATGTTGTTGACAGCTTACTTGTAACAGATTTCATACTATGGGTACTGCTACTGTTGGTCCCATTAAGGTGAAATTACATTAGACACAATAGGTGCATGCTCTAGAAGCAGGACTGAACCTAAGTGACTCACCCAATTAAAATATATCGAATCTAATGACCTTACTTCTGAAGAAAGGGCAGGGCTTCCTATGTAATGACAGGTACAATATAATTATGTGGAATCAGACAGTCTTGGCTTTGTTCTTGAAACATGAAGTTGGCTGCTGTAATCTAAGACAAATACAAAAATGCAGGTTACTCCTTTGAATTGGGGAGGAAAAATACTCAGATCTGGGTGTGGAGGTCTCAAACCAGTTTTATTGGGCACTTTGCCCACGTTATGGAAGCAGTATATCACATAACGGTGCTAGCCTGCTCTCAAGGGAAAATTACAACTGGAAAAATCAGCATGGGCAAAAAAAGGGGCAACCTGGGCAGCTGAAAAGAGGAAGGAGAACTGAGGGCACATTGGTAGAGCACAGAGAAACACTATGGTCTATAAGAGCGTTATTTACGTTTAGAGGGATGTGGAACCCGCCCCAGGCTCAGACCAGCAAAACTCCACCTCTATAAAGAGTTTAGCATTATCTTGACAACTCGAATGGGGATACGTAGCCCTTACAACCATCATTAGACCCTTATGAAAAGAAACACTTCAAATAACTCCTTACTCTAAGATCCACAAACCGAGCCGTCTGCAGCTGTTGAGATTCATCTCCCGTCTGTGTCTGGAGATGCGGGGTGGGGATGAGCGGGGAGAGCGCAGAGCCCGGCAGGGGCAGCGTTAACCGCGCAGCTGTCTCCGGGGCCACGCTGCAGAAAGGACTCGGCATTCCTCCCCACAGACCGGGCCCGACACGCACAGTCGTCATTTTTTTCAGATTTAAAATTGCATGAGTGCTAACATACAAAGCTGAGAGCGAACGCGTCATCCAGTGATGTGCCTGTTCTTTTACACAAGAGGCAGTCAGGAAACAGCAGCATAAGCATCTCATCCCAAACAGTGAAGTTTTTCTAAATCTAGAAAACTCCTTTCTGGAGGTTGAATTGTTCTCCAGACTTGTGACAAGATGCAATAACATTCTTCCAATGAGGATATGAATTCTAGTAAGATTTATTTCCAAACCCTTTAGTAGGTAACCATCTAGCCTACTCAGATGTCTACAATTAAACAATAAGATCCACAATTTCTGCTGAAACACTCTGTCAGTAACTTAAAGTTACCAGTTTTGTGGGTGACTACCCTCAGTAGCGCTAACCACGCTGCACCCTTCCCTACCAGTAAATGCTTATTCTCACATGCGTTAAATTCACAGCCTACAGAACATTCTCAGTCAGGGCATGCTAATATTATGACTTGATACTACAGGGGATATTTTTGTAGCACTTGATATATAGAGTGCCTCACAATTTTGATATTTTATTCTCTTGCAAATCCTACAGAGCAGGGTAAAATTTGTACTATGCAGAAGAAGGTCTAAAGCAAAGCAACAAAGTCATTTGTTAAATATCAGACTGGAAGCTGTGGCAGAGCAGGACTCAAACTGGTGATAATCAGCCACCCTTCCTAAAGTGCAATACTTGGAGCTTTCGTTACAAAATCCTTACAGTACCTCTCCGAGTACCAGTTTCTATACAAAGACATGAAAAACTTTGAAAACAGCTACTGTCTCAACTACTGATGCTTTCTGAACAAAAACTCCTGTGCTTGCTCACATTAATTAAGTAGGATTACAACAAGCAGCTTTAAGTTCAAGCATCAAAAAAGGGAAGAAGCTTCACTGTAGCTTCAGCCTCTTTAGGGAAGTTTGATAGATAACATTCGGCAAAGCACAGCTCCCATTCAGAGGCCAAACAATTAACACAAACGCGAACCTTCTTTCAGACCCATTATGCCACAAGCGTTTTGAAATACAGGCTAGAACCACAACAAACTCATTTCTTTAACAGATGAGACAACATTTAGCCTGCAGACAGCTTTTCTGTGTCTGTTTATGCGAAAGTTAAGTCTAAGCATCTCCATAAAACACGCAAGCATTACTGCCATTTTACAAATGAGACATGCACAGAAGCAATAAGAAGTGACTCTTAATTTGAGAGCTCAGATTTCCCAGCAGAAGTATCAGATTTAACGTCTTTTCACGCCCCAAAAGTTGCCTGCATCCTTTCACATAAACAAGCTGCAAAACCTCTCCTACCGGCAGATGAAGTTATCTAGGATAAAGCCCAACAGAAACAAAAAAACTAAAAGGGAAACAGTTGAGCTCTTAAAAGCAAAAGCAATGTGTACTCCCTTAAATTTTGACACAGCTGCATCTGGCTTTTGATATGTGGATCTTGCCAGCTTTCATAAACCGACAATTACTTAAAACACTCTTCACTGCAACATAGTAATGTTGAGGAAAAAAAAAAAACAAAAACCACACACACACAAAAAACCCAAAACAACAAACCCTCCACTTTTCCGAGAGAAAAACCTTTCAGCAATGGATAAAATAAGTCAAAGCATCGTAGCACCCTCTCGTGGTAGGCTGGAAAATCATGATCCCCATAAGCAACTTGCAACTGATCCTTTTACCTCCTTTCTTTAAAATTCCAGCAGCCTCCTGTGTGCTGCCCAGATAACACGGGGCTGTGTTCTTTCATACTCACCTGCTTCCCGCTGACAATGCCGTGCGTGTTTCTAACCCCACTTCCCTGCTCGAACATAACAAGGTGAGCTTTGTGTGCAGAGGAGAAGGCTAAAGAAAGCAGAAGAGCTGTCTAGGAGGTTCCTCGTAGTCAAGGGCTGCACTTGTTCAGGAACAAAACGCTTACTGGCAATGCCTCCCGTGAACCAGCTGCAGTGTAGTTCTGAGACAGCTGATGCACAAGAGAAATCGCGCTAATGATCAGCACCTGGGGATGGTCACCATTCCCCCAAACCTATAGCAAGAAAACAGCACAGCTCACCTGAGCCTCAACAGCCTGTAATTCTGCTGCCTTCAGGGATGCCAGTTCCATAGCCTGCAGCAGGAGTGAGGGCAACACCAGGGTTAAACCCACCCACCTGTGGCTGTGCAGGTACCGAGGGGCCAGCTGAGCGCTATTCTGGAGCCAGGCTGCACCCAGCAGCAGTCAGGTGCTGTGCCACCAACCCACAAAACGAGAAAAAGTATTTTGTTTAGCAGAAACGCTAACAAGGCACATGGAAAAAGTCACTGCACCTTTACCACCACGGTGCAAGCTTGCGTGTTCATGGAAAGACATGTACCAAGTGTCCTCAGCAAATTTAGCTTAACCATTTGACAAAAAATAGACGGAAGCTATACAGATCTATTCACGTCAAAATAAGAAAGAATTAGAACTTCTGTGCAAGACAAGTTTAGCTTTGACAGACTTAAGCATGTGGCTTATTTCAACTTCTCAAAGCGTATTGTACTTCTAACTAGGTGCTGAAGTGGAGGAATTATCACACAATTAAATGACTTTGATTTAAGAGGACAGTGCCCTCTTTAAACATTTTACCCCTAAAAAAGCTAAATATGTTTAATTATGGTGACCTAAAAACAGAAAATAAAAAAATGTTCTGACCAGACAGATTTAGTACTGTTACGACAAAAGCAAGAATTAGATCTGCTGGACAAAACCTACTAAAGCTCATTTTCCTAGTCGGGAGAAAGAGCAAGAATTCTCCAGGGTCTGCAGAGAGCTGTTCTCAGTATTTATCTCTGTTACTTCCACAAATGACAAAGCTCACCGTGGCTTACTTGATGCTAATCCAGTCAGTAAAAAAGCAGGTTTGAAAACATCACCACAAAGTGATCAGAGAAGCAACTTTCAGAGCATCTGTTCAAGGTCTTGCCTATACCACAAAAAAACTAATTTAGAGGAGACAAGGAACCACGAACCATCTCTCAGACAAAGGATGCTGTTTGTCTTTCACTTGTACTCAAGTGAACGGTGGACATAAAGAAAGCTGTACAATTAAAACCTGTGCTTTCAGAAGAAACTGCATTGAACACAAGCAGTAATTCTATGCTTATGCAAACCCAGCTTAGGCCAGTATAAGCCTGAGTTCTGCTGCACCCAGTGACTTAACAGAGCAGCTACACCACTGTTTCAAAAGATCTTCAAGGTTATTCAGATGTCTCTTCTTGGATGACATAGCTTGTATTAATTTCAAAAAAGTTTGCATAAACAGATATTTTATTGCGGAACAGTCATCATTTCATTAATTAGCAAGTTCTGACGTACCGGATTGCTTTAAAGGAAATAACACTTAAATTATTTCTTTTAAAATCCCTTCAAGGGCAATCTAAATATTTTTCCAGTTGTCTTCTATCATTAAGTAAATTTTCAGAGGTACTAGTAGAGCTGCTTCTTCTGCTCTTGGCTTTGCTAAGCAGCAACACAAAATTGATATTCTCATCAGTTGCACAGCCTCCCACAGGTTTCTGAATAGCAGCAGTAAAACTGAACAGTCTTGTTAACTCTGTGACACTGCTGGTTAGCGAAACAAACCCTGAGCACTATAGGCTTCGAAATAATCTTGAGAAACTGAGCTGACCCTGTAAGCTAAGGAAGGGCTCATTGCATTAATTTACACTCCAGATTGGGTTTGAAGGGTTATTTTCACAAGCGAGGGACTACAAAATTAGAATGTACAAACGTTTTCATTTTTTGTCTAGATAATAGATCTGTGCTCTGTAAACACCTTTTAAAGAGCACTAGAAATAAAACCAATTCAATTCTTAGTGAGATATTTCTGTGCGTCTTTGTCTCCCCCTCAAAAAAGGCAAAATTATTTTCGCACTGTTTTTTGAAATTTCTGTGCTGAGTTAGCTGATACTGAAAGCCACCTATCGAAAAGTTAATTTATACACAATTGCACATAAGCAATCATATTAAGAGATGTGCATGTCTTTATAGAAAGACCACAAAGCACACGAAACTTCCTAAGCAGATACGGGTAATATAACTAAGCTTTGTTGTTGTGGTTTACAGCGTTACCAACAGGAAGCCTCAATGGTTTTGTAACAGTCACTTATTCTAGAGAGAATAATCTCTATGGATAATACCAAGAACAGCCTTTAAAATAAAGTATTTCATAACCACAAAACCAGAGAAATGTCAGGGATGAGGCAGTGATGGTGAGAGAACCATTACTTCAGACCCAACAAGTCCACTGTGTTACCCCCCTCCGCACAACCTTTTGTTTCTTTCTTGCTCTGTTGAGAGGAAAGAGAAACTGCTGGTGGTCCAAACAACTATGAGAAATATTTATTTACCAGTAAATACTCTTCCGAATGCTGTTAAGAACAAACCTGTGTGCCCACTTTGCAGCCATTTGCACCACAGCCACCCAGCTTTGTGTCACTCATAATTACACACTGCTGAAAGAACTACTGCCCGATCGTGATTTAGGATATTGCATGCTGAAACAGTTATAACATAGGTGAGGCTTTAGTCTGCGGTCATCCATCCTCACCTTTTTGAAATACAACCAGCTGAAAATCAACTTGGCAAGCCACTCAACAAAAACTAACTCTCTTACTTTTAATAACTTTCACACGCATCCCTACAGGAATAAGTATAAACTGCTGTTTCTTGTTTTGTATTAATTGGGTTTAAACATAGTTTCTTACAAGTGTGAATTAGTCAGCTGTCAGCAGTATTTAGAAGACAGTTTATGGCTAAAAAGTACACTGGAACCATTAAGTTGTGACAACTAAGAGAAATGGGCTAGAATAAATCATGCTAATGATTATCTGGCTTCATCTATAAAACAAAGATCTAAAGAGTATGATTAGACTTCAGCAAGGGCTGGCCTGCTCTGAGAACAAACACACACAACATATGCTGAAGTAAGTGGGTCAGAGAACAGGTCACTTCTCTGAACACCAGTGAAAACACGATTTCAAGGCTACTGTCCCAGAATCTGTAATTAGTACCAGCCAGAAAATACTCCTGAAGCCAACCCTGCTACAGCATCTCTAGGAGATAGTCCAGCTACCTTCCAACTCTAATTATGTGAGCTGTCAGTCCCGCTAGATTAAAAACTAGGATTTAAGCTACTTGTGACAATTCGCTTTTGTGTCCAAGAGCTTACACGTTCACTTTCCATCAACTTGTTCGCTTGGCCATGTCCCTATTTCCCAAAAAAAAACCAACACTTTTTTTTTTTTTTTGCAAAACATTGCACTTGCAAGCAATATCAAGTTTGTGAAATATTGCTAGAACAACTTGTACCACACCATCTGCTACATGTGGAGAACTGAGAAATCAGAGATCTGTCTGGGCTTTGAAATTTGATTTTTAAGTTCGACTACCATCTTTTGAAGTAACTTCATTTCAGTCTTACCTTCTTCAGACTACGTCCCCCTGTCTATATGAAAAGTACATAATACATATACATATGCCAGGAATTAGAACTCATTGGTAGTCTGTATTATATTGACTCTACCAACTCGATGGAAGGGACCTCTTATTTGCAAAATACTACGCAAAAAACTCCAACTTGAGACAAGGTAAAAAAAATGAGTATTGAATGCAACTGAATCTGCAAGAATAATTTAGATATCACAGAGAACGACGCAATATAGAACACGCCTATAATTTCACATTCTACAAGAGATGTTCCTCTAGACACTTAGCTGAACTATCCTTTATTCCCCAAATAACTGGTTATGAGTTATTTATACATTACGGTCCCACAAGATTTCTGATCTACAGCACAAAGAGTCAGGCACTGAATACAGTGATTATATTCCATCTGCACAGGGCATTTACTGACAGGAAAGTCTGCCGGCAAGTAGCTCTGGCCCGAGCTTGCTGCGTTTCACTGGGATGAAAAATATAAGGAGGCCCACAAAGTGCGGTTGTTAAACTGACCCTATTTTCTCTCCTTCTTCCCATTTTCCTGCATCCAGCCCTTCTGTTTCACTGAATTTCAAAAGGATGGTGTTATTTATGCTTCTTCCTGTTTTAGAATGTTTTTATCACATGGCATAGCACTCCAACTGCCTTAGGGAAGCTTTAATGATAATTTTATTTTTAAAAGTATAAGCTTATCTTGCCTGACCTTGATGCACATAGTAAAAGGTTGCTAAACTCCTCCTCTAGAAAACAAAACAGGGAACAAATGTCCTGCGCCTGCTGGATCAAAAGCTCAAGTGCGGCAGAGCCTTCCGCTACCCCAAAAATATATCACCAAGGCAACTGCAGCAGTATTGCAAACAGGTATTGCACAGGCTTCCCAGCCAGGATTTAAACAATCTGATTTTCCTGCAGTACATTTTCTACAACACTCAGCAAGCCTTTTCAGAGATGAAAAGCACGCTAACACCATTCCAAAGAATATCTTGGTACAGCAGGCAGTTATCACTGCTCTTCAGAAAGAAAATTAGAGCATGGCACTGTTCAAAGGTCATACGAGGAGCCGAGTAGGGCCCATGCAACTTGGAAACTGTCAGTTGTCATCAGTTGGACCCCTTCCCTCAAACAAACTAATGAAAGGATAAAGAGAGAACCAACTACCCTGTTCTCTCCCCTCTCTTCCTTCTCTGAAAGCAAACTCATCCTGTAATGGCACCAAGTACTTTTATTCTGGTTGCACTGAACTGTAAGAATTTGATCATAACAAGTGTTTGCTACAGCTTCTCCCTCCTGAATCCTTGTCCCTGCGGTACTAGTTAATTCTGATGCAGTGTACATGGGAACACTAGCGTCTGAATAATCCTTCTGTTTACGCTCTTCCTTTCTAGTACATTACTAGCAACCAATATGCTTGATGATCCATTGCTTGCTTTTATAAGTCACAGATTATGTGCCAGGAATGCTCACAAAGGAGCACTTCAAAGGGCTCATTGCAAAAGGCTGCAAAATCTGTGAGTTTCTGTTGCATCTTGAAGAACTCTGCTCCACAGCTAACAAATCACACCAGCGTCTCAGCTTGCATAGGAGTACTTAGTTCACGTCGCTCCTGGCACAGTACAGTATGAAATCTGCCAACGTGAGCTGAGGGAAGGGTTTATACCTGTAAGGGTCCAACAGGTTCTCTTCCTCACATCAAGGACCGTATCACAGAAAGCCAAGGAAGGTAGATAATCCAGGCTCATCCTCTGACTGGCTGGTTAGTCTCCAGTCCAAGAGTGCTAACCAGTAATCCTGTGCTTTTTCCATCACTTTTCATACCCTGTGAATACATGTCCTAGAGACAAGATGGAAGGTTGGGCTCAAGAAGAAATTACTAGAGAAGAGGACTCTAGATCAAGTAATATGGCCAGCAACCACAGCATCTCAGCAAAAGAAGTGTAACACTTAAAGAAAGCCAGCAGAAAGCCAGGTTAAGTAAAACAGAAGGAGGAGGTTGGTAAATGAAAAATAACGAGTTAAAAGGAAAAAAAAATTCCCTCAGACAAAGGGAGTCAGGATCACAAGAAAACAAATTATTTCAGAAAGGCAGTGAACTCCAGATTCAGGACAACAAAAATCTTTGGTTATTGCCCAAGACAAGTATTTAAATAGGTACTCAACTTTGACTAGCTTTTGGTACTGGTTATTAATAGTGAGTTGTTCGTTCATTCCTAGTAAAATGTGCATGGAATCAGGGAACAATTTAACATGGCTGAGGTATTCACCAAGACGGGATAGGAGTTTTACGCCTGCCCTGAAACTCTCAAAAAATGGATTGCCAAAAATCCCCGCCCCTTTTACATAATTTAAAATAAGATACAGCTTTTCATTCTGTTAAGTAGACACATCTTCCTTTACAGTCCCCAAAGAAAATAACAGAAGCAACAAAAACCTAAGTAAAATCATACCCATTACCTTACTGCTGAAGCAGATAACCTAAGCAACATAAATAGTTGCGACATTATTTTAAAAGATACAATCACTGTTATCACAGAGTAATGTTCTTTTCATATGCCACTGAACAGTTTTATTCAGAGCACGATGGCTTTCCAGGCTCATTCTTGTCTCTAATTCTACGGAAGACAGAGCAGAAGGGCTGGCAAAGGACATAATCTGTCTTCTTGGTGTGCATATATGCTTAAGAAAGCTTTTTCTCTCCTCTCCCCTGCCACTACATGTAAATAATTCTCTCTACCTTTAAAATTTAGTAGGGTGGAGAGAGGTACTAGAAGGATTTGTGCAGGATGCTGAACTAAATTACCACTAAAACACACAGCAATAAACGAAAAGATGCACTTGAGTCAATCTCAGCTGTGCTATTCTGAAGTAACTACATGTCCTCACATGCTGTACTGTACTTGCCACAAATGTCCTTTCTGTCCTTGCCTTGTAAGACTGAGAACCAAAGAGTCACCTTGATACCAAAACACAAGACGCTTTGTCATTAGCAGGAGTGCTCTTGCTCCATCCAGCAGTTTTGCGCTGCTAGTAAAGACTTAGACTCCAGCATACTGAAAGAAGCAGGGTACGTGCATAACTTCTGAGGTCTGCTCCTAACATCATGAATTTACAGTATTAGTCTATCATGAGTAATGTTTTTGACAAAGTGCCTTTTATAGTACAGAAATACAAAGACGATAGAGTAAAACATGAAGTTGATGATACTACGCTTGAAAGATGCAATAAAACAGTAATCCTTAGTTTTAATTGTTGCAGTAGCGGGTCAGGCGTTTCAGCAAGCACAGAGTTCTGTTTTGGTTTTAAAGTTGATACTGTTCCCTGAACTCAAAAGCTGTGATAACACTGAGATTTTAAGAACCAGATTTAGTGCTGCGCTCTTGTTTTGATAGATACTTATGTGTCAGCAGTCACAGCAGATGATATTTACATTTAGACTACTGGTTGCATGTTCCTTAATCTTTTTGCCTATGCTCATTCTATTGAGCAAAAGAAAACATGTATTGTCAGATGTAGCCATGCTCTATAAACACTGACATCTCTCTCCACCTAAAGCCAAATCAGCCAAGCCCTCCAGAGCAGATACAGTTTAGGATTAAAGATCCATCCGTGCTTCTATTCTCAACATGCCTGTCAAGGCAGACAGGTTTCGGTTGATCATACCTTCCAAAGCTTTGTGCGTTAAGATGTTGCCAAACAGATATAATAATAAAAAAACCCCAAACGCATAGTTACAAAGGGGAATTTGAAGTTGCAGGGTCCTCCTAAGAGAGATTACAGAAACTATTAATAATAATGTTGCATTAAACATTTCCGCTATCAGTTTACAGCCATAAGAATAGCAGTGGACAAGCAAAAACTTAACTGAGAATCAGATGGCAGCTATAATACCCCAGCCAAAACAAAACCGTTTGCTCTGTCAGGAGGTATATAGCAACAGAGACTTACAGATCTAGAAAGGCAAGCCATAAGCGCCTCAGTAAACAGAAAGACAAAGCACATGTAACGTTTACCTTTGTAAACAAAACCAGAGCAGGGAACCGCTGCAGTGACAGCCGCCAAGCGCTGCGAGTTGTGATTCCCGGCGGTGCCCCCTCGCTCCGGCCGTGGGTGGCGGAAAGGGCCCGTCCCCAGCCCCGGGGGAGGCCCCGAGCTCCCCGCCCGGCTCCGGGCTGGGCCGACATCAGCACCCCCGGGACGTGGCAGCAGCGGCGGGGGCAACTCAACCCTCCGCCACTTAAACCACCAACAACAAAAGAGGCAGAGGAGCGAGGGCGATCTCGGCCCTTTCCCCCCAGCCCCGGCCCCTCCCGCCCGGCGGCCCCTCACCGTGCTGGGTGAAGATATTGAAGCCTCCCTCGGCGCTGCGCCCGGCCGCCTCCCGCCGGCGGCCCGCGGGCCTGGCCGCGCTGCTCCCCCGCAGTCCCCGCGGCTGCTGGTGCTGAGGCGGCGGTTGGTGCTGGAGCCCG
>VWYH01001148.1:738200-803202 GCA_013399365.1 Pampusana beccarii | reverse complement strand
CCCGGCGGCTCCCGCCCGCCTCGCCGCCCCCGCCGGCCCCGCGGCGCTCCGGCCTGGGACTCACGGACTCGCCCCCTCAGCCCCCGCCGCCATCTTAAACCACAGAGCGCCGGGAGAGAGGGGACAGAGCGGCTCCCGCAGCCACCTCCGGTCCGCCGAGGGAGGCCGCCCGGCCCGCCCCCGCCGCAGCGGGTCGCACGCAGGGTGACACGGGGTGACACGGGCAGCGCCGTGTGGCCTAGGCCCTCGGAAGCATTAATATTTCACTACTGCTGCAGCAGCGCCTTGGCAATGTTGCTTCGTTGTGGACGAGCCGCAATGCCGCTGGTCTCAGATGCCATGGCCACATCACTGAGAAGCGACGGTGACAATTGGCTTGGTCACACTCCCGAGGAGCCACAGCAGCCTGGGGCTGGGCCCACCTTTGTGTGGCTGTCCTGGGGTGGGAAGGTGAGGGAAAGCTCGATTTGGAGCTCCATGAGAGTCAAGATTGTTAGAAGCAGGAATTTGGTGATGTTCCACGTTCCCAGGGTCATGGGGTGCCACAGAAAGGCCGTCTGTGCTGTCACACACTGAGAAACTGCGTCCTGCTGCCATGAAAATTCTGCCTAAAATCGGGGTGGCTCATCCAGCTGGGCTGGCGTGTGCTCCGACAGAGGCTGCAGTAAATGGGAGCACGTGGAGCCAGAAGTGCCCTAACTCACCAAATGAATGGACCAAGAACGCGGGGGAGATCGGGAATTACAGACAGGCTTTCTAATAACACACAACAAAGCGGTTCTTCGAGTAGTGCGGGGAACATCTGGGGTGTAGCACGCGGTACACGTTGCCAAGTCCGGGACTGTGCATGGGCAAGGTTGTGTATCTCTGCAGGATGGACAGTCTCGGGCAGAAATGGCCACATAGGTAAACTCTGCAGTGGAGATATTTCCTGGGCTCATTCCAGTGAGAATTTGCAGGGTTTGGCATTTATAAATGGTTTGCCTTGTAAACAAAATATATATGTTCTCTGGAGACTGTAGAGAGACAACAAACATAGAGCTCCCTCGTGCCATTTGCAGTTGCCATGTAGGATAGAACCACTCTTTACAAATCAACAGGAATTGTATTTTTCTTCCCTAATGCGTTTTATTCACTGATCCTAAAGAACTATCCAGAGGAAGGTCATTAGCATTTTAAAAGAAGATGCCAGTGTCAAGAGACTATTATACATAAGAGCACTAAGCAGAATTGTGTTGAAACACCATTCTCCTTCCTCAGACCTCATGAAATCCCTCATCCTCTCTACCAGCAGCTTGTGTACATCGACCAGCTTGCTGTGGGTTACGTTAATATCCGAATGCACGGAACTTGTCTGACATACAGCAACACCTTAACTGAGGAGGGAGTCAGGCAGGGGCTTTCTAAGAACGCCTGTTGCATGGGGAAGAGGGCTGCAGCTCGGTCACCATGTGCTATACTATAAGAGTATTTTAGGATTATGCTGTACCCTGTTAAAAACGCTTCAAAGCCAGTGCTGGTTGTGTGCTAAATAAGCCATCCCCTCAGACTGTACCCCCGCTTGGTCCTCTCAGCAACATATTTTATATGGTTTCATACAAACAAGGGATGCCAAGCCCTGGTTGCTGACCACTCTTCTAGTGCCTGCTAGAAAAGCAATGTGATTATAAACAAGAAACCCCCCAAAATGAAAGTAACTCCGTGCTACTGTGTCACCAGTGCCACTGAGCAACTTTGTTCCTTACTGTTAAAACAGGGGCTAATAAGTATTTACAGTGTGTCATGGTTATTAACTGTGCAAAGATGACAAAGTGCTTTGAAGAGGTAAAAATCCGTATCAGTTATACCTATTATTATCAGCTGTGATGTTATCCATCTCGTGTAGTATCAGGAATAGGTTGTTTCTCAGAAGGTAATTTCTTTTGAAGAGATCTGGCACCATGCATTAATGAGGCATCAGTAACAGTTACTGTCCTCCTGGCGATTTTGGGCTTCCAGTCAATCTGCCATCTCAGGAACTGTTCGAGTAAGGGATAAAAAGGACCAAGGAACAAAGGCAGCATTGAGGTTACAGTAATGTGCCTGATGAGAAACATGGTATTTCTAGAAATGCTTCTGAACTGACTTTAAATATTCACCATATATCCATTTCTGAAAGCTTCTCCTAAGCACTGACAATGCATTGCTCCACATCCGCAGTGTGCTCCAAAAATCACACAATCATTTAAATAATTGCTGGCTGAGCAGTCTTACGTGCTCGGCATTACATGTCACGAGCGTGGTGCTGTCATCTGCCTGAAGTACAGGTTCTGTGCCAGAAGAAGCCTGTGGACAAACTGGAGACTCCTGAGCCTCAGTGTTGAGTCAACTGGGCAGCTTCTGTTTGTAACTTAGGAAAAATTAACTAGCAGTGCTCTGTTGGTGGCTTGAAAATTAATTCTAGGAGTAATCTTTGCTCTTCTTCCAGCTCATATACCTTCTGTGTATCAAAGCTACACAGAGAAACAGATTTTTGTTAAACATTTGGCTGGTATTTAGGACATGGATGGTATTATTTGAGGTATTTGTTAAGTGCCTAGAACAAGAGGCCAGATCGAGGCATTTGGAGATTTCTCAAGAGTAAGGGATACAAGTGCATAACATGTCAGGATTTTTATGGTTTTATTGCAATACCAGAACAAGTTGTGGCGCTCAGGACAGCTGTAACTCCCCTGGGATGTCTGCAAAGGCAGTGTGTAATGTCCACTAGATGGCCCGTGGCATTGCCGCTCGGTGTCCCTGGAACACCCTGGACTTCACCAGGGTGAAAACCAGGCAGGCACCTTAATGGAGGCGTTATGGGGAAAGACATTAAAAAAAAAAAAAATTAAAATCTGATCCAGGCTTTGTGACACGAGGTTAGTTACCCTGCAATAAACACTGACAGCTTGTAAGTGCTGAGCCATTTCAAAGGAGAATGTTGTTTCTTGGTGCAACATGTACAAGTACTCATCCTTTCATCTCTGATTGACAGCTCTTAAAATGTACTGTCTGCACGGATCTTGCATGGCACAATAGGCAGTGCTTCAGCATTGCCTTAAAAGTTATTTTTAATCATTACTATGATTTAAATTTTAATTTATGTACAATGCATGCAAGATAGCTTGGGGTATTCAGATGCCTGTTCAGTGAGAGTCCATGAAAAGCTTTCTGGGTCAGTACAGTTTTTGGTGTAACTAAGCACCCTCATAGATCATAATGGTGTGGCCAGTCCTTGCGTACGTCTCTATTAACTGCAAACAGCAACACATTAATTGTGCAGAGGTTTTGCAAGAGCTATACCCACCATGGTATAACCCATAACCTTTTCACAGCAGAGGTGGGGGACATTGAACAACCAGATTATAGGACTTCTTCAGTAATTGTTTTCCTGTCTGATGTGTTTCTGTAAGTACTACAGCTGCACCGCCCCTCCCAAGCATCTGTTCAAGGCACAAAAGGTTGTGGAAGGGTATGCTAATAAGAACATTAAGAACGTTGTTTGTTTGCCTTTTGCTGTGGAAAATGTTGCCTCTACCAAACAAAAATGATGACAAGTCTCTGCATCTGCTGGGAATTGCAAATTAGTACTCAGCTTGCACAGTGTGATCACGGATGAAGTACATTTGCTGAGGTAATATGAGGTCCCTCGACAGCGCTGGTGATGATTCAGGCTTTTAGGCATTTGTCTTGCAGGTGGGTCAATAGAAGTGTTTTGCCACCAGCGTTCCAGGCTTGCCTTAATTCACATTTAGCAGCATAAATTTTTGGTTCCTAATTTGAAATCTTACTAGCTCATTTGCAGATGGAAACTTTTCTTCCTGTGCTTTTCTGTTTTTTCCTCCCTGAGAGGTTTGTAGCCAGAGAGCAGACATTTAGATAAGAGCAAACGCTTCAGAGCAGACTATACGGCGGTGCCTCCATCAACGCCTCTGAGACCGACCTCATCCCACCTTAGATTCTTCTGATGACTACAGAACTGTATGTGAATTAGAATAACTACCATGAAAGTCCAAAACAGAATAAGGGCTACATTAGCCAGAAAAAAAAAACAAAAAAAAAATCCTTATCTTGTTTTTCTAAGACGTGCAGTTAGAATAATACAGAATTATAATAGTAGAATCATTTGGGTTGGAAACAACCATTAAGAGTCCAGACTTAGCAGTGCTTCCTCTTCATTCTCTTTGCTTCATGTGCTAGTTTCCGCTTATGTCTCCTCCATCTCTATCTTCTTGCTCCTCACACCGTCCCTTATGCTCAGAATACTTTGCCAACCAGTGAGTTCCCAGTACCTTCACTTCCCTTTTCTAAATCATACTGAAAATTGTGTCTTCCAAAGTTGCCCTTGTTACAACAATTAATCTCCCTGTGATTGCACTCCTGGTCTTGCTTTGACTTTGTATAGACTTCTGAATTGAGTTTTTGATCTTGTAAGGAAGCCTGAGGGTACAACAATTTGCAGCATTGGTGTTCTGTGTTATAAATTTAGGATGGCAGGGATCCAGCCTTGCTCTGGATCACTTTTATAAATGCCCATGTGCTCGGGCCATGAATGGCCATACCATATGAAATGGTCCTGAATAATTAAATTACTTTTTAAAGTCAAAGTTTGATTTAAAATATTGTTATTGTTCATTTTATGAAGTCCGGATAGATTATTCCTTGGCAGGCTTTTTTATTTAATTATGCAAGAATTGTAAGTGATTACTTTATCTTTCAAATGACATTGTGTTCCTGCCTCACACAGTTAGATAGTATTAAATGTCCATACTTTTCAGCTTCTAGCTTTAATGTTATTTCTTCAAAAAATGCTCAGTACTGTGAAACTGCTCTAAAGAGAAACGTAATTGTACCACTGAAGCAGGAGAAAGCATTAGGGTTTTATAAGATGTCTCTGAATGCGTAGGTATGTGTGTGTGCACAGAATAGGCTGGTACCCAAGAGAGAAGCGTATACATTTGTAGTCAAATCTCACTTAAATTTAAAACTTGTTCCTTCTGTTAAACATGCAAATATTTCCGTTCTCTTTGCAAATTCTGCCTCTCTGCTCATTACCAAACCTTTCAGAAAAGACATAAGCCCAAATCTTCCTCTGATCAGGCTCTCAATGTGTTTTGTGTGGTCTTTATTTAGACTGTAAACTTGCTGAAGTAGGAAATGTCTTATAAAGAAACAACTACACTGTCTCATTTCACATCCAAATTCTTCTCCCATACCAGCTGTGTGTGTTTGCCTAGCAGCAAGTCTTCTGTTAATGAATGACTTGTTCTCATTAGCTTGTCAGGCTGGATATGTAGCCTGTAGTTCCCACTCATACAGAGCAGCGCTCCTTCCCTTGTAGCTTCTGGTAAATCAAACAATGAGATACACAAAGCCTTGTGTCTCTGAGCCTGACCTTTGTACTTTTAATCATTAACTAACACAAAAGGCCAAAATAAAGTAACTAGCTGGTGGTTAAATATATTTTACATAAGCAGAGTCCTATGGCCTGCCTGGTGTGGGGATTGTTGCAGGCTTTACCGTTGGCTGCCACTTCTAAGGCTTCTTTAAAAGAGGGGAAAATTAATTCCCTGATCAGCAGAGCCAAAGCAGTTGCACTCGATACGTTTGTTTTGTGAAGCTGAGGTCCAGAGTGGATCCTCTGACACCCCGGAGGTTTTCTAACTTTCTAACTTTGAAGCTGGCTGTGCGTTGAGCAGGAGACTGGACTACATGGGCTCCACTGATCCCTGCCACCTTAAATTCTTGTTCTAATAAAAGTTGAGTTCATCTGCAGGTTTTCTCCATTCAGAGCGTTAAGACTCTGTCCACTAACTAGGCTGATTTTTTCACAAAACTCATAGGAACTGAATATTTCTGGGACCTCTGGCTCTCCATCTGATTTGCGTAAAACTGGCCAGCAGGTTCAAAAGTTGCTGGAGGTAAAAGGCAGGTGGGCAGACAGACAGACAGACAGACACTCCCTTCCCCACACATGTAGGACAACTGTATAAGCCTGGCTTTCTTAAGAAAACCTTTCTTCCCTTTATGTTTGTGCAGAAAACTTGTCAAGTGCGCATCTAATGAGGCCTGAAGTCATGCTACGTACTCCCAGCTGCAGCCAACCTGAAATAATCCCTCCCCAGAGCCAAGAGCACATTTCATACAGCTGAAGTATTCACTCTGCAATCCCAACTATGCAGAGAAGTTGAGACATTTAGGAGTGAAACCCGGGCGTCCTCTTTCTGATAGTCAGAGATTATATCGTTACGCTCACACGAGCGTATGTTTAAGTCTGCCTGGTGCCTTGTTGGTCCTGCCAGCAGACACGGGAGTGTGTCTGTTACCTCGCTGGGTCGTCCTCAGCTTTCTCATAACCCGAGAGTGACAGCAAGGGGAATTTGACCTCGGCGTGCGAGAGACCGCCTGGCTGTCTGCCTTTCCCTTTTTGTCTGCTCGCTCTTAGGATGCAGTCACACTACAAAATTACCTTGAGTCATCTGTCTTGGGAGTTTTCCCCATGGGTTGCTTGTGATAAAGGGCAGACATACGAGGCGCGTTAATAATCTGCGCTGCTAGGGGAGACACTGATATGAATCCACGGTGGATTGTACGTGCTTCTGAGGTTTCCATCTACCTGAGCCAACTTCACACCCCTCCCCAGTGCCTCTTCTGCAAGGGACCGGTTCTATAGCTGCAGTCCACAAAGAGAGATCCTTTAGCAGCCATGGCAGCAGATGATTCTGTTTCCCTTTCTCCAGTTTGCAGAGAACACACCTATGTTCCTCTGCTTTTGATGGCCCTGGAAAACATTACTTCTGTGTTCCTGGGAAAGCTTCAGAGCACTTCTATTTTCTGCTTCACAGGGAAGGAGAAACTGTGAAATTATCAGCATCCTCTGTTTGTATGTTCCCTGGAGCTGTTATACTGCGCAGTCAGAAATAGAGATCCGGCCTCGGGGATTTGCTAGTGATGCATTCAGTCTCAGCATGGCACATGCTCATTCCTGGGGAGCTACTGAGTTAGCATTTATAGTTCTACACTTTTCCTCCGAGTAGTTGAAAGCCTCTGATTTTTCCCTCAGCGCTGAGGTCTTGCGCTTTGGATTCTCTTCTCATGACAGCTTACTTGGAATGCCACCAGAAAGCTTTCAGCCTGGATCCTTCCTCCTAAAATCACAGGCTACAGTAACATCATGCCAGTGATTCTCCCATAACTTGGTGCCTGATCAGCAGGGAACAGGAAAATGAGGTCTGGTTAGATGCACTTTCAAAATTATAAAACAAAGACTTCTGTGCTGAAGAAGGGTAATTGTCATTGTGGGCGCTGGAAGCCACTGGATGAATAAGCTCATGAATAGGAAGCAAGGAGCCTGCAGTCGGTGAGGAAAGGACAACTGGAAAAACTGTGGGGAGTGAGCACCTCTGGTTGTTTCGATGGTGCTAACGTGGGCTGCTACTGCACAGAAATGGCAGTGGTAAAGGATGAAGTGAATTCACTCAAGGTTTACCTTGTTTTCTGGTTGGTTTGTCAATTCATATTTCTCCAGCCACTTTATGCAATGAGGGATTTTGTTGTGTGTGTGGGCAAGGGTTGAACTAACAGGAACACTTCTACTGTATTCCATATTAACTTGCTAGTGAAGACAAGACCTCTCTTGCATGACCTACATGTCTGAACTCAGAATCCCTCTCCTGGGCCTGCCATCTTCGGATTCAAATCCTTTAAGCAAGCTCAAGTTTTCATCTCCTCATCCATATTTCCGAAGCATGTAAGCCTCAAGGCACTAGGCCAGCAACGGAATAGTGCTGAGCACAAAGATCTTTTTGTAACCACATCAACTCAGCCCAATACAGATCAACTGCAGCAAACCCTGCAGATTGCTTCACCTCCCAGTGTAGTTCCATTATAACCTCCCATTTTTGCCTCAGCTGACAGCAAAAGCTCCTCTTTCAGCTTTGTAACTCTGATTTTTATTTTTTTCACTTTCAGTGAAATGCTGTCAAGGGCTGCCAGAGACTCAGCTGTGACAAAGATCTATCTGAATTCGGGGTTTTGGAAGTGTTCCTTCATGCCTGTCATCTCCTTCAATAAGCGCGGCATTGTACCAAGTCTGTACATTCTTCACTGCTCTACTTGTTGCTATGGCCAGAGGTGCCAAGTTTCAGTCCGATTCTTTCGGGAGACTAGACAGAAATCTGGATTTTCTTTCTTTCTGCTTTGTTTATCCTCCTGGCTCCTACAGTGCTCTCCCTTACCATCATCTAAAACTTCTTTCCAAGGCAGGAAGGTTGGAAACCACTGCCCTCTCCAGGCATAACTTGCACAACCATCAGCGGTCCCTCCTTGGCCTGAATCAGTGCAGAAGAGAACACATGGATGGATTCCCTCTCTGGCAAGGAGTTTCCAAAATCAGGGAGAAGCAGAAAGCAGCAGATGGGAATGGCCTTGAGCAGAGAAGAGGGAAGCTTTTGGCAGGAGAGCAACAAACGCATGGTGTAGTCAGTCTATATAAAGCTTGGGAAAGGCTCTGGCAGAAGGGAGAGCAGCAGGATGCGCTGCCTCATTGCCATGGAAACAGCCAAAGAAGTGGCTGGGCAGGTTTAGAAATGTCTCCTGCTTGGGACTGCTTTCAGTAGATGTCATCTATCTTTGCAGAGATTACAACAAGGTGGAAAAGAGGAAATGTCTGACGCTGAGAGCTGAAAATGTTTTCTTTCTTAGTTTATAACAGAGTCAATCTTCCATGGCTTTATGAAGATGTTTGTTCTCCTCTGAGAAATAAGTCCTGGTTTTGCAGGAGATTATTTTTCCCCATGTCCTCGTATTTTTCAGGGTCTTTCAATATAAAGATCGTCCACTTCTGGCACTATGATTCTAGCTGCCGTTTCAATGTTCCTTGACTTCTCCATGGTGTTCCCCATGTGTCTTGCAAGCACACTGGCTACCTACATGACATTTCTCTCTAAGACCTCTCCTTCATGACCCTAAGGATCTCATACTCCCTCAAGAGGCTGATCTGTTCTCAGCATAGCACCTCAATGTTTTTTCCCCACAGCTTCCACATCCAATGCCTTTCCCATAGCCTCATAATGTTACGTTTGAAGACAGTCTAAAAGATTACAAATATATATATATATGTTGCACCTTGTGTATGAAAGCCCTGCCCTAAAAAGAAGACAGTCTAAAAGATTTTGAAGACAGTCTAAAAGATTACAAATATATATATATATGTTGCACCTTGTGTATGAAAGCCCTGCCCTAAAAACATGCTTCTCTTTCTACAGTTGGGGAGCGGAACAAGCTGTGGAAATCTCCCAACTAGAAAAGTGAAAAAGTTGATAGGTAGGACTGTACGATTACCTGCAAACGACTGTATTGGGAATCATCCTGGACCAGTCATTCCGTAAGCACGAATTCTCTTCCACGTCCATCAGCAGTCAGCACGTTTATGCTATAACAAATAAATGAGAGACAACAAAATGATAAAAAATACTGGCTTACGCTGTTTTGTCCACCTAGGCACCCTAGCAGCTACGGGGAGAGCAAGAGCAAAGTATTTTGTGTTTACTTTGGAAAAAGAGAAGGGATGCACATTTTTATGAAATATAGAGAGGAAGAGATTGCTACTACAGAGTAGTAAGCAGTCATTAAACTAGGCGTAAATGTCAGCTCTTCCACCTGCTGTGTGCTACCTTCCCAAGGAAGGGCCCCAGCTGTGTAGCACAGCTGGCAGGCTGTGCACTCACAAGGAGCACGTACAGCTGCTGCTGCGGGAACGGGAAGGACGTGCTGGCCAAGTTCAGTGCTGCGTTTCCACAAAAATATTTAGAAAGGCCTTATAATCAGGAGAGTCAATACTAATAACTATGGCTGTTTGTTCTGGAACTAATCTCTCTGAAGTCACTCACTCTTCCAGGGCTGACTGCAGATTTAATGCGGTGTTTTCCTGCTGAAACGACTTCAGAGACCCTCTCGTTGAGGTAGTTCAATATTTTCATGCAATTTTAATAAGCGGCAGAATATGCTGCTAAATAAATCTGATATTGGTTTGAGCTGGTGTCACGAGAATTATGATAATATATAATATATAACATATATAATATATAATGCGGTCGAGAGCCAGATGAAATTCTAACAGAAAGAGAAAGCTGTTATGTCACAGAAGGTAAAGAACAGTTTCAGAAAACACAGTTCAGCTTACTAGGGTTAGACAGTAGTTATACATATACAGATTCAATACTTTTCATGATTTGATGTTTAGCCAAATTAGAAGGATCTTCTCCTTTTAAAATATACTGAGGAAATAACCTCCTCAATTTAAACAAACAAAAACTGAACTATTATGCCAGCCCAGCTGGCAAGATTAATTCCATTCCTTCAAAATGGTAGGGAAAGGAAAAGATATTTGCTCCTCAAAAAATAGTGCAAGTTTCCCTTTTCAGCAATGGAATCACAGCAATTAAGTTGGCTGTTGCATCTCCTGCTTGGTGGTGGCAAGAAGCTCAACACTGGAATTTCTGAGCTTGAAGAGCAAGCCAGCAACCTGCTGGCTGGTAGGAGGGCTTCACGTTTTTCTTTTTTTTTTTTTAAAGCATGATTTCACTTCAGTAGCAAAAAGTGATGTGATGTTTGAGTAGGGATACCGCTGCCCTCTGCTGAGAGAAATGTGATTGTTTCTGACCGTTTCATCTGCCAGCAAAACCAGCAACTTCATTGCTTGGAAAGTAACAGCGCGAGGAATTGCTGGCTGAAGTCGGAGTTTAATTCTCGCCGCTGCTGTCTTTCCTCCAAAGTTTGCTCATCTGAATCTCTTTCACCAAATATTTTGAAAACTCTACACCTCATACAAAGTAAAGCGGAGCAAGGGTAATTACATGCAAAATCTTAGGATGACGATAGCAGAAACTGTGAAAAATTGAACCAGCGTTTTCCAAAAGTAATATTTATGAGTTGCAAACACTTCAGGCATCCTCAACAATGTGATATCTGCTGGAGCTAGTTTTCAGTTTTCCTGCCAAATTTCAATCATGCATTATCAGATCAGGCTGAAGTCCTCTACAGTTTCTTAAATTTGTTTTCTTAACAGCAGCACTTGCCTGACTGAGTTTTGGCCTCAGTCATCTTACATCCACACCATTTTTATGGTTATGCAAAAATGGAATCTCATTCACTGCTACAGTTATAACCGGTTTTACATTACAGATCAAACATCACTGTCGTTTTGTTTAGTTTTTAAAGGAAAATAGTGAAAAATGTAACAATGTTTTTAACCACTTGAGGGAGCTCTTTCATTGATAGATTAGAAAGTTGCTATTGTGCATACATATTGGGAAATCATAAACCATATTTTTCAACAGCTTTTTATAGGACATACTACATTTTACTGAAATGTGTGAAAGTATTGAGGCTCTTGGGTGACTGACTTTAAAGCCCCAGTACACAATGTACATGTGAGAGCTGTAAATTGTTGTGCACACTGGCTTGGTGGTGGGGAAATAGAGAAAGAAAAGAAAAAGAAAAAAAGAAGGAAGAAAAAGAAAAAGAAAAAGAAAAAGAAAAAGAAAAAGAAAAAGAAAAAGAAAAAGAAAAAGAAAAAGAAAAAGAAAAAGAAAAAGAAAAAGCAGGAGATACAAGCAGTGCTGCAGAAATCAAATTGCTGCCTGGCACTGGGTAAGTGGGAGCAAGTGAAGCTGATGCAAAAGGTTGGGGTGTCAGGGCCAGAGGTTCCCACACCAAGAAACGGGAAGGACCACACAGTGATTCAGCCAGGAGCGCTGAGGAACAGCTGTGATTAGGCAATCACTGAGCAATGCAACCTGTAGGATTAATGTAAAACACTCCAGAAAATGAAGATCGCAAGCACGTGGTGACAAGCGGAGTAAATGATGTAGCTGATGAAAGAGTGCAGCAATTTGGAGCGGTGAAGACAACAGCAGATGATGGGCGTGAGTGGCAGAAGCAGAGGTGGCGATGCCTTCTGCCAATTTCTTGCGTAAAGGATGGGAAGAAAAGTAACAAGGGTGACTGCTTTGCTTTTCACCCTCAGTGAGCTGCAGGTGAACAGCCTCTGAAGAGAAGGGAAAGAGGCTATGAAGGCTCTGCTAGGGAGAGACCAGGGAGGGAGCTCAGTGCCCGTCACACCACGCTTTGGCCTGGAAGATGTGTCAAGAGGTGCTAAAAAAATCTGTTGGCACATACCAACCACCTTTTTAAGGCAAAATAGGAAAAGCAAATCAACTAGCTCTGAAGGTTAGGTGCACTCTTATTTCTATTAAAGGCATATATAATTTTCTTACCATCCAGTTAGGGTTTTACTCATTTCGTTACACAATACCATGAGCAATTTGTTGAACTTTAGGAAACTTTTGGACATAGTATGTTTGTGGTTTTTGCTTTTCTACTTGCTCACCCAGCTGATGCTGGCACCACAAGACACTTCAGTGTAAATAGCTAGCACAGCATCTTCAGCATGAGGGCATCAGCAATCATGTACAGCCTGACTTGAAAGTGTCTCTAAGCAGCATTATGTTAAAATCACCTTCTTAAGAACAGGGGCAAAGTTATGTGAAAATTCCCAGTGCAGCTATTTGCATTTCAGCAATGACAGGATTTTTTTTTTTCCTTTTAATTTTTACCACAGTTTTCCTATTAAGAAGCATGAAAGATGGGTGGTGGAATAATAGTGTGAGCACACATTGCAGACTGGATCTGTTTCAGACTTTTTCACTCAGTGGCTCTGCTCCAAGTCCCCATGGATTATTCAGAACAACTTCTGAATAGTTCCAGCAGAGTTACACATTTGCAAGAGTGTGTCTCGGGTATGCGTTGCTTAAACCAAGTTTGTTTTGTTAACGGGTCTTCGTACCTTGGTTTGGGACAACTTTTCAAGGTGCGTTTGGGCACATTTGCATAGCAGAGCCCTGAGGTGGTGGTGAGAAGGAAAGATACGTACTCGGCAGTAGGAAATTGGTGGCTTAGTTCTCCTGACTTGGGGTAAACTTTCCCGTGCACACGGTGAAATGCAGCTCCCGAGAGGTTACTGGAGTTTATTTGCTGGTGACGTGTTCCTGTGACTCACCGTCTATCGTGAGCCTGTGTCTGCCTGGGGAAAGAGAAAAAGCAAGGGTGCAAACCTCAGCCTTTCACCCAGTTCCTGACCCTCTGAACCACAGGCTGGGCCTCTCCAGCCAGGCCCCCTTTTGGCTCCCCCCTTACTGGTGAGCTGCAGCCCACGCTCCCCAGGGTAAGACGTGACCGTCAACACCCCCTTGCCACAAAACCCCCACTTCTTGGGGGACAGGGGGGGCTACTCAAGTCAGCAGGTGCTCCATTTTTACTTCCCTTAAAAGATATTTGCCCTTGCTCCTGTAAGGCTGTTTGGAACAACCGCACTGGAGGGGATGCGTGTTTGTACTGCACCCCCGATGCGGGGGGAAGCGCCTGTTGAGCAACCCTCGCGTTCCCTCTGAAGGACGAGGACAGATAAAGCCGCGGGTCCTCCAGGCCTCCCAGCCTTGACTTCTGTGTTCTTACAGCTCTCTGAAATCAAGTTTTCCTTGTGCCGGGGGGTGTGGGGAGGACGGGGGTCCTCATGAGGAGGGTTCCGCCCGTGGGTGCTGGATGAGCCCCCCGTGTCGCGTCCCCGGGGATGAGCTGCCGTTCTCCCTCTGCTTTACCTTCTCAAGAGGCCCGGGAGAAGGTGGCGGTGCTGGTGGCGGTGGGGATGGCGGCCCTGTCCTGACAGGAAAGCCGGGGAGGGGGGGAGAAGGCGGGAAACTGCGGTGAGGGGGCTGCAGTGGGAGGGGCGAAGCGTGGGGCGCGCGTCCCACGTGCGCCTCACGTGCCACCTCCNCGCTGACGTCCGCGAGCCCCGGGGAGAGGCCGTGGCGCGCTGGCGCGTGGCGGAGGCGGGAAGCGGCCGGAGGGGCAGCGGCTCGGGCGCCAGCAGGTGACGCCCCAACCGGGGGAGCGCGACCGGTCCCTGCGACCCGGTCCGGCCCAGCGCCGTGGGAGCGGGGCCGGCACACCCGCCCCTGCCTTTGGACCGGGCCCGGCACCGGTTTCCTCCCGGCGCGGTGCTGGTGGGGCGGGGGGAGCTGTGTCCGGAGCCCTTGCGCAGGGCCCTGCGCCTCGGGGGAGGGGGCAGCGCTCCGCGGGCCTCCGGGCGCCTCGGGGGCTGGGGAGGGGGAGCTGGGGGTGGGTCTCGTTGCTGGCAGCAGACACCGCCGGACACTTCCGCGGTTGTTCGCAGCGAGTTAGCGGAGATTGGAGCTGGCTTGATGGCCTCGGTGTGTGCTCGGAGCCTCGGCAGCGCTCTGAGCACTTTCCATTGTTATCTGCAGCCTTCAGGGTTTGTGTTTGTTTGTTTTTTAATTTTTTTAAGGTTTTTTTCTGCTGAGTGTTTTGCGCGTTGCGGGTGAGCTGTGCCACGACCTGAACTTTGTTTTGCTGCCTTCTGATGCCGGGGCTGTTCCACACCGGCTGTGCTGGTTGTGTCCAAGGACCAAAGGAAAGCCTTGGAGACCTGGAAAGTGTTTGGGATAAGCCTGTTATTTAGCATAAGCGGTATTGGAGGTAGAAGATGTGCCCTCACTGCGCTACCGAGCCTTGTGAAATGCAGAGATTTAGGTGTAAGGTGTTGCTTTCCTCCTAATTGCCAATGTTTCGAAAGGGAAGATAGAGAAACTCGAGGTTTCTGAGACCTTTTACGAGTACCATATGATAATCAGGGAGTTTCTGCTGGGAAATCAGTTAATGGGGTGTGTTTGTGGTTCTAGATGTCCTGCAAGCACCTGGAGTGGGGTGAATGGAGTGAGTTTACTGACTGTGAGGAGCAGTTTTGTTTAGTGAAGAGGATGGTGAACGTTTTGGAGTTATCCTGGCACTGTGCGGTGATTGGTTTAGTTCTTGCAGAGGTTGGAGGGAAGGCCTGATGTCCTCTTTACACACTGATGTACTGATAGCTGCTTAAATACAGTAACGCTATACCTCTTTTCATATGGAAACCAGACTAGGAAATTGTTTGTTTTCATAGACTTCCCTAAGCACAGTTCCTGTTTTGGTGTGAAAAAGGCTTTGTCTTGATCACTTAGCTTATCTGAATTCAAAAACTTTTTAGGTTAATTGCTTTAGCTTGTTTGGGTTTTTTTTTCCTTCCCCTATCCTGAATTTCATTATTTTTAACTCCTTTTTGCTAGCCTTTTAGTCGCTCATTCTAACCACTCTGCGCTGGAGAGGGAGGAGTGCGTTCTTCACCTCTTGAAGAAGATGAAGAGTGTACTGTGAAAAGAATGAGAGTTGTGATCCTCTGTTAGAGCTGGAAAAGCTCTGCTTTTAAGGACAGATGTGGCTCCTGAGAACAGCTTGATGTGGATCAGGAGGCAGTGAAAGAGTGTTGCCGGTGGCCAGGGAGTAGCTTGTTAGCATGTAAATTTATAAGGCAGCTTGTTTTTTTTTCCCCCTCCACTGCTCTGTAGACCATACTGTGTGATCAGAGCAGCCCATTCTTATCCTGTCATAGTGTTTTGGGCATCTCTCATGTGTAAGAGCAGAAAGATTGAAATGTTTGCCTGTCCAGGTTCTCCATGTAGCTGCAAGCCCTGGGTGGGTAAAAGGATGTGTTCTGCCTGCTACTGTTCTGTGCTCGTGGGCATAGTTACTGTGGGAAGATCGACCATATTCTTGCCTGGTTCTTCATGTAACAGCTTTTTGCATTATGTAAATTATGATAATATGAGCTATCAGGTGTTGCACAAAGCCAGCTGGGCAGTTTGTCATTTTTATGGTCTTTGTTTTGTAGCTTGCAGACCTAACTGTGGTCTCCTGAGACAGAGCTAAGAGAGGCAGAGCTGCAAGACATGGTGTTGGTGATTGAATGAGTCATTTGTTGTTTGGGTTTTCTTTCCCCTGTATGCTGTGATATCCAAAAGGAAAATGGGAGACTTGTACTAGAGGGACAAACACAGGAAGCTGAGGCATGAAAATGTCTGATCAGAAGTCTTATTTCCCTTCTGCAGCTTTGGTGTTCTGAGGAAATCCATCCTTAAATAATTATGTTCTGCCTTCTTAGATTTTCTATAAGTAGGTGAATTTTTCTTGTCTGTCTCTAACAGCTCATCTGTGCTCATTCACATGTTCTGTTCGCTAGCAACAAAACACGTGTCTATTTAAGAGCTTGTGCCAAGGTGAAAAAAAAATACATTGAAAAGGAGAAGCGTTAGTTTAAAAATGTGGTTACGTACATGTCTGTGTGGTTTTCTGGAAGTCCGGTTCTGAAAATTGTCCCTGCTTGTAGCCTCATCTCTGAGAGCTTCTTGAGCGGGGTTTCTTGGGGGGTGTGAGGGAATGTCCCTTCAGGACCTTTGCAGGAACTGGGAATTCTTTGTGTTCAGCCTGGCCGTGGTGCTGCAGGTGTTCCCTGCTAGCAGCTCTGTCCCCAGCAGCGAGTGACCTTTGTCATCGAATCTGACGTAGCGCAAACCCGATCCTCCCTTTCCCGTTTTCCCGTGGTTTGCAATGCAGCCGTTGTCTGGCCAGGCAGAGCACAAGGATCCATTGAGGAAGCTGCTGGTTCAGGGAGAACTGAAGACTTGACAGGATGGGGTTTGGCTCAGGCAAAATAACGTGGGTGATTCTGCAGAGCAAACCTGCCAGATCTCTCAGAAGACAAATTTTGCTGTTAGACTGACTATCAGAAAGCATTTTCAAAGTCTATTTGGACTTGTAAAGATTTCACAAAGCCTTAAGTCATTTTAAATACTTAAAAGGTCTGTTGGGGAAAGAAGGGAGCAATGGGGAGAAGTTTTGGCAGAAATGGGGGAACTTGCTGGGTTACCTTGTTCCTTTATGGCTTGTAGTAAGGGAGAGGAAGTGTGGTCCATGGTAAATGACTAACACAAGTGTTCTTAATTTCCCCTACCCTTGCTCTGAGTTCGTAATGGAGGAAGAAAGTCTCACTTTAATGTAAAGAAGGCTACATAAATCGATCCTTGAACAATGTAGAGAGTAAATGAGTTTCTTCTGTCATTAATTATCTGCTGTTGTTTTTCTGGTCTAACTAGGCAACCATGGCAGGTGAAGACTGTGTAAGGAAGCGCCAATCCGGCTCCACCTACAAGACCCCTGAGAATGAAGAAACACAGAGGAGACCTGAGAACGAGAGGTCATTTCAAAACGCAAGCAATGGTGAGATTCTTTCACTTGGGATTAGTTGCATCCCTGGCACATGGTCTTGTCTAAGGTGTCCTTT
This sequence comes from Pampusana beccarii, assembly GCA_013399365.1. Classification (NCBI taxonomy): domain Eukaryota; kingdom Metazoa; phylum Chordata; class Aves; order Columbiformes; family Columbidae; genus Pampusana; species Pampusana beccarii. The sequence goes on along the minus strand of VWYH01001148.1, from coordinate 785,954 downwards.
CTAGCTCATGGCTCTTGCTTCTTTACTCTTCCATTTAGTTGTTTTTTTTGCTCATAGAAAGCCTCCCAAGGTGGAGCTCCGTGTGTACCAGCTGCACTTCTTCAGCAGGTTTAGGTTATTTGGAGCATTGTCCTGCAGAAATTTCCCTTGGGGCCTGTGTACTCTGGTTCTTACAGTGTTTTAGAGTAAAGAAAGTGATTGATTGTCACAGGAGAAATGTGTGTTGATGAGGAGGGGAGGCTTTAATCCTGTAAATGGTGCAAATGCATCTTGACAACAATTTTGAGTAACCCTGCTAAACGCTCTTTTTGGGGACTTCATTTTCCTTCCTTTACAAACTTTAAGTGCGTGGCTTCCACAAGACTGAACAAAGTGTTAAACTGGTGTATCCATCCTGACAGACAGGCAGAGGTAGGATGGCACATGGAATGTTTCTCTACTCCTGTTAATGTCAGAACAGGTCCCTTCTGTCCAGTCTCAACCTTGGCTTCTATAAAATAGAACAATAAACGGTTGGGCTTCTATGCATTTATATTGTGGTCATCTTAAAAGTTACATGGCTTATAGTTGGCTCTGTGGAAGGGTCGCTGCGGCCTGTGTCCCCTCCCTTGGTTTGCAGAGACAGTTGTGTGAGTGTGAGCGGTTTAGCCTTGTTTCCTCTCTCTTTGGGAGGTGGAACAAGCAGAAAGCTCAAGGAGTTTGTCACAATGTGCCACGTGAGTGCAACTTTCAAAACTCTGGTGCCAGTGACGCAGTGAGATAATTCTTAGTGGTATGCTTCTGAATGTTGTCGCTATTTCAACTGAAACAGGAATTGAAGCAAATTTAAGTTTAGGACAAGTCAGATTTCTTCTTGCAAAAAGATACAGTGGAGGGAAAGCCATCTCACAAACTACTTGGAGAAATGGGATTTTAAGCTCTTGGTGGTACCAGCATTTTAATTGAATCAGATGGGACTGTTCCATTAATTCCGTTTTCAGAAAACCGCAAGGATTTAGTGGCTACTGGAAAACAGTTATGATGGGTTTAGAAGCAGACTTCTACCTTTTATCTATGGAAACACCTTAACTGGTATGCATGGATTTTGAGTTCTTGCAGGCTTGAGAATAAATTATAAATATAGCTCTGATAATTAGCACTTGATAGGTGGGTGTGCCTGCCTTTAAAAGCCTTTGATTTTATTACCTCTGAGATGTGGCATAATGTCACTTCAGGTGAGATACTGTGGGTGTGTAGCAAGTAAACGTTACGGGGTAGATCTCTTCCAAGTTTACTGAGCTTTCGTGCATGTCCGTGTACCTTAGTGGGTTGGCCTAAAACAATGAGGTGTGTTTTAATACAGTGCAAACAGGACAGCAAGCTGGGAAGAATCCTGGTTAGTTAAGATTAGGTGCCCCCTTCCAGGGTTGCTGCCAATTTGGCAGAAGTGTCACAGAGACTTTGGTGTCACCAGTTTTTGGCAGATTCTTTGCTCAGCACAGCGATGGGGACACCAGGAATGCCACAGGGAGGTAGGAGGCGAGTCTGATGCCTGAGCACTTTATCTGCATCCCTCTGGTCAGGAATTCTGCTGTACGGTGGAGTTTGATCAGCATCTCTGCAGCACAAAGGTTGAAGCTTTACAAGGTTCACGTATTCTAGATAGCGGCCTCTTCACAGAAACCAGTATGCTTGTGTAAGTAGGTAGGGCTTTCTGTGAAAGCACAGCTGAGTTGGAAGAATATCTGGGAAGGAGTAGCCATAGGCTTTTTTCTGGCTGTTTTTTGTCCTGGCCTTTCACTTGTGAATAGCTGTTTCTAAGGCATTGGTCCTGGTGTGTACAAAGGCAGCGTGACTCCAATGATCCGAAGTGTCTGGCAGCACCATCGTTATACTGTAGCATCTTAACAGTCACTGGGTGTTGTGCAGAGTTTTGGACAAGATGTGTGTTGATTGCGGTCAAGGGATTCTAGCCAGATCAAGACAGTATCTTCTAATTAAGTAAATATGTTGTCTTTGTATCAATTATTTCTGTAGAAAAACTTAAATGCTACTGTGATTTCTCACCCTTGATCCGCCCTGATTAGCAAACACAATCTGCTTTTTAACTTAAGAGTTAATGTGTCAAGGGCCAGTTGACTTGTTTCCAGAAGCGTGTGAACTTTCTACAGAAATGTCTAGGCCGTTAATCCTTTCTTTATTAAAACTCAAATGCATTGGCTCATCTGGGCTTGCCTAGGGAATAAGTTTAATCCATATACTGGCTTTAAAGCTACATTAGGTCTGACTCTTCCATTTGTATAGTTATTTTTTTTCTTGCCTCATCGCTGCTGCTGGAAAGTGTCTCTGTTTGCTGAGTTCTAACACTGAAAAGTTTGTACTTGAGTAACCCCAAATTTATAGTTAGTTGTAAATGTTCATGGCTTTGAGATTGCCAGAATAGTTCTTCTGTCCCTTGATGTGTTTGTATCTTGTAATCATCCAGCCTGTAATTTCACTTTGACAGAATAGCTGAACTTCAGTCTCATTATCACTTCTCCTCCTTGAATTGGCTCCAGTGTTGTAATTAAACTACTGATTTGGCCCTGGTGTAGAGTCAACAGGTGATCTAAGCAGCAATAACCCCTGCCAAAAGCTGGGCTTCCTTAATGATATTAGTCTTACATGTTTTCAGCTGGAGATACATAAATAAATACAAAATTCTTCTGCTTAATGGGATATTGATATCGGGCAGTACCAGTTGCAACCTGGAATGGGTGTAACAAATGGAATGTGCAGATCTTAAAAGGCTAGAGAGGACATGGCTCTTCAGTGTGTATCTGAGCGCCTCTACAATGCTGAGATTTGGCTGTTCAGAACAGTAAACTCATGGTTGTGGAGTCTGCCCTTGTTTCCTCTGGAATCAGAAGACACTGCTAATCAGAAGTATCTGTGGAGACTGGTCTGCAAACAATGTGATGGATCTTTGTTTGGTGTGACTAAGCACGTTTGGCAATGCTGTCCTTAGAAAGAGGTTGTTATCTTCCAGTGAGGAGGTTACTGTTGATCATTCTCCGTGCAAAAGTTTATGAAGGTGTGTGGATCATGTGTGCCTACTGATAGATGTAGGAGGAGGGAGCTCTAAATCAGAGAGCGATTTGGAAAGCTTTAGGGTTTGCTGTATGACTCACAGCAATTAGTCTTCATTGTAACACCAGGGTGTTTTTTTGCGGATTAATGAGTTTCTGGGGTGTGTGTCAGGAAGATGGATCTAACAGAAGTGTCTTGTCTGGGACCAGGTGGATTTTGGTAGTTGTAGGCATGCTCATGTTTTGCAGCCTATGGGTTTGGTGAGGGCTGAGCAGTTTCTTAAGGACATGCTGCCGTGACATAGAGAACGCTGGTGTTTCCTCAGGCTAATGAAGAGCCTCTTTGGGTCCCAAGTCGCTGTAGAAATGACTTTTTAACTTAATTCTTTGCTCAGCTGCAGTGCAGTGACCTATGGGCTCTGCATTCTTCAAACACATCTGCAATCTCATCATAACTCGCCTCTATCTGCTGGGTGGCCAAATAAATTACCATAACTCAGAGTAAGGCTTATTAGCATCAAATTATTAGCATATGTTGTATTGTAGCAAATATGGGAGACTTCCCCTCTTTACAATAGCCTTGCACTAGGTTTGCTTTAGCATTGCTCTCCCTCAGATAACATCTTCAGTGTTTCTAAAGACTAAAACTTTGAATCGAGGTATCCAACAGTAACAGGAAATCCTTCTGCCTATGTTGCTTTAACCTCTTGAGTGGTAAGTTGTCTGACCAAGAAATAATGGAGATAATATTTTTTAACTCTTTTAGGGGAGGACAGTATTGGGTACAGTTTGTATCTGACTTTCTGTAAAGACCCTGAAGCTAAACAGATCCTGACATCATTAGGGGGAGAATGCTTCTAAACTGTGAGTTGGGTGCTTGGCTGTTCTGAGAAGTGATGGTTTGGGTTGAGTTGTTGTTGGTTTGGTTTTGGGTTTTTTTTTGAAGTACATGTGGCAATAAACTGCAAAGAGGCATTTTTGTCTTGGTTGCTGCGCAGGGATTTAGACAGCAGTAGTCTCCCTGAGTGCTTTTAACTGCTTTTAACTGCTCAATAATCAAGTGATTGCCAGGAAGCAGGACCAGTGTGAGTGGTGATGGCTCGGGGTGCCGGGCTGCAAGCAGCTGCTGTGGCTGCTGAACACACTGCGGGCTGGAACTGCGACGCTGCACACAAGCCACGGCTTTAATCAATGACTTATTCCCACTTGTGCCCTCGGTGGTAATTGCAGACTGTAGCGGTTAAATTAAGCGAATACTTTTTAACACCGTTAATTTTTCAGAGCTTGCTTAGTAGATTGATGGCATCTTAAGTAGAAGCTGTTTCTGTTGGATCCCAAGCTGTGACAGTCAGGTCGTATGAGTGGGATGCTTCTCTGGTCATCTCCAATGTCACCTCCTTGTAACATGTACAAGAGTGGGTTGACAAATGGACACTGAGATCCTTTAAGACAGGTAGTTTGTGAATCTTCTGTGAAACAAGTTGTTGGAGTTTTCAACAGTAAGCAGCTTTCTCAGTCTTCAGATGATCTTTTATTAGCCTGGTTTTCTATGGAAACAAAGCTTACATTTAAATTGCTCTTTTTTTTTCCTTCTGACTTTCGAGCCTGCTTTGAGTTTGGGCTGTGTAGAGGTGTCCCATCCTACAAGGATCCGTTTCTACAAGCCCAAGTTAATAAAGATCTTGTCCAATGTCCTTGCTGATGGGAGGGGAACACAACTCCCATGAAGTTAAAACTTCTCCCTGTGAGCAGAGCTCTTTCAAAGCAAACCATGCTTCAGTCTCCTGTGAAATTTGCTAATGTTTCATACTGGTCTTCAAATAAGATTTTCTTCCTTATGACTTTTAAATACATTTCCTGTTTTCTGAAGGTATATCCCATTTTGTTTTAAATGGGAAGATGTGCTTGCTTGTCTTCATTCCATTTTTGTAAGGGTGTTGTAATGCCAAAGTGATACAGAGGGATCCAGTCTTCATGTTCAGTGTCAAAGAAAAATGAAGATTTGGCCTTGTTAGCAGTGCAGCATTCCTTTTAGACTCAAAATCATGTGATGATTCCCTTCTTGAATGACCTCATAGGACATAAGTAGCAGCTTGCACAACAGAAGTTGGATGATTCAAGAAGGTGATGAGTTGCATGTTCTCTGGTATCTGCCTTGTGACATTGCTTGAGTTTCTGAGGCGATGCAACACAGCAGAATGAGTTGTCGTTTTGGTGGGTTTTCTTCTACGGGTGATTCTTTGGTCTGGAAAAGAAGCCACAAGCTTACAGGTGGCTTTACTTCAGTTTGTGAGATGCGTATACTGAAGATATGGAGATCTTGATTTCAAAGCCTTTTAAAAGATGCTGTGTTTCTCATCTAGTCTGTGCATGCACACTGCTGTGTGGGTGGATAAAGTGAGAGGAGGGACACCACGTACAATTTAGCAATTACGATGTCAGCAGGTCAGAGACTGACCTCGTTTCCTCTGCAACCATTGAAACTGTACATTAGGTGTCTGTAAAACTATATCCGTTTTTAAGGCCTTGCAAATTGGTTTTATTTCTAAAGCAAGCTACTCCTGGGTAGTTATAATAACTAAGGCTTCAAATGTGAGATGTGACAGGAAATATATGGTCAGAGAAGTGGCTATTTATTTTTAGCTCTGTTCACAAAGGAAATAGTGCAGTCCCTTAAGTCTCATGTGTCCTGTCCTCTTTGGTGATGTTGGATGGCTTCAAGCAAACTTGATAGTCTTGAAGACTGGCAGCTGGATAAGAGACACAAATTCTTCCCTTTCTACAGGAAAAGGTTAGTTGTGCTTTGAGCTCGGGAGCTCTGTCTGGTCTGCTTGCTAGCAGATGAGCACAAGGTGGTTCTTAGCATAGTAGTAATGGGGTGAGTGGGCTATTAATACAGTTGTGGTGTGGCACAGTGAAGGAGTAGAGCCATTGAGATTATATGAAGGGGATACAGTTCTGCTTGTGGACCAGCTATTATTATTATTATTTATTGGTAGGGAGATAGGGGGAATCCATTTGAGAGCAGCAAAGCAAAGCACACAGGCTGAGGTGGACAAGGGACTCTTTAGTGATATCTTGCACTCTTCTCTTGAGTTATTTTCCAAACTGCTGCTGTTTGGCAACTGTAACAGCATAATGAGCTTAAATGCTGAGGTATTTTCTTTTTTTGTCTTGGAGGTGAGATGCTTAGCAACCAGGAATTCTATTTTTGTAAAAATGGATCTTTGCAGGCAGCCGAAAATTCATGGTGTTAAGCAGTTTCCTTGTTTGTTGTTACATTACATGGCTGCTAAGTAATAGCCCGTTGTTGCTGGTCTGTTTGTAAGTCTACAGCTTGTGTAGCGATTTTTATAGACAAAAAAAATGGTCTTCCTGTTTGATGGGGGCAGGGGGGAGAAATAGTGCTGACAACTGAGTATAGCTTCATTGCAGATGAAGTTTCACAATTCATTTAACTCTTCTCCAATATTGGAATTGGAATAACCTCTGAAACAGGTCTATCTAAGCTTCTTAGAACTGGTTGATCATAAGAGCACCTTCAGACTAACGTACACCACAGAAGCACTTGGTTCTATTTAAAATGGCACGCTTTGTGTCTTGCGTGCGTGGGCTGCGCACATACGAGGAGGCCCAGGCCAGGAGGCTGCGTGGTGAACCGTGGTATTGCTGTGAATCTGTCTCCTCGTCACACAGCAGCGCAGCCTTGACACCTCTGCTGCAGATCTGTGAGCTCACGCTTCACTGCAAGTGTTAGTAGAGAATCGGCTCAGCATCCACTTTTTCTGGAAGTTGTAGTGTTGTCTTAGGTACTGAACATGGAAGTTGTAACGCCAACCATGTGCAAGGTACTGTTGTAGCTGTAATTGCCAAAGGACATGCACAAGGCGGGGTTCGTTGTCCTCTTTTCACCCTGACTGGTATTTTAGGGGGTGGATATTGCTGCTCTAATCTTGCTTTTCCTTCATGCGCAAGACTCTCTGTTTTAAGTAACTATCTTCTGTGTTGTGTTCCTATTGGAGAAGCAAAGCACCAGCTGGATTGCCAGCACTCTGCAGCCACTGCAGGCAAACCTTGTCTTAAAACCCAGCTGCTCTGAAGTGTCTGATCCACTTGATGTAATAGAGGCATCTCAGATGTGTGCAGTTCTTTGTGCAAAAGAAAGGTGATTTTTGAGGCTTTATATATGAGCCAATACTGAGGAATACGGTCAGACTGATGTCTAACGCTTCTCCTCGGGATGAAAGGAGTAGGAGTAGCCAGGTTTGAACACAGAATAACTTTCCAACTTGCGATTCAGCCCGTTTTCAGAGCTGGTTACTGTATTTAAAAGATAGTTGTGACTCGCCTGCCTTCTCTATTGGCAGTGTAGAGACCTCCAGACAACCTAATCTTACGTCTACTTCGCTGTGCGTAAGATAAAGCTCTGATAAAAGGCCAACATGCTTGAAGATGACCTTCTAAAGGTTGTTCTAATTGTTGCTTCAAGGCTGAATATGTTTAGAGACCTTGGGAAGATTTGCAGAGTTGCTGATGAAAAATAAAGCTTTTTAAAATCCAGCATGTTATCTGCTGTTTACTGTCTTATAGTGCTGTAGTCCTAAATGGCTGTTTAAAATACTTGGTCATTGCTTATGAATTTCCTCCAGCTTAGTTTTGAATTTACTGGGGCCTTATTAGAATTAAGAAGCACTGATGAAAAAATCAGTGACTGAGCTTGTATGTTGTGCTTTCTGTGTTTTCAGACACGCGACTCGCATCACTGAAAATGCAACTGTTAAATACTAATATTTGCTTCCTTCCTTAGGCCGGGTTGATGTTGACCATGTGATAACACGGAAAATGCAGCTAATAGCAGAAGCTGAGGTAAATATACTGTAATGCTTGCTTGTGGGGAGGAGCAGGATTATTGACCCTGAATGTCTTTTGGAGAATCACTAGCACTGAAACACAAATATCCCTCTTCAGTCATCGCTCAGGTGCAGTCGCTTTTATACAGCCCTCTTTCTCTCCTCCTGTCTTCTGACTTGGCACGAGAGGTAGTGTTGTGAAATGCAGTTCTGTCCTACTTGACCCCAATCGGCTGAAGTCCAAAGATAAGAATCAGCTTTGAGGTCTGTAAATAATGTGGAACTTCGCTCGCCACTAACGGTTGGCAGTGTGATTATCAGCTAGGCTGCCTGTATATTTGGTCTTTAACACGCTCTGTGTCCTGCTATCCGTTAAATAAAGGGTTGCGTGTAGCCCGTATCCCACTACTTCTGTTGCCCTGGCTCTGGAGTTGATCTTCCTGAGCCTTGGTCCCACTGGTTTTTGTCAGTGAGTAATATCCCCAAAGAAAATAGCACTTGGTGTTTCTAACATAATCTGCATTTGTGTGAACTGCCATTGTCTTAGCTTATGTCAAGGTGATTTATGCCCAAATTAAATGAAGTTAGCTAACAATGAGCGCTTGTTAACCATTGTTTTGTAGCATGCATGTTCCTCGGGGCAAATCGTCCTGCACTTTTGCTTCATTTTGTTGCAGAGATTTCCGTGGTAAAGGTGAAGTAATCTAATTGTGCCACCCTTATGTGAATATTAGAGTGTGGAGACTTTATAAGACAGAGAAGAATATCTTGCACCTTTGAAATGTTTTCCTGTTTAAAGGTTAGAAAGTAGGTAGCAGCTGGGAATTCTGAGGGTGATCAGGGTAATGTGTTTCTTATGCAGCTGATCAGTGGGAGGATTAGCTGAAATAATATGTAGTTATCACGTGGGAAGACTTGGACCTTGAATCTGGTGGCAAACTTGAAAAATCCAAGGCAAAAGGATGGTCAGACAAATATTGCTAGTAGACATTCGTGCACCCATAGAAGTCAAGATCTCTAGTAAACCAGATGCTTCAGGAGTCGCCTTTCTCTATTAAGATGAGAGAATTAAAACATGAACAGGCTAAAAATCTTGCAACTTCACCACAGCTCTGGTTAGAATTGAGAAATGTTTTCTGGGGCTCATGTACTAAGTTTAGTTCAACCTTCTTGGCACCATAAAATATGTGAAATAACCTGCCACTCCAGACATATAGATATGAAAATCAGTGTGTTTCCTTTTTTTCTTCTGTGTTGCTTTTGATAAAGAAGATAAGTGTTACTCAAAGTCATCTGGCCTGATGTGTGTGAACAGGCCAGGATAAGCCCCTGATCTTGTCCAGGTTGGTTCCAACTGTTGGCAGATGGTACAAGGGTGTTTTCCTGATGCCTTGCTCTGTCCTGCTCCAGGATAAAGAGGAATATGAATATTTATATGTAAATGTATCCAGGGAGTTTAAAAACAAAGCAGATAATGGTTTTTTTCTCTGCCAGCAATTGAAGCCAGTTTTCATGAAGGAAGTGGACAGTCACTTCACAGAGTTTGTGAACAGTTTGGTGGCAAAATCAGCACTCCTGGATTCCTCATCTTCAGCCTCCCTCTTCCCAGCTGCTTGCTCAGAGAAGGAACTGCACAAAGCCAAGTAAGTCAGTTTTAAGCTGTTCCTATAACAAGGTTATGTTTCCTGGAAGCTTTCTTTCCTTTCTTGTCTCAAATATTCTCCTCTTTGCAGGACCTTGAGGGCCCCTCCAGAACATGGGAAGATCTTTACTGCCAGGAAATCCCTCTTGGAGTGAGTAACCTCACATTTTCCATTAAATTGACTGATAATACCCTTGAGAACAAACTGAATAGCCTTTGCTTTGAGGTACTCTCCCCACTGCCATCTGTGGTCTTACGTTCAAACCCACGTGGATTAATCTGTTTTAAGCTTCTCTGTCTCTTTCTAAAACATCTCTACTACAGCTTTCAGGCTTCCCCAAGTGTAAACCTTAATTACAGTCCTCTCAGTACCACTGAGATAGTGGCTAATTATCCTTTCTCTGATGATAAACGGAGGAAGTGTCTGTGTGGACTGGCACACAAATTGTACATTAACTTCAGTCTCTTGAATTGGGATGGTGTTGATGTCATCTTACTGTGAAACACTCTGAAAGGGAGCATATGGGAGGTGTGATGTGCTGTGCGAATGGCCTGATAGCATTTTAATCTCTCCCTTAGTGAGCTGTTTGAAGTGAGTCACATCAGGACGATCTACCACATGTTCATCGCTCTTCTCATTGTCTTCATCCTCAGCACACTTTTAGTAGACTTCATTGATGAAGGGAGGTAAGAAGAAAGACAGGGACCGGGCTGGGAAATGCTCTTTTCCAAAGTACCAGAGCTACATGAAACTATATATGCAGAAAAAAGGCAAAAATCTTTCCTTGGGGTCTTGTTGGAAGAGAGGTTTTCAACTTGACATACTTAAAATATATGCTGGATTTCCTGTTGAGGGGATATGGTCATTTCAAATCAACTGGATTTTCTTAAAATCCTGCAGATTGGTGTATTCTGTGCGAATTATGGCCAGCACAGTTTAGCCTAACATAGCAAGGCTGGCAAAAGGGAGGGCTCGTCACTGAATGTGGGTTATTTTAGTTGAATAATAAAATGGTAGCTTTCAACTACTTGTGTTGCCTGAAGGACTGTGGTTAGCAAAACTTTAAATACTTCAGCAGCCCTTCCTCTGTTTAAAAATGACGGTTCTGGAACACTGTACTTGTGCTTAAATAAAAATAGACCTTTTTGTTTTTCCTGGGGAAAAATCTCAAGGATATTGGCACAGCCTCTGTTAAGATTGTGCTTTGCAGGTAGCCAGTTGTGAATGAGATTATGAAAGACTTGCCTCACACTTGCTTGTTGCTTTAAATAGTATCCTTTTGGCAAGCTCTGTGCCATATACACAAGTAGGATTACTTGTCTGTCTTGCTGATTATCTAATCTTCAGTGTACAAAACTAGAGCTGTATCTCAATTATAATCATCCCTCTTGTTGCAGCATAAGAACAGGCTCTTGCATTATTGAATATTGTGTAGTTGATCCTAACTTAATAGTAGGTATTTAACTCTAATCTCAACTAATAGAGCTGGATTCTCTAATTGCTTTAAAAGTAATTAAAAAAATCATTGCTGTGTCCTCAGCTAGATCTGATAATTTGGATCCAGTTTGCAATTGAGCCTCCATATGAGACTGAATAAATTGTGTTGGTGTACTCTGTCCTACCTTCTCCTCTGACCCTGGCTTAGAAGAGCTCCTTATGCATAGGAGTAAGCTCTGGTGACTTTGCCAGTAAAGCTGAACATCCTTTTGTTTATGTCCCTACATTTTAAGCTTGATTAATGAACTAAAGTACCTGTTATGTACCATTTGGACTGACCATCTAATGATCCTAAGCCTTTTTCAGTGACTTCTAAACTGGATCTATGTGGAATGCCTATAGATTTCACAAAGCAGAATTAAATGAGGTTTGAATGCTAGATCTTAAACTACCTCGTGTCTGTAGAGGTGGGGAAAAAGCCACTTTAGGTGTTAAACTCCTGGGAAGAACTGATTCTTATTGTAATAGTGATGGTGTCCTGGGAGTGTTCCCCAAAAGCTCTTTTGGACCCTGGCTGAGCAGTGGATGCTTTAGTCATGCGCTTGTTCTTAGCAGGGATGAGCTTGGGCATGCTCTTAAAGCACATGCTGATCTTAAAGATGTGCTTAAGCCCTGTGGGATTTGAAGGTAAGCTTGACAGCATCGATGGCATGAGTCCTTCATCTCTTATTTTCTGGTGTGCTGTGCATGGTCACTTTTAAACCTGCCACAGACAACCCTCTGTTTCTGAACTGAAAATTGCTGCAGCCACTTCTTTAGACTGGAATTATGACCTGGAAGCTTTGCGTTTTGTAGCTGCTTAATGGAACAGAGGTATTTCCAATGAAACAATGGACATTGAATATTGTATCTCTCCTTGTGCCTTCTAGGCTGGTCCTAGGATTCGACCTCTTGGTCTTTGTTTTTGGAAAGTTCCCAGTCGTCTTCTGTACTTGGCTGTGCATGTTCAGTGCCACAGTGATCATTCCATACAACCTCTTTGTCTGGTGGGCCCAAGGCTACTGCAGTTCCTCCCATCGTGGAATCCGCTCTTTCTTCTACGGGATGTTGTTCACGCTCTTCCAAACAGCTGGGCTTGGATTTGGACCAACCTATATTGCTGTATCATATGCCCTACCTCCAGCTTCCCGTTTTATTGTAATACTGGAACAGGTAGGTCCCTACCCAGTATCTTTGGATATATTGAATCTTGTTTTCAAAATGGAAAGGGTCCTTTTTGCTAAGGAGTCAACTGTTGCTTTTGTTCATTAAATTAAGCCTGGGCTGTGGATGGAGTTTATCTTTGACTTGAAGACAGACTTAACATGCAGCAAGTCTAATGAAAACAGTAGATAGTAAACTTTATCTTGACCTGGAAATCACTGTTTTATTTATGTGCCCCATCTAAGGTCATGGAGTCAGTTTCAAGACTTTGAAACATACTGGCGTATTAAAATGGATAGGGTTTTTTTTGCTTCAATTTTAAGTTAATGTTAACTGGTTAGTGACTTACTGGTGTGATTTGGAGTCCTTGTGTATGCTGTGGTCTTACCAGTGTAAATGAGAAGCATTTTGACTCTGAGTCATGATTGTTACTGCATGTTTCACCTTGCAGTCTTGTAAATTCATGTCAGTTAAGCTGGCTTGTGGGCAGAGGAAGCAGCTCTTTCCTTGTAAAAGGGATAAATTGGAGAGAAAGCAAGGTATTGAAGGTGTTGCCTTAAAATGCTTGATCCCACTCTTCATTGGCAAGTTGAGAAAGTACAAATATTAAACTGATACCTTATTGGTCTTGCAGGTGCGTCTTGTTATGAAGGCTCATTCGTTTGTGCGGGAGAACGTACCCAGAGTGCTGTCCTCTATAAAGGACAAGTCCAGTGAGTAACTTGCCGTAGTGGGGTTTTTTGGCAGCAGTGCATAACCAGCTCTTGGTTTTTGCTCAGTTGTTTTGAGTTGGAGAGATAGGATTTGAGTAGGTGACTTTGGATGGACAGGTCATGAGGCTCTAGACTGACCTGTATCATCATTTCAGCCTGAACCTTTTCATTTGGTATTAAGGAATGAGCTAGACTGTTGTTCAGATCCAAGTCATTTCTGCATCTTAAGTCTTGCTTCAACAAGACTCCGTATTTCTGCCTTTAGGAGAAAAAAAGTATGTAAACGTTGCCTGCGCACCCCCAGTTCAGTGCTGATTTGAAATGACAGCGTTTGTAGAAGCACAGAAGTTCTTTCAGCAAGCCATGCCAGAGCTGAACATGAACCCTCATGTTCATACAGGTCTTGGAGGTTCATCTTCCCTGGGAGGAAAGGAAACGCGTTAGGGTGTTAGCACTGCTCTGCCTGTTTGTCACCCTCACTTGCTAACTGTGCTTCACAGGGGCAGCTCCATATTATCTGTCTAGTTTGCTTTATTCTCTGCAGATCTCATACCTTTAGTTCCAGATGGGGATTTTTGAGGTGGTAAGGGTTCTGTGTTGTGAAAGGGTTCTGGGGAAAGTAAATTGTCAATAAGCAGAAAGATTGTAAAGTGTTCTTTTTTCATCTCCCCCTCCTCTCCCAGGTACAGTTCCTATTCCCAGAATTTCTCAATACCTGTACTTCCTCTTTGCTCCCACCCTCATCTACAGAGACCACTATCCCAGGTAATGTGAGCAACACCAATAGGACATGAAAATAGTCTAAAAACTGAAACCAACGTCAAGCATCCACGGATGTGATACGTTCAATTTATTAGAGCTTTCATAAAGATGTGGTTAAGTCAGTAACCTGGCAAGGGCAGGACTTGGTCGTGAAAGCTCACTCTAATGCTAAAGGTATTTTGACTTTACAGTTCTGGTTTTATTTATTTCAGAAGTATTAATACACTTGAAGTGAAACAAATCAAGGACTTGCTACTGAACATCTAGTGACCCTCAGTTCCTGCAGTAGGGTTGTGTGGTGTTTTATGTGGTGCTGATGAGCAGCCCTGCCTCTTGAGTTTGAGGGGGTAGGCTGAAGCCTTCAAAACTCTGCACGCTTTTCTGTGCTTTGTTGGGTTGCACTTTGACAGTGTCAAGTCAGCAGTCCTTTACGTGATTATCGGGCAGATCACCACCGCCTACGTAATGACGTATTGCTGCTCTTTGCCATGTATGGAATTGCCATAGTTGTCCTGATGAAAGCTGAGGAACCAGCAGTTTGGGCAGACATCTCGTGTTGGATGTCGATGTCAGCAGATTAAAAACACTGGAATTCAAAAAGCAGGTGTTTTTTTTTTTTCAGAGTATAGGTCAGTACAATCAATAATTGACGGGAGGTTTTTGCTGCGTTGAGGTCCTATTAAGATATGATATCATGTATTCTTTTTTTCCTAGGAGCCCTGTGATAAGATGGAGCTATGTAGCTACCAAGTTTGCGCAGGTGAGTAGTGCAGCTTTCTGAGGAATGCACTTTCAGAGATCACCTAAACTTTTGCTAAACAGTTGTCCCTTTGGCACTAAATCACTGTTTACCTGATGTGAGCTTACTAGAAAAGAACACCTTTTAGTGACATTTACTTTGGCATTGGCATAAATCCTTTTCTTTCATAACTTCTGAGTTGGTAGAACTATGAGAAACAGCTTCTCCAGTAAAAAAGACAAGTTGATATTGCTGCTGGCTATCAATGTAGTACAGAGATGGCTGTCACTTTCTGCCTGGACCCTTTGGGAAGTTTATTAGCAGCAATGTAAAATAAATTATTTTGGCTTGTGCTGACAGCTCTGGTTCCTCTCCTAGAGCTGTCAAGTGGTGATGTGTTAATAGTGCGTTTCTCTTATGGAGTCAGATTTTTGTTTTTGTTCCAGGTGCTTGGTTCCCTTTTCTATGCCTACTACATCTTTGTGAGACTCTGCATTCCTCAGTTTCGCAACAGTAGTCAAGAAGCCTTCAGTCTTCGAGGGCTGGTCCTCTGTATCTTCAATTCCATTCTGCCAGGTAAGACTCAAATTTATGAGTGATTATATCTTTATGGAAGAGGAGGAAGGGAAGGAAAGTGCTTCATGTGAGATATGTTCACGACAGGCAAAGACCAGCAGAGGAGGTCTTGTGGGCAGACTTCAGCGTTATGGTATTAAACTTTAGAGTCAGTAGCACAAAATAAAAGCTGGGGTTTGAATATAATGGTCTTCAAAGCAAAGTTCCAGGGTCTGTAGCAACCTTGCTGTTGCCCTCTGGGGTAAGCATGATGTGGTGTGACGAGAAACTGAAATGCTTTTACTTTTTTGTGTAGGTAGCACAAAGCTCATTTATATCGGTGCCTGTAAGAACAGTCTTGACTGCATTTCATGTTCTTGCTCATAGCTGAGAGAAAACACTGCAAAACCGGTCTGAATCTATCTTGTTTCTAGGTGTACTGATTCTCTTCCTGGTTTTCTTTGCGTTCCTTCATTGTTGGCTTAATGCGTTTGCTGAGATGCTGCGTTTTGCAGATAGGATGTTCTACAAGGTAAGAAGCAGCAGTTCTAGTTTGTAAAGCAAACTTTATAAAGCTTCTATAATCCATTTTTCTAACAAAAAAGAGGAGGAAACTGAAGATTGTTTTACCAAGCAAAGCATCCAGAGAGTTTTGTTTGTTTATGCTGTTTAGGTTTTATGCTGTTTAGGGCTTAAGTTTGTTGCTGTGCTGTAGAACAGATCTGATTTCTACTAGGCAGTCTGAGTTGTCTTTAAGGTAGCATACCCTGTGCACAAACAGAACCAGCCACCAGACCTATCTAATAGCTCTTCTAGTGCTCTTTTTATTCTTATCTCAGCCACTGCAGTTTGGAATAAAACCAAACTTTGCTAGAGTAGAATGTTGAGAGTGCAATGGAATGCATTATTTCATTGTGCAACTTATTATATTAGCCTGGTATTATTCTGATTAATACTTTTCAACTTGTTATTCCAGAAAAGGCCTGTAGAATGTTTTATGCTTATTTAGATTTATTAGATTTATATTTTTTCAACTGTGCTTTCAGGACTGGTGGAACTCCACTTCCTATGCAAACTACTACCGAACCTGGAACGTGGTAGTACATGACTGGCTATATTACTATGCCTACAGGGACTTCCTTTGGGTGAGTAACAAGCAGATGTGTTCCTTTTGTTAGTTGTATGCTTAACCACCAAGCAAGACAGTACATTTGTCAAGGTTCAGCATCACTGTCCATTGAGATGTCCGAAAATGCCTTGCCTCAGCTGGTGTGGGTAGCTACGGTGCTTTTTAGAGATCCATTGCTCATTTCCAGGTCCTTACTGTGTGCAAATGGGTGTCTGGGGTGTAGGAGTGTAAGGATTGAGTCAACGTTCTGAACTCATGTTGTGCTGTTTTGATGAGCTGTGGTAGATATTTCATGAGTGGGCTCAACCTGAGTACTTATGCAGGAGAGCAGAATTATGGCTGAAGAAAAACACCTAAAATCCGAGGTACTCTGTAAAGCACTTAGCATTTCATGTATGCCTCTTGTTTGGAGCAGGCACTTAGCTCAGGTTTAAAAAAAAAAAGTTGAAACAAACTAAAAACATAGCAGAGTATCTTCTAATACTTGGTATTCTTCTCTTTTGCAGTTTTTTGGTAAGAAGTTCAAAGCAGCAGCTATGCTGTCTGTCTTCACAGTATCAGCTGCTGTGCACGAGTATGTTCTGAGCATCTGCTTTGGCTACTTCTACCCAGTTCTCTTTTGCCTGTTTATGTGCTTTGGAAGTAAGTTCCCAGGAGAGCATATGTGAGTGGGTTGTGGGGTTTTGTGGCTTTTGCTTGTTTTTTGAAACAAGCATACTTTGCTCTTCGGATGCCAGTTATCCTTCAGGCACACAGAACTGTTTCTTGTCCAGGAGTCGCAATTGCGGGTCCAAACTCTATGAATGGATTTTTGCAGCCAAGTGGATCAATAGATATATGTATACACACAGTGGGTGTGCAAGCTTGGAACGTAAATGAGCAAGATACAAATGGGGAGGAACAGAGAAACTGCTGTTCATGTGACACTGTATATATTTTAATAGCACTGCTTCCTCTTTGTCAAGCCTTAGTTGAATCACTGCACGTCAGCAGGCTGGAAGTTTTCCTCTTTAAAGTCATGGTGTAAGACGAGTATGACTTTGCTGTTGCAGCGAGCAAGAGAGCTCATTTAGAAGTTAAGGTCTTGCATTTAATTTTGGGTTTTGAGCTAAAACGAGTTAGAGGGTTCTAATAAACTCTAGGCCATCTCTGTCAGCATGTCTTGGTCACTAGCATGACACAAACGATACTGATCCCCAGAGACATTACAGCTAGGCCAGCTTGTTGGCGAACTTAGTGGAAGTGTCAGAATCGACTCATAGTATTTACTCTGCTGCCAAGCATAATCAGATTTTCTTGCACTATACTGACCTCATGGAGCAGCCTTGTTGCTTCAGAGATGAAGTGAAGGGAGGGAAAGATTCAGTGGAATCACTTGATTCTTTAATCCCGAGTTTGTTTCTGAACGATGCTTCTCGTTTCGCCTCTTCCCAGTGGTCTTCAACTTCATCCTTAACGACCGTCGGAAAGGGCCCATCTGGAACGTGATCATGTGGACGTCCCTCTTCCTGGGCCAAGGTGTCATCATTTGTCTGTACAGCCAGGAGTGGTACGCCCGCCGGTACTGCCCTATGGAAAACGTGAGTGCCTGACCTTTCCCTTGGGTAACCGGCCTTGAGAGTGACGGCTCCTTTCTTGCTGTGGGGATAGGGCAGAAGTTAAATGGCACGAGCCTTTCTGGCAGTGTGCTCTATCAGGTCGTTAGGAGTTACTTAGTCTAGAAACTATAGGCAATCTGGGAAAGCTTAAGAAAAATGCTTTCATTAGTGCTCTTTCTATGCTGATAGTGTTTCACTACTTGAAACTGAGGGTGTGTTTCCCACATTTCTGGGGACCCAAGCCACTACATGAGAGTATGCAAGGCCATTCAGAGTGTGTAAATGGAACTGCAGCGCTTGGCCAATGAGGTCAGGAGCAGCTTTTCTAGGAAGCCCACAAAAGCTGAGCCTATTGTGCCTCTCCCAGCCTAGAGTGGGCAGCAGTGAGAATGGTTGCCTATAAATAGTTGGTTTGGCGTTTCACTGGTGTTACTTTCTCTGACTTACAACTTAATTTCTTGGTACCAGATTCCGTTCTACATAAAACTTCTTGCTGGTTTCAGTTTTAACCAAAGGTGTATCCTCAGACTATTTTGATTTTCCCCAGTTAAGATTTTTGCCATCATAAATGACTGGCTTCTTGACACAATATGCCACTAGATGCAGCATTTACGTGGTGTATCAGAACTGGGGGGAGGTGGGTGGCAGGCGAACAGCCTGTGGCTGCAGCTGCACTTCCACACGCTGTTTAGCGAGGATAAGAATAGTGTTGGAGGATGTGAAAATGCGGTTTGATCTTTGCTGTTAGGGAAGTTTGGGTTCACACCACACCCCAGCTGGTGCGATTTGCCTGTGACTTACTTGCTGCCTTTCTATCTTTTGCAGCCCACGTTCCTGGACTACTTAAAACCACGTTCATGGTCCTGTCATATGAAGATGTAGAAACGGTACACTCTGGCCATGTCATCACAGAATATCAGAGTTGTCCTCCAAGTATTTGCACCAATGACCTAACTCACTATGGACTTTTTCTAAAGGAAGTTGCGCTTCCTGATTATTGGGGAGAAACTGTAATTTTTACTGAGGCAAACCAGTTGACCTGGGTTGCAACAGGCTTCATAGGCAGCATGTACTACATGCTGTCCCACTTTGAGCCATTTCCATGCCAGTAAAACACTGAGCTGAAGGTGGAGTCTACTGGAATCCTACTCATCCAGGAGTCCCCCCAAGTTGCTGCTCTTCTGGACAGTAGCTCCTCTAATCAGATTTGCTTGTAGCTCATTGTTGGCGTCCGTCCATCTTCTTTAGCCATCCCTTTGCAATTTTTTTCTCCCTTTTGGTAGTGGGATGTCTACAAAACTTCTTTGTGATCCTGTCTGCTGCTATGATGTGGACAAGTGGCAGAGCAACAGGATATTTGCCTCCTTGCTCTGAAAATAGCCAAAGTATTCCTGAATGGCTTTGAACTGTGTTCTATGTATGTTGGCTGCCTACAGATTTGAAATGGGCAGAGGAGGAGATTGTCAGTTTGTTTGTGGCTGCATTGGAGAACCAGGTTCAGAAGCAGGGCACAGTGTGTGCAGTCTTTATATTACTTTTTACACTGAAAACTTATGTTTTTTCTGTATCCATTAAGTTCCCAACTGACAGCATTTTTGTTCTCTGAAGGCCTTTGTGACTGGAGGAATTGTTTTTCTTCTGGCTACTTCCTGTCTATTGCTCCAGATAATCAGTTCTTTTAACACAATTAACTTGTAAAAGAGCTTTTGCTTTAATATGGCAGGTGCTTTAAGGTATACAAGTCATTAAGGCTTCCTTAAGTACGAAAGAGTTTAAAATACTATGACCCAACTGTAAGAAAACGCAATTGACTTTACAGGTACACAGCACGTTCTCATCTGAAATGGCTCCGTCCAGTTCCATATGCCAGCACGTCGTGGTGCCTCTTGCCAGCCTGTATCGTAGCAGCTCCTAATGCTGCCAGTGGAAAATGAGGGTTTGACCCAGTGTTTGGAGTCAGAGCTGCATTTCATCTGCCTGTGTTTGCTCTTGTGTCAGTGAGGCCTTCAGGTGAAGATCTGTTCCCCAGGTAGTGCCTGGTTGGGCACCCTCCCATACACACAGATAAAGGCAGAAGCGTTATGTGAATTTGGTGTTTCAGTGTCTATTAATTCGGCATGGTCCATTCAGTTTCCTTGTTCTGTCAGATGCTAAGCACAAAAGGGAACTTGCATAGTGTCTGAGTATGTATCTCTCCAGTTTTACGGGAACTGCGGCTCCCGTTATTGGAGAGGGAGGGTAACCCGATGGAGGTACCTTAACTTTGGTCACAGGGTTTTCTGAATTACTCAAGTGTTCTTTATTGGCCATTTTTGGTAACAGCTTTTCCTTACTGACCCGTGGCCCAGGTATTTGATACCAGCAGTCTTGGGACTGCGGGTGGACTTGTCTTCCCATCCACGCAAGACTCTTTTGGGCTTCTATTTTTTTACTAACAAGAGTTTAAAGTAATTTTGTGAAAGCTAGATGATACTTAAACTCTTCCAGGTTTTCACTTTTCTTTAAGAAGGAATCCCACTCTTCAGAAAGGACATTTTGTCAGATTGAATTTGCCAAATAAAGTGTTTGCATATGTCGCTCTCCTCTGAAAATACCTCCTACTAGAACTACTTCGTTAAAACAGTTGAGTTAATTTCAGAGGAAGGGGTTCATGTATACACTCAAACTTGGCCATATTACTATATACAATCCTGAGAATGAAATAAATAACTTTTACCACATTCAGTTTGATTAATCCTAAATCTTTCACTGTACCTTCTGTGGGAGGAAGGGATAGAAGTGCTGGAGCAACTAAGCTTCCTTTTTCTAAAAACAAACAAAAAACCTCAGCCTTTGGCCAAACAGCTTTGTCACCTCCTTAATACAGGATGAAACTCAGTCCAGTACATTTTAGTTCTGGTGCTCAAAACATTTATATACAGCTGTAATTGCACTCAGATAGGGTGTGATGGATTAGGGACTTGATTTATCTTCTTGATGCCTGTGTCAGGTCTTGCTACTGTCTCAGCGTTCTCAAAAGGAGATCAAATCGTGGCACTTTGTGCCAAGTTTTGGTGTTTCTTCCACAGCTAGCACTGTTATTCCTCACAAAGAATATCAGCATTTGCTGTGTCAGCGTCCTCAGTGTTTAAAACCTCTGAGGGCTTGAGCATCTGGCAAGCAAAAGGCAACCAGAAAGGGATGCTCAGCTGTTGGAACTAGTCTTAATTTTTGACAGATTGAGGTTTTTAGCCTTGTAGACCAAGGCATCTGGCAACTGTGCTGTCAGGGCGTTAATAATTGGGATTACTTTTCATTTCCTGGGGGTTTTTTGAAATTGCATTTGAATGTGGGCTTATCTTCCTTTTTCTCAAGAGTACTGGAGGGGAAATACTCTTTTGCACATTGTTTAATTGGAGTCAATTATACCGTGTTTGTTTCAGTTTTCTTAGGCTCTGAGTGCCAGAGCCAGCCATATTGTATTCTGGTCAGTAATGAGGATGCTAAGGTTCACAACCTGCCCTTTACAAATTCTTAAGAATAGTATATGCTGTTTTCTGTGGTTCTTTCCAACACAAGAACCGTGCAGTTTGCTTCCATGGTAACTCCCTCAGTTTTGAGGTGGGAAGCTCCCAGCTTTTGAGCGGCAGCCAGTCCAGCTGCAGCTCCTTCCTCAGTAACATCGCAAAAATCAGTATTAATATGGTGAAGTGTGTCCCGGTTTTCACACAGATTGAGTTTGTTCTCAGGAGGCACCAAGTCTTCGTGCCTAGAATGTCTTTTCTGTTGGGGTGTTTGGTTTCCAGCCTGCCGAGGTGAAGCAGATCTGCGTCTGAGCTGTGAACTCCATGCTTCCCTATGGCAACCATGGGAGCAAGGCCTGTGTGTGTGGTGGCAGAGAGCAGGGGAAATCCTGATGTTTGGGTTTTAATACAAAATGGCACGGATTACATGAATCGGTCCACATGCTGAAGGAAAACCAGGGGAGAGACACATGGGCAGGGGAGGGCCCGGCAGGCGCCGGACGCTGCTCCGTGCCCGGGCACCGGCCATTCCCTGTATGCAACCTGTACCGTGTTCTGTCATGCGGAAGAGCTGTTTATAATCTACTGTATTACAGCAGTTAAAATATATTTTGCTATTAAGGGATGAAAAAAAATAAATCGCCTTGGCCCGTTTCTTCTCTGAGGCTTCTGTTTTGGGGAGGGGGGTGTGGGGTGAGATATGTGGGGTTGCACAGTGGCTGCTGTGGGGAGAAGATGGGGGGGATCATGAGCCTTGTGGGGCTGGGGAGGGAGAGAATCTTCCAGAAGGTGGGCGGGAGCTCAGTGTTTCCATGGTGATGGAGCCGGAGAGGAGCTGCCAGCAGGTATGGGGGGGCCCTTCTGCTGTTCCCCAGATTAAGAGGGGGGAGCTGGCCTAACTTCGGGGTCTGGGGGGGTTGAGGAGCACTAGTGGGGGCTGTGGGGTGGCCAGAGGCTGAGTGGGATGGAGGTGACCCTGTTGGGGCAGAGCCAGGCCTGGGGGCGCCAGGGGGTTGGGAGGGTTGGGACATTTTGGTTGGGTGCGTAGGAAGAAGCGTTCACACAAGCCCATCTTCAGGCCTTAAAAATCAGCAGGAAACATCAAGGCTGAACCCCTTGAAAAGGACAATTGGGGTTTTATACGCTGCGTGTCAGCCATCGCTTCCCTGCTAGAGAGGACGCCCTTGGAAGTGCTGGAGGGGAGCACGGGGAAGGAGCTGATAGCTCTTGGAACAGGCCAGAGCTTCTAGCCTCTCCCTACTTAAATATTAAATTGGAGCAACTGCCAAATTTATATCGTGTTGGTGATTTCTGCCTTTATTTTGGGCCTGAAAAGGGTTTGGGTGCCAAGAACTTCATGTGATATTTTCCAGCTGTGTACCACATGCTCTGAAGTCTTGTCTCTGTCCTTAAACTGTAGCTGTTACAGAAGGGTGTCATTAATCTTCCCATCCTTTCTGGTGGGGATATAATGTACTGCCAAACAGAGCTCTTAAAGGGGAAAAAAAATGTTCTTCTGTCAGCTGTTTCTAGCAAACTTTTGCGTTTTCTTTCAAAGAAACCATTTATGCAGCAAGACAAGAAACTACCTGGCAAGATTACTCCTAGATTATACCTACACCCTCAAACGTGTATCTGAAGGCAAAGAAACGTAGTTAAGCTAATTAGAAACCACACTACACAAGGATACAGCTGATAAAAAGGTCAAAAAGTTAATACTAAGAGCATTTATAAAGAACAAAATACGTACTGGCAAGGCTAGTGAGGGGAAAAAGCTTCAGAAGAGAATTCACGGAGATGAAACTAGTGGAAATACGTTTGGTTCTTTTCATTGCTAAGATATTGCTGAGAAGAAAAACTGGTAAGATTAATAATTTGAGACAAATATAATTAAATCTCTGACCCAGATACATGTAAAAAAGCAGTTGTTATTAACACCATTTGTAGATGGAGGATGTAGCAAAGCATCAAGGGCTCCTTCTGAACTGATGGACCTTGTATCAGGTGTTAAAGGGGGGTTTTTTTCCACAATAAATAACAACAAAAAACCACATTAACCCTGCGAAGTACAATCACAGGTTTAATTCTGGTTCTAGATCACATATTACTGCAAATTTCCTTGGCTAAGCATGAACATAAAATAAACCTTCACCATGCCTGCAACTGGAGCACCGGTTCCTGGACCAAAAACCGATGGCAGGAAGGCGAGCGGTGCCTTGTGGACAGGTTCGGTCTGTGCAAACCCCTCAGGTAGGGCTGGACTGGAGGCCGTGCGGGCTGTATGTCTGATCTTCATTTTTCCAGCTTCCCTTTAACAGCAGGGTGCTTCTCTGCATTAAGTTTTGCCTTTATTTAGGCAGTTTTAGGGTGTTAATAGCTCTGGAGAAAGCTGGCTGCTAGCAATCTGCAAGGAGGAAAATGGCCTTAAGGAAATATGCAAACTTCAGTGGTTTAGAACATCTCTTAGGGTCTGTGTACCTGACAGCTTACTGCAGTCCTGTGACCAGTGCTTTATCTAAAAATGGGATTAGCTGCCTGTGATTTAGATCCTGATTTGGGGTAAGGGAACAGATACCTTGTCACCATTTTTCTCAGCCCTGTATTTTATCATTGGTTTTGCTTTCTCTTTCGTCAGCAGTAGGATGAAAGGAAACAGCTTCAAGTTGTGCCAGGGGAGGTTTAGATTGGCTTATTAGGAAAAATTTCTTCCTGGAAAGGGCTGTTGGGCATTGGAACAGGCTGCCCAGGGCAGTGGTGGAGTCACCATCCCTGGAGGGGTTGAACAGATGCAGAGATGAGGTTCTCAGGGACATGGGGTAGTGCCAGTGTTGGGTTAATGGTTGGACTTGACGATCTTGAGGATCTTTTTCAACCAATATGATTCTATGAACAAATGGTGTTGAAATGGTTCTGACATGATATTTTCCAGAGATCTCTAAGCTGAGGAGTACCTCAAGGATGCTTGACCCCATCAGGCCAGTTTCTTCCTCCCTGGAGCACAGTTTTGTTCCGGAGGAGGTTTTCCGAAGCCTGACTTGTGCCAGCAGTTCTCTCTACAGCCCGGAGTACTTACAGTCCCCACAAACCACCAAAACCCCAATGGGCTTCAAGGTGAGCATGTTTCCAGCTTTTGCCTTTTTCTGTACCGAATTACCTCTTTATTGGGGGTGTGTGTTCATTCCCTGGGCAAAAAGGAAAGTTTGCCAGCCTCGTAGGATAAACCTATCTTATATTGCTTCACTTTTCTGACCATGCCATTTGGTGCAGATCCAAAGAGCTGCCTGCCAGTCTCTGCAAAACGTGCTTGCACCCTGGTGGTGCCGTGAAGCCCTTGCCAAGGCTATTTTGTCTACATCGGTTTCTTTAGCTCCAAGACAAAAATAATGGCTTGTTTAGGCAGCCACCCTTCCCTCTCTCTGCTCCTTGGCACATCTCGTGCTAAGTAGTAACAACCACATGTGCCTTGTCTGCAGGGCTGCCTGCAAACCGCAGATCGGATTTGGCATTATCCTAATCGTCGGGGCAAGTTGAGACACCTGACAGACCACCCTGTCAGTTTGACGGGTGCTGGAAGGTAAGCAAAGAAGGGATAAGGAGCCCAGGGTGATAGAAAGACGTTTTAGCTTGGAACGCGGACCCAGATCTCTCCCTTGGTCCTTTCCTTTGGTAGGTGGCTGTGCTGGACGAATGGACCAGCTGTTCCCTCTGAGTTTGGGCTGGAGAGATTTGAGGGAAAGATGTTTCAGGAATAATAAATAAGAGAGTTGATAAATAAACAAGTCTTGGAACCATCCTTCCAAAGGATGCCAGGCTCGCAGGGATGCTCTGTGATCCACGATTAAGAAAAGAAGCTCTTCTGGCTTTAATAGACTTAGCAGGGAATAGCTCTACACTTCTTAAATAAGCAATGCTTAATGGTGCGAGGAAGTGAAACGCTTTGCTCTATCAGCTGTTGGACATGTATGCAATAGCAGATGTGAAAAATCAATGGGCGATGCGAGGTTAATCTGCCTAAAAACCACGATCTTGTCTGTCTTTTTTGACCCAGGGGAGGGAGTCCTGGGCTGAGCAGAACAAACCCACGCGTGGCTCAGGCTGGCAGTAAGGGACTGGTGGGTTGCCTGAGGGGTGGGTCAGTGAACAAGCTCTTCTCCTCTGTTTCAGGGATGTCTCTTACCTGTGTGATGTTGCAGCTGGCCAAGAAGCCAAGAAAGCAATGGCCAGCAGAAGCGCTTTTGCTGGGAGTCGCTGGCACCGGCGAGGGAGCCTTGACACAGTCCCATGTCCTCCTGTGAGTGCTGCCGTTCAGGTGTTCCTCTGTCCCCTCTTTGGGAAGGAACCAGGAGCATGCCCGTGTCATTTATGCTGATTTTTTTGGTGCTCTCTCTCTTTTCCATCCCCAGCGAGCAACCTTAGCAGATAGTCTGGTTCCCAAGGAATTTCACATTGTGAAGAACAGGGGAGTTTTGCCCCTGAAGTACTTCGATGAGTGAGTGCTTTGTGCGTTACAAGGGCTGGTCCTCAGCTGTTCGGTGCGGGGGGATAAAGTGACGAGAGGCTGAGGATGCTGCCCAAACACACTTCTCACTATCAGGAAGGGGAGAGTGTAAAAGGGAGGTTATGCAAATCCCATGCTAATGACCAGGCTGTAGTGGGCCCTGCAGAGCAACATCTGCCTCTTCTTTGTCCCTGCTGCTTTGGGGTGATCAACAGAGAATTTGCTGCACACAAGTGCTGCTGCTCAGGGGAGTTCCGGTAGTTGGACATGAATGTAGAAGCTGAAGTAAGATTTGATCCCTGGAGGCAACTTTTGGAAGTTGCTACTGTTTGGGGTGTTTTTCCTTTGTTTTTGAGGGGGGTGGTGGTAGTTGGTTTTTGTTTGTCTGGGTTTTTTTTAAAAAGTTTTGTTAGTTTCTCTGTTTTTCTCTTAGAATTGCTTTCTGCTGCAAAGTTGGGTGAGCTCTGGGTAGTTCTTATTCTCAGTTTATTCTTGTATAGGCCTGTTAGTATCTTGAGTTTAACCACTCTGGGGTTTTTATTTTGTGTGTTTGTTTGG
Source organism: Pampusana beccarii (assembly GCA_013399365.1). Taxonomy (NCBI): domain Eukaryota; kingdom Metazoa; phylum Chordata; class Aves; order Columbiformes; family Columbidae; genus Pampusana; species Pampusana beccarii. The sequence goes on along the minus strand of VWYH01001148.1, from coordinate 759,719 downwards.
GATTTTTTTTTCCCAGGCTGTGAGTTTTGAATTGAGCTTGCCAAGCCATGCCCAAAAAATGCCACTGAGAGTCCCCTTGGTTTTTCTGGACAACTTACTAAATTTAAAGGAGATTCTTTCTCATTGTTCAAGGATTAAAATACTCAGATTAGGAGTGAAATCTGCACATATGTTTGCCAACATGACAAAAAAGAATATTATCTTTTTATTTCAATGGTTTCCTCTAATCAGTCTCTGGGTGGGGGTGATGTGGATATGTGGTGCTTTTCTGGCCCCACCAGTAACTTTCAAACCCGTTGGTCATTTCTTAACAAAGTATCAGGAGAGAGTGGGATCCTGTAGCCAGCACTGGAAGGATCGCTTTGTGATCAAGTTCTAATATTTGTGTTTGTTTCAGTAAATACACAACACTGCTCAAAGACCGTGAAAAGAACCTACGGCTGTTCCCATCCATGTAAGTACTACCCTGCGTGAAGTTGTTGGAAAAAAAAAAACCCATCTGCTTGAATTTCAGTTCCTGGGAAAGCATCATAATACGCTATGCAGAATAATGATGTCTCTCTCTCTGGTCTGTCAGAAAACCTTCCGGGAGGTTAGAGGTGATCCAGCTGATGGAGGCGATGGACAGCATGTTGGAAAAAGCTGGAGTAGACAAGCTAATCAGAGTAACAGGACCTTCACAGGTGGATAACTCGCTTGTACCTGAAAAACTTTGCATTTGGCATTTTGGCATTACTACTATGGAGGAACGAAGGCAATAGGTGTCTTATATCTTCATTGGGAGACAGACTGCTGTGTTACAAAATGGGCCATTGGAAACCTTTGTACACCTAAAAAGCAGGTGTCAAAGAACATCTGTACCTTGCTTCATCTTATTTTCTGCTATTCTTGCACAGCAATGGGGAAGGATTTTGGAAAAATGTAGAACGTTGCCTCAGCTGGAATTAGTGGGGAACTTCCCGTGGTTTTTGACAGGAGAGTAGCCAGGATAGTGCATAACACATTTGAATACAAACCTGTGAATTCGTGCAGGATGGCTCTTTCCTTCCCTTTTATACATTTAGTAGTGCTTTGTCCTCAAAGGGAAGCTTTCTTCAGAAGAAATGAGAGATCTGTGCTAACCTCTGTTGTTAAAGGCTGGCCAAGCTCTGTAAGGCTGTGATTTTTCTCACGTGTTTTTCCAGCTGCATGAAATGCTGGAGCTGATAAAGGCAGAGCAGAACATCTACAACATCGTTTTCCATGAGCTGATTCGTCAGGTCAGCGTGGACTGTGTGGAGAGAGGACAACTGCTTTCGAAGCTCAGGTCATCATCAGCCAACCCTTAACCCCCCTCTTGACTTACAGCAGAGCCTTCTCAGGAGCAGCATTAATTATTGCAGATTGTTCCTAATGTCCCTGCCCAACAAAGCCAGCCTGTCACCATGTAGTTGGTGTGGGGTCTGATGCCAGGAGTGACACAGGATTTCCTTGCCTGGTAAACATCCAGGATAATGAGCCTCTGTTAATAACTTGGAGCTTGAAGTCAGTGGCACTGTCACCACTCTCGAGAGTGTGGCCATCGTATTGGCGTGACTTTCAGTGGTCACATATGGAGCATCTGGTACTTCCCTCACAGCTGGTGTTCCCATGCTCAGATTACCACTATTTGTAGCAATGAGGTTGTTCCAGTGTGTTCAAAATCCCCAGTCCAAACATTCAAGAGGTTGCCTCCTGTGCAGTGAGAGTAAAGGGTCTTCAGGTGGCACAAGAGAGCTCTGCGCTCTCGGGTGAATACCCTTTTCTACTCATTTTACTGCAGGCAGAGGTATGTGGATCTCATGGAACGGATTCCTGAACAGATCAAGACCCTCTACAACAAAATGATGGCACAGCGGTTGGTCGACACTCAAATTACAGAAGAACTTCTCTATTTTAAGGAATCTGTTGGACAGCTGGCCAGGTTTGAATCCTGCCTGATCCTAAGAAATTATCTCTATGCCCTAGGCTTAGTCCACTGACTTTTGTCCAATTTTTCTCATCTTCCTCTCATAGAAGCATGAAGAGAGTGTTACAATTTGGAGAAGAGCTACAGGGACCACACTTGAGCCTCCCCTCACACTCTCTCTACACTCGCTTAGTGCCAAATAATGCCAAAGCCACCTCTTTTCCTTAGCACATTGGAGGTTTACTGGTGGGGACTGCAGAAAGGGGTTGTTGGAGCATAGGAAAAGGATGTCTTCAAGATGCCTTTCACCCCTACAGTGACATGATGGTGTTGGAGGAAGAGGCCCCTGCATTATAGCATAGGGCCCACCAGGCTGTGTCTGGAAGAGACCTTAGGCTTGGACTAAGTTGCATTAAGACTGTTCCTTGCTGTTTCAGCGAGCTGTGCGAGGTACAAAAGCATGACCGTGAGATGAGCAAAGAAGCAGAAGAAACTCAGGAGGAGCTGGCTGTGGCCATGGAGGAGGCGGAGGAGAGTGCAAAGTAAGTTGCTTTCGAAGTTGAGGTTGGGAGGTTTCTGCAGTGTGCTGGTATCATTCTCTTGGGGTCGTTGGGAAGGAGAGGCAAGGACTGATTTCCTTCTGGGGAAGAGAACTTGGCTGTTTATAACAAATGCCGTTATTTTGTGATACATCCTAAACTCCCCAAAGGGATAGAAAGCTCTTCAAAACTTTTTAAAACGTGAAGGTTGCATTTGCTGCCCGGATGCTGGCATTCCCTTTTCTTCACCCCACATTCACAGCTGGTGAGCTCTTCATAGCCTAGCAGAGCCTGCAGGTCTGAACTTCTCAGGGCCTGTGGATGTCCTCAGGTACCTAAGAAATGGAGGATTTAGGTGGCTGATATCAGAGCTGTGGTGAGTGCTTAGGCAGATGGATTCACTTATTGTATTCATTCTGATCAGAAACTTACAATGGAAATAACAGAAAGATGTTGTAGGGGCTCAGGGAAAAGGAGCTGTGAATTTACAGGCTGTGTGGAAAGTAACTGAGGAAGGAAGGGAGAAGAGGAGGTGACTTAGAAAAGCTTTAGTAATTGGGAGAAAGGTGCTAAACATGAATAAGAAACACAAGTGCGCATATTTCCTTGTCTTCCCCTTCTTCTAGCCTTTTGGAAGAGTATCGGGAGTTATACGAGTTACAGAGACGACGACTGGAACAGCAAATTCTGCTGCTAGCCCGAGAGAGAGACATCTGGATCTCAGCTGCCTGTGACCTGGCTATGAAGGTAGGTGCAGAACATCAGTCACACCTTGCAAGGTACAAGCCATCATAGCTAGTGGTCTTGTTCCAAGGGCAGACTTCATCCCAAAAAACACTTTCATTCAATGTGATTGGGTAGTAATACATCTCATACCTGCCCTGGCATCATTTCCTGAGGTGTCTTGTATTTCATAGGTGCATTTTTTGAACAGAAACAGTTAATTCACACAGCATTTTTGGTTTAGATCTCCAGGTTCTGTGCAGGAAGAAATTCTGTGAAATTAGTATTTCCATTTGGAGATGGGTTTGACTAAAAAGTTTCCTATTCTTCATAATTTACAATATCATAGCCAGATTACTTACACTTCCTCACAAAATATCATTCTTGGTTCATTCTGTGCTTCCTTGTTTGTATGTCCCCCCTTGTTTGTGATCCCCTACTTTATCTCATTTAAATTTAAAATTTATTAGTGGAACTTCTGGGGCTGTCTGGGAGATCAGAGGAAATTATAATTATGAGGAAAGGGGACTCAACCACTTCATGTCCATTTCATTTATGCTGAAGCTCCCCTGTCACTGTCAGATGCCTCTCCTCCCAGAAGAAAACAAGGCAGATAATAATGTTTCTTTCAGATAATAGACAAGAACCAGTTCACGTTGGTTCGCAGGCTCCATGTTAGTGGAAGGACACTGACCAACATTCTCAAGCATTTCATGGTGCTCTTGGCCTCAAAGGTAGGACCTGTCTGTGTTGGGTACCTGTTCAAATTGTGTCTACGCAGGGTTTATGTAGCTCTATGGCTGTTATTTGAACTTGCAAGTCTTGGTCTAGCTTCAAACAAGCGTTAAAATTTGAATGAGTTCACTCTACTTTTATGTCTTTATTCCAAGTCCCCTTTTCCCTACCTCAAACTTCTTTTTTTCCCTCTGTTACCCCTGTTTCTTTGTGGCTTTCTTCCCTCTCCCCATCCCTTCTCCATGAAACCAAACCAGATCCAGGCTGGTGTAATTTGGGCCTCATAGGTATGGGGCTACACGGTATCTCAGTAGCGTGAGCAGCAAGGAGTCAAGAACTTGGTTCTGGCGTGCATGGGGAGGGTGAGCCACCCTGCTCCCATCTCAGGGGGTTTGTGAGGGCTGGGCTGTGGAATTACAGACATTTCCCAGATCTCTGATATGTGTGTATCTCAAAATAGCCAGGGCAAAGGGAGAACTCCTCCAGCTCGGATCAAAACAACCGCAACAACCATCTATTTCCCCACCTTCTTGCCTGCAGGACACGGGAGACCTGGCCGATCTGCAGGAGGAGACCGAGCAGTTCAGGGAGAGGCTGGTTCGCATTGAAGCAGAAATTGAGTTGTCCGAGGAGTCCAGCCAGGAAAAATTGCAAATCGTCTGCAGCAGCCTCAACAAGTGGCTTCAGTACTTCCATCGCAGTGACCCGTGAGTGGCCTGGAGGGACTGGGGCTGCCAGTTGAAACCCCAACCTTTGCCTCATCCCTTCTTTCCCTCTGCTTTAGTTCCTCTCCGATGAATGAAAAGGTTCTGGATGAAATCCTACAAGATATCAAGAACTTGATAAATGTAAGATTTTGGGGGGGGTCAGACATATTATGGAGTGGTATCTGGTCAGCAAATTACCATGTATTAGCTGAGCCCCAGTGTGCATCTGTGCCCATGATGAATGTGAACAAAAACACATCAGCTCAAAACTTAGCTTAAGCTACGAGTCTGCACATGGGAAGTTATAATTGCCAATACCATGGTTCAGCCAGTGCATTAAACTTAGTTGTGCATTTGACAGCATTTCCATCACCTTTCTGCTGCAGCCAAGGGGTGGTCCAACTTTTGGGGGCATGGCGAGCTTGCTGCTTTTCTTTCAGATGGTAGAAGACGACCTAGAGCAGTTCAGAGGGGAGGTCCACCTAAGAAGGACTGAAAGTCTGAGGAGCGCTGTCAGGCTGCAGGAGCACTGGGCAGAGCTGGGACAAACGCTGCTCAACCGACACAAGGACTCTGCTGGAGCGTTGTCTCCACAGCACGCTGCCCTGGAAGAAATAACCCAAACGACATGTGAACTCTACCAGCAATACAGTATAAGGATAAACGGGAATAATGGTAAGGAATGACTCATTTTGCAGTTTAGTCTTTCCTTGAGGATGCCCTGAAAGTAGTGGGTGATAAAGGACATAATCTATACTGGCTCTTTCCAAAGCTAAAGTTTGGCCCCCAGATATGTGCTGAGTATCAAGAGCATTCAAGGGACAAACTCCAAGAAACTTTCAGTAACACATAGAAAGAATATCTGAAATTTTAAATGTGATACAGTGCAAAGATCATGCAATGCGGATACAATACAGGGGAGTCGTGTGTTGTGTTCAGAGGGAGCGTAGGCAGTTTGTGATTATGTAGGTAATGCATGGAAAAGAAGATAAATGTAAAAAGAGAGAATGGATGTTTAAAATGTAAAGTAAAACATCGCTTTGGAAATCATTAACCAGGTAACACTGCCTCAGAGGGTAATACCTTTTTTATTGCTTTATCATTTACACAAAGTTATCTTAATCAAGATATTGAATTATCTTGATAATAAAATAGGTAAATAAATGTGGGGTTTGCTGATACAAAGTTATCATGTCCTGTGTAAGATAACAAACATATGTTGGGTAATTCGCAACTAAAATTCTCAACCTTTGCCTCTGCAAGACCTTGACTTGTTTCTGATTTCAGAATTGTTTAATCTCTTTTTTAATCATCTTATTCCCTTTTAGCAGGCTAAGACTAAACTGAACATGTGCTGTCAGGAACTGCTGCTTGTATTTGCTAATCTGCTTCATATGCTGTCATCTTATTCTTTCATTCAGGGTTATCCTTGTGCTTTTCCCTACATTATCTTATGCTCCATGTTGTATTTCAGCCTACTAAAAAGCTGAGGTAGAATGATAAGTCTGTCCACCCGAAGAGACAGCTAAAGGAATTAATTGTTCCCAATAGCTCTCATTAGAAAGTGATAGAAAGAGAGGGAATGGGGCCATAATTGGTCAGACATCAGCACGGCAAAAAGTTAACAGCAGATTGTCAGAAGCCTCAATAGTTTGTCGTGATCTGAGCAAAGGGCTTGGGCAATGCAGACATCTGCTGCAAACCTGCTTCAGCCAGGAAAGTCCAGAAAAAGGGATTTTAGCTTATTCTAACAAAAGCTTTGGGAACTGGACGGCAGGAAAGGTATTATCTTGATCCTCACAAGGCAGTGTGCTTTGAATGCCTTGGATTCATTTCTGCATTGTAATGCAGTGGCCTTTCAGTAGAAAAGACAAGATATCCCTTCTCTTTACATTGCATCTCTGGTATGAAACAGTGAAAATGAAAGAGATATAATAAGCCTTTATGCACTGAAGGAGCCAAGTCTGCCAAGACAAGAAGGAAAGTCAGGGCTTCAAATCAAGCCTGTTTTATTTCAACTTGCTTTGAATTCAGTGCTTACTAAACAGCTCATTCTTAGTCCTAAGCATAGCCAGTTCCCACATAGGCTGTTCATTCCCCCTTGGCCTCCCTCTTTGAATCCAGCTTTGTTTTTGTTGGCTGCAAGAATTGTAATTAAAGGTTTGTATTTTCTTCCTCCACAGGCACAATTAAATTTTTGACAGCCTTGCTGAAAAGTATGGAAGATTGGTTATTGAAGGTGCAAAAGCTGAAGAGAGGTTCTGGCACGCACGAAGCGGAGCTGCAGGCGTTTTATCACAAAATTCCTGCGTGGCTGGCCCAGGTGGATGCAGCGATGAGCTGTATAGGCTCCAGCCAGCTGCATCAAGCTGGGAGCAATGAGAAACCGCATTTCCCGTAAGGACGGAGGTGTTAATTGTGTCTGGGCTGGCCTTGTACATTAAATTACACTTGTAAGAAAAGAGAAATATTCTTCTGTGAGGATCCTGATGCAGGAAACTGGCAGTGGGATAAATGTGATCAGCTGAAGTGTTAAAATGATTGGCAACTGCCTTTCTTTTGCTTTGATTTGGCAATTTCTGTGGAAACAGTTGGTGGCTTCAGTATCGTTCCTGGAACAACACTGTTTCCCTCAGAACTGCCACCTGCTCCGGAAATCTTGACGTTTGAATTAAAAACAGAATATATGATTCATTTACATTCAGGTTTGTGGGGGCATATTCCTCTTCATGGTGCTCCACTGTCCTTGGTAAATATCATCAGGAAATAAATTATTTGCAGAGCAGGGGCATAACATATATTAAGAGATTACTTGCAAATGACAAGTTTGCCCACAACTATAGCATTAACAAAGATGCCTGTGTCACATTTCCAGCATATGGTGTTCTAAAATATGTTGTTTTCCTTGAGTTTGGCAGCAAACGGTGTCTTTTAGGCAGGAGGTCCTTGGGTCTGGTGCACTAGAGGTCACTTTGTTTCTGGATTTGTGTGTGTTGGTTTGTTTTTTTGTTTTGTTTTTTAGGGTGGTACCTAGAGAATTTTTTAAGATGATTCAGCAATGGGTTCTGTCTCTGAATACTGAGGTTGAGAAGAAAGTCACATACCTTACTGAAAGAGTAAGTGCAAGCCTGAAAGTGCTGGGGATAGGAGCACTATATGTAGTATTCAGCTTTTCCTTTATTTTCCAACTGGCCACAGTCGCAGTTGAGGAATGCTCTTGTCTCCTTAGAGGAGAACACCTCTAAAAATAGCTGTGAATCCTCCTATGCAGTACATGAGCATAATTTATTGTTTCATCTTCAGCAAGCATTTCCCCTGGAATAACATCGATATTTCCTGTTCAGAGAGCTGCTGTGGCTGCTGGCTCTCTGTGGTTTTTCCTCTCTCTCCCAGGATTGTAGACCGGAGGTTCTCACTATGCGTTTCTAAAATGTTCTGTAAGTGTACTGTGTGATTTTTGGTTTGCCGAATTCTGGAAAAGAGAAAGCGCCACGTGGCTGATAAGCAGCATATGATCCTAAACAAGAACTGAGAGAAGGACGGATCTGTGATAGGAAAAGATGTATTTGTAATGGGAATGAACATGTGAGAAAAAATGGTAAAGACGAATGCTTCTGTCATTAGGCCAGTTTGCAACTTGAATTAGGTAGAACACTGACTCATATGAAATGCCCTGACCTGAGACTCCTTGGCAAGGCCAGTTATTTATTACTGGTTTAGATTTGCTGTGGTGTTTTGCACAGGTGACAGAACTGCACCACGACCTGACCATGTGGCTGGTGAATTTGCTGAAATACCTGGCAGCAGATCGCTTGTCCTGGGAGTGTCCCCCGCGACAGAAGTCAGACACCGAGATGGACGAGGAGCTCAGACTTCTGGGGGTTCGTAAGCTGCAGCACGAAGCTGAAGAGCTGGTTGCAGAGATGTGCAGACACTCTGGTTCCATAGTCAGGTATCAGCAGAAGTTTTCGATTTAATTTAAGGGGGTTTTCTCAAAAAAAAAAAAAACGTGTAGTATACCAAGAGATTGATCATGGTGAGAGATTGCAACAATTTGTTTGTCCTTGGATCTTTTCCCAGGTCTTAAATCACAGAGTCATAGAATAGTTTGGGTTGGAAGGGACCTTCAAAGCCCATCCAGTGCCCCCCCTGCCATGACAGGGACATCTTCACCAGCTCAGGTTGCTCAGAGCCCCGTCCAGCCTGGCCTGGGATGTTTCCAGGGATGGGGCATCCACCACCCCTCTGGCCCACCCGGGCCAGTGTTTCACCACCCTCGGTGCTTCTCTGGAGACTTCTCTAGTGCAGAGGTCTACAGATGTTTCCTGCGCCTTGCTGACAGCAGCAGGCTCCTGGCTGAAGGGAATAAGGCATTTGCAGGCACTCCTGCAGGGCTGATGGTGTTCTGCATCTTTGCAGCTGCTGCCGTGACATTGTCAATGCAATCGTACGAAAGAAACGGACCGAGATGGATTCAGAAGCTGATTTTGAGCTAAAGGAGCTGAATAAGATCAAGGTAAAAGGTGCCTGTGTTTACAGCTCTCTAGGTCTGGATTAGATGAGACTGCATCTGCTTTGTAAAAGGTAGAGAAAAATATATGTGAGGGTTTCAAAAAGGAGGAAGACTCCTGCTACTCCAGTGGATTACCCTGATCCCCCAGGTTTCCTACTGACTCCACAATCCTGGAAACCATGATAAATCCAGATCAGGTCGTCTTCAGTTTCTATATTTTCAGGGTATGTAAGGGCTCTCCTGCGACGTTTTATTTCATATGAGTGGCAGTAAATTTGCCTCTGGTTCAAAGCTTGTCAGAACCACGTACATCCAGACTTGAGTGGTGCTTAGGAGTTCCTAGAGGTACCTGGTGCAATATAGTTTTATACAGATGCCATTGAAACTTTTTGAAAGCCTGGAGAAATGTGTCTTCTTTTTCCTGTGTAGGGTGAGGATGGAAGGGTCCAGGTAGGTCCCTGGAACAGGCCAAGGCAGAAAAGTGGAGTTATTTAACTGTCTGGATGAATGCTACTTTTTCTGCTCAATAATCCCTGAATAATTGTTTTCTGTTATGTCTTCCCAGGCTGAGTGCTGCAACTGGATTCAAGCATGTAGCCTTCTCCTTTCAGAGATCAAAGGCACTCCCATCTCCATTCTGCATTTAGAAGACCTGAGAAACCTCTTTGGATCAGAGGAAGAACTGAGAAATCTCTTTAAATCAGAGGAAAAACTGAGATACTTCTTTGGATTGGAGGAAGAACACAGAAGCCTCTTTGGATTGGAGGAAGAACACAGAAGCCTCTTTGGATCAGAGGTATATATAAAACTGCATTTGCTGTTCTATGTTGAACCAGGTGGAATGAAGATCTGCTTCAAAACTTTTCCTTAAGGAAGCGTCGACTGTTCCGTTTGAGGGAAGGTTTAGCAAGGGGACATGCATGCACTCAGAGCGGCAGCTAGATCTGAGGTGTTATGGTTGTAAATTGGTTAAAAATCACAGTGCTTCTTGGGAGGGCAGGTCTGAGGCAAAACAAGAGCTCCAGTGGACTTAGATTTTATCCCACTGGTAGACCAGCTCCCCATGATGCGGGACAGCTCGTGCTTCACCCCTTGGGGTGGCCTCTGGCTGGAATGGTGGTGGTTGCCTTGCCCAGGAGATCGAGCTGGACCTCTAGTTTGATTCTCTATGTGGCTAGATGGATGTCTGACACTGCTTGTGACAATTAGATATGTTTTATAGACGGTTGGCCTGTCATTGGCCTAGTTTCAAGAGAAAGTCAGAGATTAGTCAGCTTTGCCTCGGTTATTTGGATGGACAAAGAGAACATGCTACTAACCCCATCCTTATGGTGCCTTACAGGATTTGCAGCTGAAGCTTAAGCTTGAGGACACTCTCATTTCCTCAACTCAGGAAGAACCTGCAGCTGAAGATGCCATAACAGAGGAAGAAACATCAGAAGTAAAAGATGAAACTGCTATTTTGCAGGTGACTGTAGTAGCTGCAATATACTACTTTCCAGCAGGGCATTTTTATTTATTGCTCAGTGCATGCAAAGTGAAACGTGGCTTTACAGCTACCTCGAATGCCACTAGGCTGGTGGTATCTCCAATTTCTTGTTCTTTTTCTCTCTCAGCAGCAGCCAGGTGCTGGTACAGATTCTCTGACCCATGACAACGAAGCTACTGCAGACATGATCAGATATGTCGGACATGACTCCAATGTCCACCTGAAGTCTCTGAAGTCAGACATCGTTTCGGTTACAGGAGTAAGAGTCTCCAATGGTTTAGCCTGTTGGCAGAGATTCGGAGCTGGGTTTTAGCTGTCTGTGCAGACTCGGTTATGTGACCTCCTTTAACACTTGTGCCAGGCCTGTTGGGGCAGTGCAAGGTGTTAGTGTTCTCTCCAGTTTCACTCTTCTTGCAATTTTAAATTTGTTGTGGTGGTGGTGGTTTTTTTTCACTCCTGGTCAGGCTTCAGCCAACTCCAACCTCTGTAACCCAGCGAATGCACCAGTAGCCCAAGACCACGACCTAGTGAGACTTTCATGTCTGAGTCAGAAAAGCATTTTAGTTTATTTTTAATGCCAAGATCAGCTTGGTGCCTGAACTAGCCTCTGGTTTCACATGTTTTGCTGATACGGAGCCCGTGACTGCACACTGAGATATGCTGCATTGTTGGTTTCATGTTTACTTAGAGAATGTTCTGCTCTTCCCAACCAGAGGGAGATGACTGCCTCCAAGCCCTCGACTCCCTTTTCTCAGAAAGAGTTTGAAGCCCTGGCAATGCTGGAACGTCTGCAAGCGCAGGTCCTGTGAGTACTGGTGGCTGGAGCATGAGCGGGGCTGGGTTTCATCTCAAGCATGTTCTGCTCTCTGATAAGGTTCTGCTTCATCCAGTGTCTGTTGGCTTAATTTTGCATTTCCTTCCATTCTGTTTGTCTTGGGCCATTGACTGTGATTTATATTAGCTGAAGACATGACCCATGTCAGCTCTCCCTCGTCTATGTGCAGCTTTTCCATTTCGTGTACTCATGATGTATGTTGCAGAGGTACTCATGATGGTTTTCTGCAAGGATTCTTAATACTTCAGGTCCTGGTGGCACTTGCAGGGTGCTGTGTGAACACAGCTGAGCACTTCCAGGGCCTGCTAGTGCCCAGCAGCTTGGCAGGTTCAGCCATGCAATGTGGTGCCTACATGGGGGAACACAATGAAGGGACACCCAAGTGGTTCCATGCAGAACCACATTAAGGTTTGTGTTTGGTAACGATTTCTTCTATGCTTAAGCAGGCTTGGCCACCCTGAATTACGTTCCCTCATGCTTCTTTTTTTGTCTGTGAGCTTGCATTATCAAGGGTAAGTCCATCTCATTAACCTTGCTAACAGAATTGCCTGTGCTCTGTATTTATCCTTGCACAATGAAGATCAGCACCTCACCCTTTACTAGCAAACACTGAGCTTTAAAATTAATTCGATTTGCAGGGTTTACATAGATATGCCATGGAGTCCCTTATAATCCCTTATATATATATCTTTTAACAAACCATAAATGTGTTTTATAGTCATTCAATCCTACTGAATGTTTCAGCTTTCTAAATCTTTCTTGTAGGTATCCTGCCAGCAACTGCTCAGATTTCAGGTTTCAGCACTATCTTTGCTTCTGTGTTCCAGAGAAAGAGAGATCCGTGCTCAGAATGCAGAGGAGAGATCTGAAGATCTTGAAAAGAAGCTGGAAGAAGCTCTGCAGAGAATCAAAGATCTAGAGATTGAGCTAGAGAAAGAGGGGGAAGTCATCCCAGAAACAACACGCAAAGAAGAGCAAGGTCAGGAGAATCAATACTCCGAACCCTCTCCTAGACTCAGAGGGGAAAAAAAGTCTTAGAGGACACCTCATTCATCTCTCATTTGGTGCATGACCCCCTCCTGGGCAGATCCTAGGGTTTTGTCTGGACTCTGTCAGAGCCCAAGGAAGGAGGCTTTCACCAGGACTCTAGACGGGGCAGAAATAACTGCTGAACGTGGTCTTTTTTTAAAATAATTGTGTTTGATTTTGACATATAACACAGGGTCTATATCTATGAGGTCAATGTAATTGGCTTCATCTTCCTTGTAAGTGGAAAAGGACAAAGAACAGGAAATAAAATGTTTTCCCTTAGTCTTTAAGTATATCCTATCTCTTTGACATCAAAGTGGGAGGAGAGGCTAATTCGTTTAAGAATGTGATACCTGGGGCACACCTTTACTCTGTGGTATTTTTAATGGCTTTGGTTTGTTGTTTTGTTTTTTCCTTTCAGAAGAATGTATCCAAGAAAGTGTCTCAGAAGTCAAGACCTGCTCATCTCCCAAAGCTTCTACCTCTGGCCAGTCCAGGAAATCAAAAAAAAAGCAAACATTAAAGAAGAGCAAAGCCTGAGTAGTTTCTTGGTGCCCATTCATAGTAGCATCTCACCCCTAATCTGCTGCCTTACTTCTCATTCACTACCCCAAAATCTCTCTGCCATGTCAGCATTTACACTGTTCTTCTAGCTGGTTCCGGCGCTTCCACGTGCCTTGCTTGTCCTCTACCTCCTCCCACAGTTCTAATATCTTTTCCTTGTAATACCATCGCTACCTTGACTTTCTCCTACCCACATCTCTCCTGCCTGTGCACCCTCCTCCCCAAGCAGGAGCCACAATCATCCTGCAGCCCTTTTTGCAGGGTCAGAAGGATTTGGATGGATGTGAGGTTACACCTGGAGCTCGAGTGATCACCAAGAATTTCACAGGTGGGTGTTTCCCATTTCCCAGGCCAGATTGCTGCATGTCCTTGCTGTTAAAAGGCTTGCAAATACTTGTAGAGCACTGAGTGTTGAGAAAGAGACTCCAGGGAGCTGAAGGGGCTGATTAACTACAGAATACGTGGTACTTAGTAGAAGTAGGATCCTTGTCCTTTGGCGTGCAATTACTGGCTTAATACTGCTGCAATTCTCGTGACACAGATGCATTTAACAGAAATATTACCAATTAATACATGCGAGTGTTACCAGCAGGCAAAGAGGGACTGCAAAAATGAGTAAAAACGCAAGATGGAGTGACCGCCCGGGTAACCCTGCTAGGTATGTGTGCGATGGCCGACTGCAGCGTGGACAATTAAGAGAAAGGCCACAAAGTGCCCTCTGTCTTGGCCTCTACAGGCCACCAGCAGCAGAAAGTTGGTCCTTGGAATGGTTGTGCAGGGGATGTCTGCTTTGAAGCGAGGTCAAGCAGGTCAAGTAAAAGGGCAGGAGCAGAGCTGAGGTCCTCCCAAATGGCAGCAGGATCAGAGAAAGCGAGTGCAGCAGTATTTCCTTTGACAGTGCTCCCTGTCTTTGCCAAGGGAAAGGACTGCAGTAGCTGTACATTCCTGGTCTTTTCAAATACTTTTTGGCAGGAAAGATACACAGGAGTTTTGAGGACTTTGTTCCTTCCCTGTGTGTAGAGGTTGCCAAGGCAGCTGCAGGAGGGAAAAGTACTGTGTTCTCGAGGCTCTCAGCTGGTTCATCCCCAGCAGAGCTGGATTCCCCCTCAGCTCAGTGAGAGCTGGTTGAAAGGCTCACCTCTAAAATTTTAGAGATGCCCACAAGCTCAGACCTTGTCCTGCCTCACCCCCCAGTGGAAGCGAGCAGCAGCACAGCTTGCCCTTGCACAGCCTGCCCTGCCCTCCTCTTCCTTTTCCTGCTGTTTTAGAACCAGGGCTAAACACCTCGGCTGCCTGCGTGTGTATGTCTGTGCGCATGGGTGGTGACCGAAATCATATATCCAGGGAGATGTGCTATGAGACACGGCACCCAGCTTGTTCCCTTGTTGTAGAACCTCGTTGCTGAGCCCTTTCTGTTCCCCCACCGAGTGCTGGGCTCCCACCCCCACCTGCCCTGCTGTTCAGTTTGGAGACGGAGGCATTTAAGCACACAGTGGCTAGTCTGTCCTTCCTGCCCAGGTGACAGGGCAGGATGGAGCGGTCCCCAAGGCCAGCCTGTAGGGTGTCAGGGTGCATCTGGCCCTGTGAAGGGACGACACCCCTCTTCCCTCAACCCCCTGCTCGCACACATCCCAACCCTGCTCCTTGTGCTCTGTATTTTTCCCTTTCTAAAACAAGCAAGAGACTTCTTCCATGTACAATCCACTTTATATTACAGGCCTCGGCTGCCTCCTCTTCTGCTCCAGGACCTGCTGGTGGGCTCCCTTCTTGCTCCTCTCTGAGCAGGACTGACCAGGGGCAACGTGGCAACTATTTCTGGGACAGCTCTTAGAGCATGGGTGAGTCTTTCTTGTCTTTGGGGCTTTCTGGGCACTTAGTGGTGTCTGTGAGGAGGCTGCTCACCGCCGGAGGGCTGTGAGTAGCTGAAGAGACCAGGTTCATGGCATCCAGAGGCAAGGGCAAGATGAAAGCAGCAGGTTTCTCTGCAGTGAGGGAGTGCAGAGCATGGAGGTAACGGAGCTGGGCAGCAGCAGGGGCACTGGACAGGATCTCGGCTGCCATCCGCAGGGACTCGGATGCTGCCTTTTCCCCCTCAGCAGCGATCACCTACCAAAGAACAAAGAAGGTTTCTGTGAAGCTGGGAGAAAGAGGGCATGAACTGTTCATTACAGACGGAGGTTGCCACCATGAAATTCCCAGGGCCAGTGTGATTGTAATATTCTTGCTGTCCGAAGATCGTGGGAGAGAGCAGCTTCCAGGCCAGGCTTGTGGGAGGGGTGCTGGATGCCAACATTACCTGTGGGGATCACTGTGGGCCTAGGGATAACCCCAGACTACTTCTGTGTCCTTCTGTCCTACCTGTAGGCCAGGTACCAGATCTGACACTCCACTTGGCTGGCTCAGACGCCTGCTGCAGGTTCCCTTGCTAGACACAGCTCTTGGACAGGAATTAAAGGAGATGTGTCTTCCCAGAGCTGTACCCTTGTGTGGCATTTCCCAGGGACCTCAAACCAGGGGTGGGAAAGGAAGGAGGGATGCTTTGGAAGGAGAAGGAAGGTATTCAGGGTTGGCATACCCGCACTTTGGCTTGTCTCTGGGCCTCTGCTTCCACGGCCAGGGACTGCCGGACTTCAGCAGGCAGCTGCACGTTGTTGCTGCAGTAAAAAGGAAGGGATAGGGATTAGCTGGGCTCTAGGGTCTTCTGGCAGCACTGGGTGGTCAGTCTGAGGCTTGGAATGGGCTTATCAGTCAGCCTCTGCAGAGAAGATCACTTGTGTTCTTTGTTCTCTGACTGTCCCTGTTTGTGTGTTTCACTTTGGCCTTCTTCCTCCACTCCCATCCTTCTTTTCCAGCCTGGTTTTCTAAAGACCAGGTTTGCATGATCACTAGGCAGCAGAGTGACAGCTTCTCTCTGTGCTTCTGAGGCTTGAAGTCTAAGCTCACTCTTTGTGAGACAGCAGAGAATCCCCTGGGAGACTGCTCCTAAGACAGGCACAGGGATTTCCTTCTGTTTGTGGATTTACTCATTCACTGCTTGGCTCTCTCCTTCATGGCCCCCTATGTAATGAGCACGTCCCACCTTTCTGCATGGGCTTCTGAGTGATGAGCCCCTCCCAACCAATGCCAAGACCCTAGAGCTTTTGATCTGGAGTGGGACACAGTGTTTGGTGCCTGCTGCGACTCTTGGGCTACCAGAAGTGGGTGGAAACTCCGCCTGCAGCAGTGGTGAAATGGGGATGAGATCCCAGCCAAGGATCCTGCCCTGGATGTCAGTGCAGGAACAAGCACAATCTTCATACATGGAAGTTTTACATAATGCAGAGGCTGAAAGAGGTAGGGAAAGCAGGAAGGCAAAGGCTCTGCCTTCTGCAGAATAGCCAGAGGGAGAGAGCTAGAGGCAGAGCAGGCAGCAGTGAGCAGGACAGGTACTTGCAAAGAACAGGATAAGTCCCCTTTACCAGCATGTCCTACCTACATTTCTGTTCTCTCCACTTTGATCCCCCAGCAGCCCGTGACCGCATCCAAAGCCACCTGTGAAGGAGCCAATTTGTTTACAGCATGGGGAGAACACAAGCCCTGTCCTATACCCCTTACAAGCCATAAGACAGCACAAGGACATTAATTCAAGGCAGTTAACTGCAGGACTGTATTTCAATTTGTGTTTGCTCCATGGGTTTAGCATGATTTAACTAGTCCATACTGGTTCAAGTGCGGAAACAACTCAGTTGAATAGGAAACATTCAGTTCCTGACTGGTGTCATCGTGTACATGTGTCACAGCCACAAAGACCCGCTGCTGGAGATCCCGTGTATACCGCATTTATGGCAGCTCATTCAGGCTGCAGAACAAATTTCTTACGAGAATCTCCTCTCTGAGGTAAGTACTGAAGCTGGGGTGTCACAAAGCACTGATGAAGCATGTCTAAGTGGTTCCTTCATACACCCCCCACACAATACTATCTGCTACTCACCATGGCCACCCGTGTGGCCCACACTCTATATCCTTCCCCTAAAGCGATGCAAGTCAAAAAAAAAACCCCAGAAGATAAATCTCTCATTTTTCTGTGAAGGAGACACATGTTATTGTACCCTTCTGCAAACCAGTGTCTGTGATTTTGAGGCACTGATCACCTGGGCTTCTTTGTGGAGCCTCAGTTCACCCCTTGCTCTGCTGTCTCCCCCCTGTGGAAGCACCTTTATCTCCTGGCTGATGCTCTTCCTCTCCAAGAGAAGTTCAGAGAAGGCTCGATGTGCCAGGAGGCGCTTTGTGGTGGTCTGCACCAGCAGCTGAATGGCGCTGGAGATGCTGGTCAGGGTGGTGAGGAGAAGAGAGGCATTCTCCAAACGGTAGTAGCAGACGGCATCTATCTCCAAGGTAACCATGTCTTTGGTCACCACCTAAGCAGAAGACATTAGGGGAGATGCAACTGTTTTTGCAGTTCTGAGTTAAGACCTGTAGCAAGATCCTGAGAACCAGCAATGCTGAACAGTATCTGATGGCTAATTAATCAGCCTTGTGTGACCTGGGACCAGAATCACTATTGTAAGCACAAGCTGCTTGCTTAACATCAAGGCAAAATCAGGGCTGTCATCAAGCACATGACAAGTCATGGGGGAGAAGTAATGATAAAGAGACCCAAATTTAGTATAAAAAGTGTTGGCCATACCTGATGGAACGGGATCTCTAGGGTTTTGAGGCGAAGGTCTACCTTGTGGTATGTGTCCAGACAGGGAAGGAAAAAGAAAAGGCCTGTGGGAGGAAAATAAAGGCAGCTGGTGATCATCAGAACCAAAGAAACTGCCTCTTGCTCTGGGGAACAGGGGAGGGTTTGGCATACAGAACTACAAAGAAAGAGCAATACATAGGCACAAATTCTGAGGCTGTTTGGCTGTGCCTGCTTGAAGGGCAGCAGCATGTGAGTTTTGGTAGAGCATGAAGAAGAGAAAACACATGGCTGGGGGGGTTCAGTAAACACCTTACCAGGCCCTCTGGCTCTGCCAGGGAGAAGACGCCCAAGTCGGAAAACGATGGCTCTCTCATACTCCCGTACTACCTGCAGAGGGAAACGAAAGTTAGGCTGGAGATGAAGGTGTAGGACTGGGGAAACGGGAGGATGTCTGTTCTGGGGAAGCCCTGCAAAGGGAGGATTCCGGTAGGTGTGAGCTAGTAGGGTCACCTGTCACTGGATCCCTCTACCCCCACAGAGAACCTGGCCCAAAAGTGCTGGCTGACTCGTGAGCATTGTCAGAGCAGCTTTGTGACAGCCTGAGCTGTGGTGAGAGCAGCCTGTGTTAGAGCTGCCCAGGGTTTCCCAGCATGAGGCCAGTGCTCTGTTTCCTTATAGCCTGGCCAAACTTGAACACTCCAGGCTAAAATTTTACCTGTTGGTTGTTGGCCTCCAAGGGAACCAGGTGTGTGTGTGCTCACATGTGTAAGCTCTGAGCCATAATACTGATCCCCTCATTGAGAACAAGATGCATGCGAAATTTCCTGAGAAGTGGGAATCAAAGTATGCCTACTTGTAGCCATGCTAGAAATCTGAGAAAAGGGGAGGGAGAGGGGAAAGTCTGCTATTAACTGAGAGATCAATCTCTCTTAAAATTTCTGATTCAAAGCTTATTTACCCTGCTGCTGCAACGCGGCCATCTCTGGGCTGGGTAGGCTGAAGGTTATGTTTGAAAGTGAACAGACCTGCAATTTGTTTTAAAAAAAAGAGAAACCTAAGCCCTTGCCTGCTGATATTGGAGCAGGAGTATTTGATAGGTAGTGGCTGGATCCCTGTGCAGCCCTCTGTTGCAGTAACATATGATAAAGGATAAGTAAAACTTAACTAAGAGTTGAAGAAGTGTAAACAGAGCCTTACACCAAAAAAAACCCTTCATGCTCACATCTGACACACACAGAATCAGTCAGTTACATCCACATCAGACACTGAATCCCAAACTAGAGAGGCCCCATGACTATTCTCACCTTCATGCAGAACCAGACAGAAATGGGGAAGGTCATTACGATGAACACGAAAGACAAGATGGTCAGAAGCCACTCACAGACGCCCAGACCTGGAGACTTTACACCTAGGGAGAAATCCAACATGACTGTGTTAGGAGAGGACTGCTCCCAAAATACCAATGGCCCGACAAGCACCTGCATGGATCAGCTTCAGTGTTGTCCTTTGCCTAAACTGCATGTCTATGAACCATTCGGCTCTCTCTGGAGCTGTGTTAACGAATGCAGGAGCTGCCAGGATGGACTGACAGATTTTGTCTCTGCTTTACTGGCAGCAATTGGACGGTGCTTCTCCATAGCGCCTTGACTAAAGACCAGCCTTTAGCCTGAAGACCTGCGGCTTCCAAGTTGTGTTGAAAGGCTTGGAATGGGCACCTTGCTGGCTGAGATGGAATCCCAAATGCTTATCTGTAGAGATAAGTTAATGGCAAAGAGAAAGATTTAAAATAAGAGGTAGCTTTCAACATGCACAGCCTGAAGTGCTCTTCCCTATCAGAGTATCTCAGCTCCTTTTGGAATAGGATTTTGGTGGTATCCCAGCTCCTTAATGCAGCAGGACCAAGCACATCCCTTCTATAAGCCATACCTTCCTCTTGCTGCTCGCTGTCCAGCAACGCCATCGCCTCCATCTCTTCATCAGATATCACATCATCTACGTCCACCACCGTGGACGTGTGCACCCTACCGTCGGTCCCTGCGGTGCTCTTGGTCTCCTTTGCTTTCTCCTGCTTTGTGTCTCCCTTTCTATTGCTGGCTTCTCTGCTGCTCTCCCTCTTCTCCCGTTTGCTCTGTGTACCTGGCGACTCTCTGTGTCTCTTATGAGACTCCCTGGAATTGCTCCGAGACCTCTTATCCATCCTCATCTGTGCTAAGGAGCACGCAGCTGTGGTTGTAGAATGAATTTGTGCTTGAATTTATTGCTGCAGGCAGGAAAACCCAGCTGGGGAGGAGACAAGGGGAGGTGTCAGATCAAGGAGGCTTGTTTCAAATTCATCACAGGCTTGTCAGATGTAATGGACAGTGAAGTGAGCAAGCTGGTTCCCAGCTGCTCTGCTTCCATCACACGCTGCTGCGGAGATGGGAAGGAAGGTTGGACCTGGACGGGGTGGGCTCCAGAAGGACATCCTGTTTGTATCTTCCTGCCTTTGGAAACAAAATACAAACAGAAGCACTCGGGTGATTTTTGGTAGCTGTTTTCTGCAAAGGTGTTGAAAAGCAACCTAAAAATAACCATCACACATGTGGCTCTCAAATGGTGAGAGTGGCCCAGAACAACAAGCATCAGGGTGAAAAACCTTTACTGGTGAGACCAGTGGCTTTGCTCAGGAGTGTTTGGAGGGGGTGTTGCAGAGAATGGCTGAGTGAGTAGCATCTCGCACTGGTCTGCTCTCCAGAAACCCTTTGTCTGGCACAATGGTGGGATTTTGGCAGCAAACTCTCTCTCTCTAGGGTCACCTCATATTTTAGCAAGGTGGAACATCAGCTGGTCCAGGACTTTCCTGAACGGGTGCAAAACGTGGAGGCCACTGCAGGGTTAGAACTATCGTAACTGTCTTCTAAATTGCAAAAAGACCTTGTGCCTAAACACCCCCTTAGTTTTCCACAGCAGAAGCAAACTTAGGAGCTTTTTCTTCTCCCGCTGCACAGCCTGTGGTAACAGCTGCAGAAACCTCTGCAAGAAACACTTTTAAGTGTTTTAAAGCCCCTGGCTGTATTAAAGAAACCTGCTCCTGGCTAGGAATCATACTCAGCAAGATGAGGCTGGGACATAAAGCTGTCACCTCCCTGTCAGAGGGGCCGTGCTGAGCTCGGGTGCCCGGTCTCTGGTGTGTAGGAGTGGCTGGAGGGAGCTGGGAAGCTGGCTGGGGAGGTGCTGCTCTTGTTTTTTTCATAGATTCCTGTTTTATTGGCGACTCGTGGCTTGCACCGAGTCAGGACATTGCAGGCAGGGAGGGCAGGAGCAGCAGCTCCCTCCTTTCTCTGCTGGGTGCTTTGTCAGCAGGTCGCTGGGGAGGCGATGGGTGGTGAGGGCTGAAGGCAGAGAAGTTGGGCGGAAATGGAGTGTAATTAATAAACCCATACAGCATCTGTGTTTGCTTTGGAAGTGCTCCAGAGGCATTTTTCACTTTGCGTGTATCCCTTGGGCAGCGTGGGGCAGGGGGAGATGTTCTCCGGCTGCTGGAAGGACCGGTGGCAATTTAAGCAGTGAATGGACTCAGGTCTGGTTCTGAGCATCACAGGCTCTGGCTGATTTCTTGTCCAAAGCACCACGGGACACCAAACACCTACAAACCCAAAACCTTCCCATTTTGTCTGATGCCCAATTTGACCAGCAGGTCCTGACTCCTTTGCCCCCATGGGGTGTTTTTAGCCAGTCCCTTGGGACAGCAGAGACGCTTCAAGAGGCGGATTTGCAACCTTTAAATATTGTCATTTTAAAGGAATTTCTCTT
>VWYH01001148.1:682031-738158 GCA_013399365.1 Pampusana beccarii | reverse complement strand
CCACGCCCCGCCCCGCCCTCGCGCCCCCGTAAGCGCGGGAAAGTGCGCGCGCAGGCGCTGTGGGGCGGCGCGTGCGCGCTGTGGAGGGATGGCGGGGTGAGGGGACACGGGGGTTCGGGCCTGTGTGACCTCCTTTGGCTTCTTTGCGGGGTCCCCAGGCTGTGGTTGAGGAGCACGGGGGTCTCTTTAGGGGACAGCGGCTCTGTATGCGGAGTGGGGAATCCTCCGGGCCAGGTTTAGGGGCGCAGGGGTGGCTGTGAGGGCGTCCCCAGGCAGCAGTTGGGTGGAGCGGCAGGGTTTGCAGGGGCAGCCCCTGGGGCGGGGTTGAGGGGCGCACGAAGCTCCGGGGGTGCGGTGTGTATGGGCCGGGCAGCGGGTCCGGGAGGAGCCGTGAGCCCAGCTGGGACAGCGGGTGCCGAGGAGATACAGGGGGTGGTGGGTAGCGGCTGTTGTTGAACATGGTTTTCTGCCCTTTACCCCTGCAAACTTCCATCTTCTGAGTGTTAAAAAGCCTCTCTGCCTCTATTTGAGCAGCTCGGGTACGGGTTGTTTTCATCTTGCCTTCGTTTCCCCTGTAGCGTGGACAGGTCGAAGCGGGCACAGCTGATGGAGATGCTGAAGAAGGAGCTGAGATCTTTGCTGACAGCTGCCAAGGAGGGCTTAACCCCGGCACAGCTAGAGCAGGAGTACGTGGCCATGATCGGCAGACCTCTTCCTCTGCGTGACCTGGGCTTCCAGTCCACCTTGGAGCTGGTGGCAGACATGCCAGAAGTTGTCAGAGTCTGTCCTCATGAGAAAGGCACTTTTATCCTCAAAGGTGAGGTTTTGTTTCCTTATGGATAGAGGAGTTGTTTGGAACAAAGCGGGGATGTGCAGGATGAATTCCCGGAGCTGTATGTCACATATCTCTGTTATTCTTTTTCTCATATAGCTCTGCTTAATTTCTTTTCTTTGGTGTTTATTCCTGTATTTTGATCTGCCTTTTAATGCTTTTCCATCCTTTTCTCCTGAAAAATCACACAGGCTTCTGGTTATTTTTGTACATTTTGTATTCTGCACTTAGTCTAGAAACTGCAGTAACATTTCTTATGGGTACGCTAGGATGGGTAAGCATCACTTTTCCTGTAAACACAGACTACAGCAGGAGCCAAAACTGGGGATGGAGCCTCTCAGGAGAAGCTGTAAATGTTTCTCTACCTGACCCCATGGGAAGTTTAGTCTGTATCAAAGAACTTCTTCATTTTCCTTTTCTTTTTGGGGAAGAGCTGTGGAAACAAATGGTAACTGTAAAGAGTTGATTGGGAAGGGGGAAATTATATATAAATTTTTTTGAAGAGTGGTACAGTAAGACAAGAAAAAGTTGTTTAAAAGCATGGAAAAGACTTGGGCTGCTCCTGGGGGGAGACTGTGCCTGGGCAGGTGGGAGCAGTGAGCCATTTACTGTTTTCCCAGCAGAACTCGCAGCAGCTGGGTTTCCTGTTGTGATTCCTTATCCAGGAATTTGACCCACCTTCCTACTTGGATCTGGGTTTATAGGGATGAGGGTGCAGATCAGTTGTTGGCTGTTAGGTCTGGTTCAGTGCACTTTGCAAAGGGAGAGGAAAAGCAGTTGCCTTGCTGGAAGTCAGCCATGGTTTAGTGTGATTGGTTTTGAAAGAGACACCTGTTTCTGAACAGGGTGGGGGAAGAGGGAAGGAAGGAAGAGGAGCTTTGCTTGTGTAGAGCTTTTAATGGTTTGCTGTTTTGGTAGTCTAATAGTTTATTTATTTTGGTTATAGCCATTGCAGATGAGGCCACCAAAGGAATTGCCAAACTGGTTGCCAGACAGAAAAGTGCTAAAGCACGGAAGAATGCTGTTGTGAAGGTGGATGCTGCTTCTCCCTTGAAGAATCCACAGAGTTTCCCTTGGAAGGGCAGGACTTCTGCCCTGCCAGCAACAGTGAAGGCTGAGCTGCAGGATCTGCTGAGTTCCTCACCGCTTCTGCTCTTGGAATTTGATCAGGCTTTCTCCAGACGCTTTGGCCGAGCGTTCCAGTACACGAAATATGGGTTTTCCTCCATGTCTGAAGTCCTCAGAAGTGTGTCCGATATCATTACGGTGGAGAAGACAAGAGCAGGTTCCTTACTGACCCTGAAGAAGCCCCTGGCAAGTGAGACAGAGAAGAAAGAGGTGCCGCAAGATAAGGCGTGGGAAGAGGTGTCTCAAGGTGAGGTGTTGTGTTATTTAACTGAAAGCATGTAGCTCTAAATGCTGTGGCCAAGCAGCTGTGTTGTAAGTGGATGTTGCTGCATTTCCAGTTGCTGTAGTAGTCCCAGTTCCCCCAGTTTTTAGCACATAAGGGCTGTGGGGTGCTGGAGAAGCAGCTGTCTCAAGGGAGTTGTCTTGGTAGCAGAGAGCTTAACTGGAAGTTTTCTGCAGGTTGCCACTGTTCATTTGGTGTGAGGTGCAAGAAGGATTGTTTAGCCCATTCAGAGTACGGACTTTCTGAATGTATGTACAAGACTGGAGTTTCTTATTGTTCCAGACAACAGGAAACAAAACTAACATTATCTCCTGAACATCTGCTCCACAGGCTGGTAAAGCCTTTCCAGTGCGCTTTTTGAGATTGAAGGTTTAGTGCTAGTCTGAAAGGCACAGCTACAATGTTCCACACAAGAAGAGACTGCAGATGTCCTCAGTGTTCCCAAAACCACTATGAGAGAAGGCAGAAAATCACATGCAATTCCTGCCAAATTCCTGAATTGTCTGAGCAAAATTCATTTGAGCATCATTCTAGCAATTGATTTAACCCTTGGCATGCTTGCAAGAGCAAGTGTGCTTTGTTTTACTTTATTAATACAGTGAAGGATGCCTCTCAAGTGAATCCTCATGAATCTGGTGGCTGTGAATGCTGCAAGAGATGAGGAAATTTGAAGCAGTACTTTTATTTTCAGATGTCTTCTCTTTCTGCTTAATACGTAAATAAAGAATAACAGCCACATTGTCTTTACAGCAACACCTGCAGTTGAGATGCCTCCTTTGGAACCCATCTGTGAGATGGAGAACTTCCACCTGACAGCAGAAGAGAAGTCAGAGCCAGTAGAAACACAAATAGTAGATTTGGGCGATGGTCTCAAACAAGTAAGTGGCTGGATGAGCGCTCTGTAGCTTTTTCATGTCTTAATCCAGGAGGTGAGAATATTTTTACTGCTTTTGTTTCTGTTGAGTTTGTATAGTTGACGCGCTGCTGCTTCCAAAAATTTTTGTACCTATTTTAGGCGAGTGTGAAGGTGACCAGGCTCACACTGACCTGGTATACAGCTTTATATGCTGTCCAGACTAGGTCTTTTCCTGGTCTCGAGATCTAAGTTTGCAAAATTTGTTGGGATTCTCGGATACTCAGTAATTCACAGGTCCCCTGGAAAGCAGAACTATTTTTTCACCTTAGTGGGAAGGCCAGTCATGTGTGTTCAGTGCATGATGAGACATCCTAGTGACATCTTCCTATTGTCCCTTTGTAGCCTCAAGATTTGGAGCAGTCCCTGCAAGCCAAGTTGATAATGACTGCAGAAATCCCCCCCGATGCTGTTCAGGACAGAAACCTTTGCAGTTTACCACAGCTGGAGACAAGGTGCTTGGTGGGAGTCTTTGTGGAATTCATCATCTCTCCTAGCCAGTTCTACATCCACGTCTGCAGCAGGGAAACATCTGATAAACTGCAGGATATGATGATTGAGATGAGGTAGGAACATGCTATGCCGATTCAGAGCTACTACCTGTTGTGCATGTGTCAGTGCTTGGGGAACAGGGCACCCAGCTGTTAGTTTTGGTCACTGCTGGCTGGTTTACTTGAGTTGGAGATGCCAGTACTGTACCGAAACACCTACTCGTAATGCTTACCTGTTCCTTTTCACCAGCAAGCAATAAGTTTGGTTAATAGAGATCGTTGTGGTTTAGCTGTGTCCTAGACAGTCTTAAACTTTAAAAGCCTGGAAAAGTTAAAGGAACATTAGGGTTCCTTTGCACCTCTCTATCGTCTGTGCTGCTATTGCTCCTGTCTTTAGTTAAGGCTTTTAGTTCCATGTCTAACACTTACCAAAAAGCAACAGGTAATAGGCCTTCGTCCTACCTATATTTGAAAGCAAAACCCTTTGTTTGTGTCAGTTACCTTATGCATTTGGGATCCTATTCCACCACGTCAGTGCTACAGGTGCTAACAGCTGTGTGCCCCAGTAAATGCTTGGTGTCTGGGGCTCGTGTACGTGTGATTACAGACTCTGCAGAGAGATACTGTGCATGTCAGCCAGTTCTCCAGAACCCGGTTTGTAAGAAGTGCTGACATGTCAAGGTAATGTTAAAAATTAATGACTAAAACGACTATATTTAGCCTCTGATTAGTCCCTATTAATTCACGTTTTGTTGCACCCTGAGAATATACAGGGTGTTTTAAAAAGATGGACCCAATTACATCCTGTGACTACTTTGAAATTGGGTCCGTCTTTTTGAAACACCTTGTAATTCCAATGGTAAAAGTTTAGGTTTGTATTTTTGATTGACATTTCAGTTTGTGTGGCAGAACAGAAATATAAAGGATCTGTGTTATAACAACTCCTAAAAATATGTATCATGGGAACTCTGAGAAATCAGGATTCTTCTGAAGCCCTGTATATTTCCATTTTTTTATCTCCTGCATCCCACCAAGCACAGTTTCTCATTGTGATCTTTTGCAGACACCTTTACTCAAATAAACTTATTTCTGATCGTTATATCATGCCTGAGCCTGCAGTACAGCCTGGACAGCTTTGCTGTGTAACAGTCTCAAAATGGTGGTACCGCGTTATCATCCACCGTGTGATCAATGACGAAGAAGTAGAGGTGTTCTACGCAGATTATGGAAACCTCGAAATTGTCCGAAAGTCTTGGCTGAGATTTCTCAAGTAAGTAAATTACACATGGGTGACAGAATCGCAGGATGGTTGAGGTTGGAAGAGAACTCTGGGAGGTCATGTCATCCAGCCTCCCTGCTCAAGCAGGGCCATCTAGGGCTGCCTGCCCAGAACCGTGCTGAGACAGTTTTTGAATGTCTCCAAGAGCGGGGATTCCACGACCCAGAAGAGGAGGAAGTTCTGCTCTTCCGCCTGGCTTTGCTCTGTTTTTGCTGTAACGGTGATACCTTTCCTTTGTATTGTAGGTGGTGCTACTTGAAACTCCCTGCTCAGGCCATCCCGTGTTCCTTGGCATGGGTAAAACCCATGGAGGTATGTGTTCACGTGCCGTTTTGTTTATTGACGTATATATGAGAGCTATCCAGTAGAAGTTGGCTTTACCTTCTGATAAGGGCAAACGTTTGGAATAATTGATGTTTATAGCAGAATTGCTGCTGTTATGTTCAGCGGAGTGTGACTGTGCAAGTCTCTGCAAGTGATCACTCTTCTGCTGACTGTTGCATTATCATCAGAGTATTCTTGCTTGTATTGTTGCAGAAACAGATGGATACTGTTGAGCAAGTCAGGAGACTAGTTTCTTCTGCCAGTAGTATTGCAGGGTCCTTCTGAAGCCTTGGTAGCTGCAGCCCTCTGTTTAAAATACTTCTGTGACTGAGCTTTAAGTGAGTTGGTTTGATGCAACTGGCACAGGCAAAGAATTTTAGAGGTCATAAGAAAGTTTCTCTGTGCTGGTCAAGAAGCCTGAGAAATACCATCTCCGAAGAAAAGCATGTGAGATGAGTTGCTGCTTCTGTGTTTTAAAGACATGATCTTAAAAAAAAAATAAAAATCTTTCCTCTGTTTTTAGGGTTAAAGAATCATAATTTTCGTTGTGGTGAGGCTTAGCAGCTTCTTACCCACAAGGGTCAGTTATGATAAAATCACTGGTGAATGCCATCAAACTGTGTTTGAAAATAGATCTTTAGGGTGAAAGGGCATTCCTAGTGTAACTAGCATTGCAGGCTTTGGGGTAGTTTGATTTAATTCTGTGCTGGGAAGCTTGTCTGCCCCACTTTCCTGCGTTTGTCCCTCGCCTGACCTGCCTTGACTGCCTTGTTGACAAGTAGCCACAAGGGAAAGTCTCAGGTGGTGGATGTTCATCTGTTTACAGTACCTTTACATCCTTGTTTCTTCTTCAGGGTACGTGGTCCAGCGCAGCAACTCTCCTGTTCAAGAAGCTGTGCAACTCCAAGCTGCTCGTGGGCATTGTGGATGAATATGTGAACGGCATTTTGCATCTCTTCCTGTGTGACACATCCACGAAGGAGGATGTCTACTTCCACTGCGTCTTGAGGGATGAGGGATATGCTGATGTCTGCGGAGAGAACGTTCCTTCCCAGGTCAGGAAGGATGCATGTGCTGCTGAAAGGAGGGGCAGGGAAAGGATCGGTTGGATGCCTTTAATGGGAAGATCTTTAGCTTGAAGCAGGTAGTCTTGTGAAAAGCAAAATTGGTATTCCCTGCTTTCCTGTAACTTATCATTTTGTAACTGCGTACCATGGTGTCTAACTCTGGCGAGAGCTTTCTTTTTGGTTAAGGTACAGTCTGATGGTGCAACGGAGATGATCTGGTTTTGTAGAAGAATTATTTTCATCCTGTCTTCTGACAGTGGATTAGAAGACTTTGATTTTTTTTTTTTAAGTTGATTAGCTTGCTAGAATTGCAGATTCATCTGAAGCTGGTGCACATCTTGTATAAATAATATGGAAAAGTAAATAGCTATAGATGTTCTCAGCATGAGGCTGAATTGAGAGGTTGTTAAGAGATGTGTTAGATACTTGGCTATGCATTTTTAATTCCACAAAGTTTTCCTGGTCGTAATATAAAAAGCCCCTCATTCATACGCACAATTAATGAGAGCAACTTGATTAGATTTTTGGTGTCCTTCTTGATGTACTGTTACATAGAGGCAGGAGCAATTCGGTGAGGAACAGAACAGTTAAATAACTTGTTTTGGCCTTCTCTGCTCCAGCCATTGAAGATTGGTTATGCCATTAACAAAGCGAATTCTGAAAATGGTCTTGGTTAAAAATGTCTCTTACTGTGCCACTGAAATGTACAATGTTGGACAACACAACCATGGTAGATGGCACGTTGTGCCTTGGACAGACATTCAAGTTATAAGCCAGTGCAGGGGGCATTTATGATTTAGGCCCATCTGTGTCATTATCTGAATGTCTCAGCTCAGTTTCACCAAGAACTCTGTGGATACAAAAACCCTTAGAAAGGGGCTGCCACAGATTTATATTTCAGCAGAAAGTCAGGCTTTACAGCCCAGAGTGCTTGTATGTGTTGTTTTATTAAATAGATGCGGAATGTGTGCTTTGGCAGGATTAGATTCTGTGATTGTATTTTTGCATGTGTATGAGCAATTCTGGGGGGAGAGAGGCATTGCTGAGCAATTTTGTTGCTGGAGGGAGGCGATTTTTGTAGTAAGACAATTTCTGCAAGAATTTGAAGCTAACTTGTGGGTGGTATGCCTCTTCATAAAACCTATTAGAAACTTGCTGAATCCTTTTTATTCATTGTGGTAGTGACAACATGGTTTTCTTGACTATACTTTTTTGTTTGTTCCCAGGGGTTCATGGAACTGAATCCTTCAGCCTTGTACGTTCAGGCCAGCGGAATGCAGAATGCTGAACCAGTGGAGCCAGACCCTGGCTTGCAGCAGGAATCTCTAGATACAGATAGTGAAACAGCAACCTCGAAGCTGGATGGGGATGAGCTGTGTGACCAGGTGGGAGTTTGGCTGTGGCGTAGCTATCATTCAATGAAATCGGCTCCCAGGGTCGTTAGACATGTGTTGGTTTAGTTCCATTAAGTTTTTGGTGGAGTTGGGTTGGGTTGTTTTTTTTTTTTTGCTTTTATAAAAAGCAAGCAGAACCGTAACATAAAAACATAAGAACAATTACACATGGACCGTAAATACATACCCAGCGTTTTCTGGTGACTCCTCATAAGCAGTGGGGAACTCCCTTTGCATTGTCCAACCTTAGATTTGCCTTGTCAGGTTTAACAACTTTTTTTTCCCCACCCTCCTTAAGTGCAAAATAGCTGGACACTGTGTTGTGTCAGCTCTGCCACATTAGGACACTTCTCCATGGTAAAATTTCTCAGAAGGCAGCAAGCAATAACCAGAAAACATTGCTTGAATAAAACTGCACTTCCCAAGTGGTAAGTTTTACTGTGGAGGAGAGAAGTTAACGTGACAGTTTCTTGTTCACATTGTTTCCTGTCCCTTTTTTTTTTCTGCTTTTTCCATGTAGCTCACACTTTTCCAGATAGAAATGTTAAAACTTTGAGTGGAACAGAAAAGCTCCTTTGCTTTTCTCAGTTAATCTCTGAGTGATATCATCTGATTGCTCTGTCATTTGCTCCAGTGCATCCTGGTTTTTTCTGCCCGCACTAGCTGTGCCTTTTCTTGCTTTGTCCATCTCCTCAGCAATGGCACCTGTCTGCTGAGGAGGAGACATGGGACGATGTGCAGCCACTTTTGGATGACATGGGTGTCACAAGACCAGACCAAGACCCTGAACTTGCACAAGAGGATACAAATGAAGTTGCTGCAGAGCTTATGGCAGTGGTTAAGGTAAGGGCGTTTTGCTCAGCTATTGCTGTTGAGAGGGGTGGTTCTTGTTTTTAGATTATTTGAATAACTCATTGATTGACGTGACGTATTTTTTTAAAGTGGCTGGCAAAGAAATAATGACTGGCTGTTAGCATGGGCTCAGAACTATACATTTTCCACTTTGCTGTTGGTTCTGGTGTTATTGATGATCCACTAGTGCTCAAGGTGTTGTGGAAACAAGACTGTTTCAGCACTTTATAGATCAAACCTGGCCCTTCTTTATTGACTTCCGCTCCATTCACAGTCCATAGGGTTACTGGGAGTTACTGTGGGGCTACTCTGGATCATGCAGCCCCCCTCCTGAGTTAGGAGCGTGGGCTTGGGAGGGTTTTGTTTTGTGCTGTGCTTTGAGGTGTTGTGTGGTGCTGGCGTTGTGAGTTTGCTTCTTAAATAGTGGTTAATGATGAGTCTAACGAAGCCTGCAGCTTGGCATTTTGCAAACACTGCTCTGGGTTCGGCAGGGACCCAATGTTGCTCTGGATTTGTTGGGCTGCAGAAGGCATTGGCAGAACTGGAAATGGGAGTGTGACTACAAGGTTTTGAATAACAATAGCTCCTTACACATCTAGAGGCTGATGGAGGCTGAAACACAACTCTTTCTAGAGGGATTAGGAGAAAAATTGGTTCTCGGATAGTCTAGAGCAGAGGTGGAAGCGTTGGTGTCTCTGGGGGACATTACCTGAAAGGGATGGAGAGAACGCAAGCTGAGAAAAGGGGCCTTGAGATACCAAGAGAAGAGAAAACCTGTTAGCAAGTGTAGGGGTGAAGTACAATGAGATGTGATGAGAAGGAGGCAGCTGGGTAGATAGAAATAGGGTCCTTGTGGGCAGACTTAAACTGTCCCCTGCTAGTTTTAAACTGTGCAAGTTTCGAAGTGTAGGAGTTTCCTAACAGGATCAGAGAAGTCCTGGGAACATTTCTGTCCCTTGCTGTGACCTCTTTAGAAGAAATAACAAGAATTTATGTCGAGGAAGCTCATGGGATGCCTATAGATGTTAGTGGGGGCAATGCAGCAGTCAGCGAGTTCTGAGGACAGACAGAAGGATTTCTTGTCTGTGGTTCCTGCTCATCTCTTGGCCTCAAGGTTTTGTGGCCCTTGCAGCATCACCAAGTGGTGTTTCTGCTTTTCAGGTTTCACTGCTCATGTTTTCCTTTTCAGTGGTGGTGTTCTTAATTGTGTGGATTGGGAGGAAGAGTAAATACTGTCTTACTTCCTGCCCCTCACAGCACTCTCTAGGGCATCCTGTCTCATTTGCCTCTTCTGTAAGCTGAACAGCCTCCTTTTTTAATTATTTCCATCCCAGCTTTTTGCAATGCTCACAGACACTCCTAGTGTCCATCCCTGCACCTTGCCTGTTCCTGCTTTGCCCTGGAGTGGCATTCCCCAACAAGCATAGCGTGGGTGTGAAGAGGAGATAATAACCACCTTTGAATATTTTTCTTGCCCAACACTTTTTTCTTTTTTTTTTTTTTTTTAACTGCGTGTTAGGCAGAGTTTTTCAGTTGGCTAGTGGTAGCAAGCTGAGTAGTTGGTTAATAGGGCTCCAGTGATGCCTGCCATTCTAATTATTCTGTCGTGGCAACCTGTCAGCACTGAATTTCTGTTGCCTGGCCGCGTAACTCTCCTTGCTGCTTCAGGGGCGCCTCATGGTCCCCTTACGGGGAACCATTCAGGCTGCTTAAAACTGCTTGTGTAAAGGCAATTGTTTCGTTCTGGGCTCATCCTCTGAGCACGCTCTCGCCAAGGTGTGAAGCACCTCTGGATGGATATTCACCCCTTCTGAAGATGGATGCCTTTCTGCTGCCTTGACAACAGGAGAAGCCTGGAGAGCAAGCACCTAATTTTTGAACAGCTATGGCTGGACAGGGGCAATTGCTGCTTGCCTGTCGTTTCACCCTTTGTCTCCTCCACACTGAGTTAACAAATACAAACATTGGCTCTAGTCGCTGCCTAAGGCTGAGATACGGCTGATCATCCCTGAAACTTAAATTTAATTTGGCCTCCTTAAGCAAAAATGCAGAGGGAGTCCCTGTGACGCGGCTCCTGCTCCCTTGCAGAAACTCCCTCTGTCATTGCCATCATTTGTTCTGCGTGGGGCTGCTGACAACTGAGCCACCTGTTAATTCTTTGCTTTGCATCCTGTCAGTGTTTTCAGCTTGCTGTGCAGGAAAAGCTGCCCTTTGGCCAGGGTTGTAACTAGGTTTTGGGGTGGGCTTTTTTTGTGTGTGTGTTTTGCGTTTTTTTTAAGTTATCCACTTGCTGACATTCCAGGTCTTTGTGGACTTTGAGAGATAATAAAGATCAGGGCAGTTAATGAACCGAGTGTGCATTAATCACAGCCTCTCCTGGGTGTTTTATGTACATTTACAGACACCTCATTCTCTTGGAGAGTCCTCAATGCCTGCTGTCTTATTCAAGTCAGTGGAAGACTTTCACACCTCCTTTATCTACTCCAAGCAACCAGCAGAAATGAGCCAAGATGACCCTGATCAGATAGAGAGATTTTCCAACGAAATCCAACTTCATGAAGCTGTCCATCCCTCTGTTCTACTTATGGCAATACCGTTTATGCTGGACAACCGTAACAGTACGAATAGATTTGTCAGTAAAATTTAACACAGCAGAAAGCTGAGCAGAGTGGGACTGTACTGGGTTTTGCAGTCGCTGTTGGGTATCCTAGGACTGGTGCTGCTTCTGTGCTAGAACAGATGAAAACGTTGGTGTTTCTGTGGGATGGAGATGTGGCAATAATCAATGGCTGGATGCAATGCATCAGTTTGACCTTTGTGCAGCAAAATGGATTTGTTAATGTTTTAATGGCAACAAATGAATTGAGGGTTATTTCTTTCTCTGTTGATTTTTGTCGTCTGTTCTACACTTTCTGCTGCTTTCATGCAGAAGTCTTTGCTTCTCCACTCCATACATTAGCCCATGTTTGTTTCATACTGAGAATCTCTCAAATCTTCTGACTGTAAGGGACGAAAGCATTTTTTTAAACCTTATAAGGTCCCTGTGTGGGTGTTTGTTTTCCATCTTGCAAATTATGAAAGAATTTACAAAACCTGTATGTGAATTGCCCAATTGTGAGGTGCATTAAGTGACTTGTGGAAGGCAGCGCCTGTTTGTGCCTTGGAACAGAGCTGTCTGTCTGTCTGGAGGGGAGGCCCAGTTCTCCAGACAGGAGCTACTCAGTCCGCATCTGATTTACCACCCTGGGGAAGCGGAGGTGAGAACTGGGAGGAGAGGGAGAGAGATTCTTGGGTTGTACTGCGTTGGGCTCAGCAAATAGGTGTGCAGTAGAAAGTCCTCTTGCCACGACCTGGTAAGGTCCAGGCGAAAGGGGCTTCAATCTAAACTGGAGCTCTTAGAGTTACCGATGGAGATACCATCTTTCTTTCCTGTGTCCCTCCTTATGCAGGTGAAGAGAAGATGAACAAAGACGTTCCCGAGAGTGTGACGGCTGGCGTGTGCGGTGCCAGCGAGCTGCTGGGCCAAGGGCCATCTCAGAAAGTGTACGTCCCTCCTGCCAGGCTGTCCGCGGTGGTGGCCGCTGCACGCTTGGCCACTTCCAGTGACTACTTCCAGTGGCTCCCCAGCCTGAAAAAGGTGTGAGACGAGAGGAAAAGCTGGAGCAGCTGCCAAGGAAGGCTGCCTAGAGCAGCAAAGGTCCTCTGCGTCACCGTGCTACCATTTTCTTTCTTCAGAAACGTTTAATCCCTTGAAAGACTTGGAGTCTGACTTTTTAGCTATGCCCAGTCCATGTGATAAACGTTACTTTTTACTTTCAGGAAAACAGTTTGGTTTTGTTGTACTGATTTATTGCCCTTTAATCTAATGGTTCAGGAGAACATTTAAGTGTCACATCGTGTTATGTATCCTTTAAGTTTAGGAGAGGGAAACTGGCTGCTTATCCCTCCTTCCCTCAGCGCATGAGTAGTTTTGACACTGTGCAGGAAAATGTTTCTGATTTTTAACATGGTGGATGCTCTACACAGTCCTTCCTATTGGGAGCTGTGGTTGTACAGAATCAAAGAATAGTTTGGGTTGGAAGGGACCTTCTGGTTCCAACCCCCCTGCCATGGGCAGGGACACCTTCCACTAGACCAGGCTGCTCAAAGCCTTATCCAACTTGACCTTGAACACTTCCAGGGATGGAGCAACCACAGTGACTCTGAGCAGCCTATGCCAGGGCCTTGCCACCTTCGCACCCCAGCTCAGGCCTCAGTCTGTGGTAGCGCTGGTAACTCGCAAAAATAAAATTCCTTCCCTAAGAAAAAGACGCTCTGATCTGTTGATGAACTGGGATGCCACACATCTGAAGCAGCGTGGCTGGATGAATGCACGGTGAGACGGATCATGGACTGGCTGGACGGCAGAGATCAGAGGGTTGTGATCAACTGTGCAAGGTCTGGTTGGAGGCCTGTAGTTAGTGGGGCTCCCCAGGGGTCAGTGTTCAGTCCAGTCTTGTTCCCCCTGTTCATCAACGACCTGGATGAGGAGACAGAGTGTGCCCTCAGCAAGTTTGCTGATGATACCAAGCTGGGAGGAAGGGTGCCTGGGCTGTTCCTCAGGTCTTCAGGGGCTTCAAGGGCTGCTCTGTGCCCACCTGCAAACTTGCCAGACGTGTGCTTTGCTGCAGACCGCCTAGAAAAAGCTCCAGATAGCGTTTAATGTTAATATTGGAATGGATAAAAGCCAAGCATAAGATGTTTTTTCAGCTTGGCGGTATGATCTTTAAAGCTCTCTTCCAACCCAAACCATTCTATGACTATTTTGTGGTAATTTCAGCATTTGGAGGTCCTTTTTGGATGTGAAAGGGCTAAATAAATGTAGAGAGAGAAAGAAAATCTGTGGCTCATTAAGACGCATTTGCATGGAAAGCTAACGAGGGAGGTCGCTTTAGGGAGGTGAGAACTGGGGTAGGGTGTCCTGAGGAGACCCCCCCACCTCCTCCCCTGCCTGTCCCCGGGCTGGAGGAGCTGTCACCCCGTCCCCACTGCTGCTGGTCACGGCTAGCTGGTGGCTGAGGCTGATTCAGCTCCTTTCAGCCTAAAATTCCTCTTTTTGGGGGGTCTGGGAGGGTGAGGCCTAGAGGTGTAACTGGGGGCTTTTGGGATGGGTCCCACTGCTGCTCAGAGTTGGGCTGTCCTGGGAAATTGGGGCTGGGGAGATGCTGTGGGGCTCTGGAGGGGGGGCTGTGGGCACCGGGAGCTGTGTGTGTGGAAGTTTGTGGGAGGGAGCTGGCAGGTGTTAAGCAGCATCGAGGCCTCCCCTGTGACGTGGGAGCTCCCTAACCTGTGGGTTTGGGGAGGGCGGGAGCCTATTCTGGGCTGGGAACACAGATCCTCACCCTTTTTGCACGTTCTCCGTGTGTATCTCTTGGAGGTGGGGTACAGGGCTTTGCTGCCATCCCATTAACTTTTTCTGGTGCTTAACTAGTCAGGATGTATATATATTTTTTTTTTCTATCAGTTTTTGCCACTCACATGTTGTTTGCAGGTGCTTGATTATTTTTCCGCACCCTTTCAACCAAGATAAAAGGTGTACGAAGAACTGAGCTTTAACCCTGAGCCTGGACCCCCCCAGCGCCCCGGGGGACACAAAACCCACCCAGATCCACTGCTCTGCTGCTGCATGACCGGGGCTGATCACCTCGGATGTGCGGTGGCATCTCCCTTCCCAGAGCAGCTCAGGTCACATTTCTCATGCCCGGCGGGTCTCTGCTTGTACATTTACTGCTTAAGGCAGTGGAAAGACAAAGACACCTCGGGGACTGGAAAGTGATGTTGTATTCGTGTCCCTGCTCCTGGGCATTGCCGCGGTGGGGAAGGAGAAGTGGCTGTGGCAGGCGTCGTGGCGAAGCTGAGCAAGCTGTCAAGTTTGGAGGGACCCAACCCCACAGAGGTGTCTGGGGAGAAGGAGGAAGATGTTGTGCCCTGCGACAACCTTGTCTCTTCAGGTATCAGGTCCCTGGAGGGGTTGGGGGTCCCCTTGTCTTTGAGGGGCATCTCCATGGGGCACTGGGGACCCTTCCACTGCAGCACCCAGTGTGGGTGCCCCTCACCCCGGGCTGTGCGAAGGGGTCCTGCTCATCCAGACCTTCCCTCCCTGTTTCCACCTTCCCCATAGCTATGGGGCAGCCGTGCTGCCCTCAGAGGTTATTGACCGGGAGTCCCTGGGCAAAACGACCAAAATGTTTAGAGCAAATGAAAAATTGAAAGGCGGCACAGCTCTGCAGCTCTTCCTAAAAGCCGGGGTCAAGCAAAACGCCTGCAAGATGTGCGCTCCGGGGACTCGCTAATGGACTCGGGTGACGTGTGGGGCCCGGGGTCAGCCCTGCCAGGTGAGGGGAACCAGGGCGCGTGGCTCTTCTCCCACCTGGGGTGGTGGGAAGCAGATGCTGGCATTTTGGTGATGGAAACGTGGGGTCCCCTTGGCTGGGGCCATGTGTGTGAGAGCAGAGCGGGACCTGGATTGGCTTGAGAAGGACCCCGGTGCCCCCCAGATGTGGGTCTGGGAAGGGTGAGGTGTGATGCTCTGGGCACGGATTTCATTTGGGGGTGAAAATATGGAAGAATTTCTGGTGGCGTCTGTGAGCAGCTGCCTGGCCGTGGCGCTAATTGAGTGCTTTGAGTTTTAAAAGGGCTGTCAGGACGCATTTGGGTGGTGGGGAGGAGGCCGGAAAACGACAGCTCGCTTCAGACCGACCGAGTGCTGCGGAGGTGGCCAAACGCCTCCCAACTCCTGGGGGCTGAGGTTGGGGTGCCAAGCAGGGCGCTGAGGACATGGGGTGTCCCAGGCTGGCCCCCGTGGGGGCTGCCACCCCGTGCCTGGTGCTGTCTCAGCATGGCTGAAATTTTCCAGATGGATGCATCAGCCCGTCCCCTCCCCACCCTTCCACACTTCTGGGTCAGCCCACGCTTCGCAAATTGGGGTTCAATTCAGCAAGTCATTTGGGCTTAAAAACCAAAATCGAGCGCTTCTGACCCCAAAAGCGTTTTTATTTTTAGATGGTTTTTTTTTTTTTCAGACGGCAATTTAATCTTTTTTCTGGTTTGGGGAGGATAAGACTGCACTCAACCCTGCATCAGATTCTTTTACTTGACCCGTGAATAAATGCTTTTCTTTTCTTTGACCTGGAAGGATTTCTTTTTCTTTCCATTTGGCAAGAAAAAGGAAAAAGCCAATTCTTGGTACAGGTCACTGCAAAACAAGGTCTGGAGCTGGACGTAGCTTTTTAGCCCGAGCGCCGTGCCAAAACCCATCAGCTCTTCCCGCCGCTCCTGAGCGCACGCACACATCCCTGGAGTGGCTCCCTTTTTCTTGCCGTAAAAAGCCCCGCTTTCCCCTGCGTTTCGCTGGGAGCAAACAGCTTCCAGGCAGAGGAGCAGCCTCCGGCCGCTGCGGTTCAGATGAGCAGAGATGGGGACGGTGCTTGTGTACTGCTGGCTTTTTGGAGGGCGACTTATCAGCCACCCCGGGGGTGGCTCATGCGAGACAACCGCCACTTGGTCCCTGCAGAAGCCCGTTTGGGCGAGACGCTGAGATATTCTTGTTTGCGGGAAGGAGGATGGAGGAGGCCTGGGGCAGCAGTGCTGCTGGAGCATCCTTCAGCTGGGAAACGTCAGCGTTAAACCAGGGCTGTGCTGCGAGGGTCTGTGCGCACCCCATCCTGCAGAAATAGGGGCTGTGGGTGCCCTGCTGAGCACCCATTGCATCAGAGCGAGCCGCCCCATCTCCAGCTCGGACCCAGCTGCTTAGGTGTTGTTTCCAGCAGCGGTGACGCTGCTCCAAGCTCCACTCCCGAAGAGGAGGGCAAAAGGGGGGTCCTTGTGGGTGCTGTGTGATGCCTTGAGCTTGCAGGCAGGGAGAGAGGGGCGGCAGCAGTGCGTGTCGCACAGGCTGCTCCGCAGCCAAAGTTTAGGGCAGGAGAAGCACCAGCCCACGGGGATCAGTTGGAATGGGGGTGTTGGTGGTGAAACCCTTCACTGGCACTGCGGGGGGGGTAGGTTGGCTCTTTCCTAATGACGGTGGGCTGGCAGGACGAGCGAGGAGGGCTCAGGACGAGCGAGGTTTCCCCAGCCCCTGCTGCCCTCGCCCTGCGTGTGTGCGGGCTCCTCATCCCCTCCCACTGCCAGGAGGGTTCTTTTCTGGTTCAGCTCTTCCAAGGCAGAAGCTGATTGCAGAGGGGTTGCGATCTCACTTGTGCTTTTAATCCCACTGCTGTCAGGCTCCATTAGGAGGTTTGGCATCATCTCGCTACCTCTGGGGCCGGGCCTCTGCTCACCCAGCCCGAAATGAGGACAAGCCTGGGCTACGCTGGAGCGGGCAGGGGATGCGGGGATGCTTTAGGGGCTGCTGCTACCCCCATTGCCCTCCCTAGAGCTTCCAGCCATCGTAGGGGTCTGCGAGGAGGTGCAAGACCAGCCTGGTCACTTTGGGAGCTGGGTGGAGTGGGGGTGTTTGAAAACCTTTCGGCACTGCAGCCTCAGCCCAGGGTCTTCGCACCAGGAGGGCGGCTGCTTTTCGGTAACCGGCTCCCGACCTCCCTCGGCTCCCATCGCGGCACGTGTGGCCGCGTTCCCGCTGCGTGTGGCCGGGCATCCCTCCCTGCGCTGCCGCGTGTGGCTCCCGGTGCCTCTGCGGGAGGCGAAGCAGCCGGAGATGATGGTGGGAAGGGGAGCTGATGGGCCAGGAACCGGGGCTGAGCATCCTTCCCAGCTCCGTGATGGGAGGGGAAGGTGCTGTCGCATCCCCAGCCACCAACACCCTGTGAGCATCCCCTGGGATTTCCAGGGTGC
This sequence comes from Pampusana beccarii, assembly GCA_013399365.1. Lineage (NCBI taxonomy): Eukaryota > Metazoa > Chordata > Aves > Columbiformes > Columbidae > Pampusana > Pampusana beccarii. The sequence goes on along the minus strand of VWYH01001148.1, from coordinate 720,763 downwards.
CGGCACGCTGGGCACGTCGCACATTTGCCACTAAACAAGGAAAATAACTAAGACAGATGGTGAGCAGCCAGTGGCTCCTTAATGGGGCACCTACAAATCGCAGCACAGGACAGAAAAAAAAAAAAGAAAAATCTCCCCTGACTACTCCAAATGCGACTTTAAATGGCACATAAACCAGAAAAAGCAGCCCTGACCGGGGGCTGGGAGCGCCTCCCGTGCAGGTACCGGGCGGCTGGGACGTTTTCTGGGTGCCTGGCTTTGATCCCTAGTGACACTGGGGATGTGCGAGGCTTGTGCACCCCAAGGACTGCACGTATTTCCCTTCTGTAGCTTCAAGCGCTGTGTCTGGGTCCCCCCGGGCTCTCCCTCTGCCCCCGTGGCCCTGGGGTGGTATTGAGCCAGCTGAAGGAGAGAACTCCAAGTGGCTCTTGGGCAAAGGCTGATGCCCGGGGAATGCCATGGGTTAATACTGCGCTGCTGCCTAATTGCACGGAAAGCTGGAAACCCCCGCCCGGGGAGGGGGAACATTCATTGTGTCTCTGGATGTAAAACACACAAGGGCTGAGCTTTAATGACATTTATCTTTGTTTGGGAAGGAGACAGCATAACTCTCCCTAACCACATTACCCCGGGCTCCTTTTTCCTCTCCTCCACGCAGACGCGGATGCCACCCCAGCGGGTGACCCTGCGTGTCCCCGTGTGTCTCCTGGGCAGCCCTGGCCCTCGTCACCCAGGTTGGAGCTCCTGGGCAGTCGCATGTGATGGAGAAGGATCTTTTCTTGGGAACACAACCTCCCTTGACCAGCTCCCAGGGCAAACCAGCCATCCAGCCCATTAAACGGGTGTGCAGGCGCTGTGACAGGTCTCTCTTCCAGCCCAGCGGGATGGGGGGTCCCTGCACTCCCCTAAGCACATCGGATTTGGGGGTGTGCAGCTGCACAGACCTCCTGGCACTGCCGGGAGATGTGACACTGATTCACGGGTGTGTGCGATCCCCGCACTGCAGGACGGGCGCATCACTTGGGTAACGGGGAGAGGCCGGGGCTGCTGGGGCAGCTCCCGCTGGGTGTTTCTTGTGCCGTCGGTTGGGTTTGTTTTCCAGTGCTTGTGCAGGCAAAAACGAACCCACCGAGGTGTATAATGACTGATCCACATCTGGCGTGGGGAAGCCGTGCGTTAACTCTGCGCTCCCCAGGGAGCCGCAGGACTGCGGGGGTTGCGAGGATGGGCTGGGAGGGAAGAAGGTGCGGTGAGGGCATCGCAGCACGGCGCTGGGATGCTGTAACCAGCTCTGTGCACGCTCCTGCCCCCCCACCAGAAACACAGGAGGGGTGAAGGTTCCTCTGGCTGCTTCCCGGGGTCCTTTCCGTGTGCTGATGCCCCCATTTACAGCCCAGCATCCCTGTTGTCTGGAGAGCACGGGGCAGAGAGACGGCTCCAAACCTGCGAGGAGCAGGCTGGATGCTGGCAGGGATGTCATTTTGCACTGTCAGGCTTTTTTCCTGATTGATACAGCTGCCCCGGGCTCACTAAAAATGAAAATAAAAGCAAGATACGGCACTGAACAAGATAAATTCTCATGCCGACCTCCGCGGGTTCAGCTCCTGAGTATCCTCCAACATCAGCGTTTTGGGCCGGTGGAAACGCTTGCTCGAACAGGAAGGAAATTATTGATGTGCTGAAGTGCAGGGGTGTAAGGTGTAAGAACGCAAGGGCACCCGCAAGCGCTGGGCTTTTCTGCAGCGCGGCCGTGTGTGCGCACAGACGTGAATGTCTTGCAGGGTTTGCATGAGCAGATGTTGCTGGAGAAGGACCTAAGCAAGGATTTGCTGTGTTATTTAGCTGAATGTTCATTCTAATAAGGGAATGCAGTATCAGCATGCAGTAACAAAGTCTGTGGGCTTAGATTTTTTTTATAACAGAGGAAAAACAGAAGGTGAATAAAAGTATTTTATAGTTTTGGTTTAAAACTAGTCAGTAAAATCCTTTTCCGCGCTGGGAAGAAGGAATCTCATAAAACTCACACAAGCTGGCTGAGCTGAGCTGAGTTTAGCTGCAATACTTAGAAGCTTTAAAGTCAGTCGTCCACACGGGTACCGTGATGTCTGAGGGCTGCAGAGGGTGAGATTGGGCAGGTCCGTGATCCCTGTGTTCCCAGGGTGCCTGTGCAGGCTGAGCTGTATGCGGTGCCCGGGGGTAGCGGGTACCGAGATGCTGGCGAGGCAGGGATGCTGTGCAGGCGCTTTGTGTTTCCTTCCCCCCCGCCAAAGAAACCGAGATAAGAACTTGAAAAGTATTTTGAATCAAACTGCTGCTTGGTTTTCCAGCAGCGCTAACCCCAAGCGCTCCAAACGCACCAGCTGGGCTTCCCGAACCATGTGTTTTATTTAAAACCACGTTGACTGAAAAGAACCACTTTGGGTTTAATTTTCTTCCCTGCTGCGGAGCACCTGGCGCTCCCACTTCCAAGCTTTTCCCAGCTATCACTAAGGTGGGAATCTCAGTTTTCGTGTTCTGTTGGGTCATCCCTGTGCTGCTTTAAAAAATAATGAACTGATGATAGGGAACATGGCTTGGGGGAAAAAAAAATGAGATGGGCAGCAAAGTAATGCATGCTGATACTCATGTTGTTTCATGTTTGCTTCGTCGTGATCCTCTGCACCACCTGTCTGCTTTGAGCCAGAGCCACGGGGGTGATGGAGGAGCATGATCTGGATCTGGGCAGTCTCAGCTCGGCGTTTGCCAACTGACTCCTTCACCCCAAAAAGACGCTTTTCCGTGTTCATCCACAGAGAGAGTGAAATGTAAGTTCCTGAATTAGCTGTGATAACACCTCCCGTGGCCCTGGCAGCGCTTTCCGAGAAGCGGCTCTCCCTGCATCCTGGGCTGTCACCACCTCCTCGCTGCCCAGAGCAGCCCAGGAAATGACTTTTTCACTTCTGCTGACCTTTTCCTTCTCTATGCTCTCCTGGATGTCCCTAATTCACATCCCTCCAGCAGCTCTGAAGCCCAGCTAAGTGAACACACCTCTCTACTACCCTCTGCAGAAATACTCCACGTGCTTGTTTTTCTCACTTGATGCTTCTCCGTATCTACCACCGCTCTAATGCGCTGGGGTTGGTAATGCAGATTTCTTTACTGGGAGGGGAATAGTGAAGCTTCCCTCCCAGCCCGGGCTGTGTGCGGGTGTATGTGTGCGCTGCACAGCCCTTCGTCGGCAGACGCTCAGATCCTGCGGCACGGAGAGTAAGTGCTGTGACAGGATCCACTTATCTCGCCTTTGCATTTCATAATTCATCCTGCCCTTTTGCTAAAGGCGCAAAGCCATTTGCATCCAAACGAGCATGTAGTCCCTCCCAGCTCAGCTCTGCTGCTGGATCCTGGGGAGGAACCAGCGCGTTGGGCTCCTGGCACTGGCAGCAAGAAGCAGCGAGGGCCGGGCTGGAACAACGGGGAGAGCAATCTGTGTCCAATGCGATGCCCTGACTTATGGCAAGGGTGATGAAGGGGAAGGTGGGTGGTGCATTCTCCCCGGTTTTAGAGCTTCCTCTACAGGGAGAAAAAGTATTGGCAGTGTCTCTTATTTTAAAATGGGGAAACTGAGGCACAGGAGGGTTTGACAGGCTCGCTGTAGCTTAGGTCTTCCACTAATTCCACCAAGCCGCGCTGCCTTGTGGTGGCTCTCGTGCCCCACAGAGACCGAAATCAGAGAGAAACAGGCAAGCACGTTCTCACACGGCAGTCCTCACTCGCAGCTGTCAGCTCGCAGTGCAAGGCATGAGATTTGATTATCTGTATCGTAGCTCGCAGAGGTGAGCAGCTCTCCCTTTCCAAAGGCAGTGCCAGCTGCAAACTGCACTTTCCCCAGTTTAAACTCTTGGTTTAGAGCTTCAAAGCTTCCCAACAGCTGGAAACACTTGTAGGGGGCAACACCTTTCTGTGCGCACATGTGTTTGTGGCTCCCCAGTGCTGGCATGTGCTTGGGGCACCGCAGTGATGGGCCGAGCTCTGGCAGAGCAGGAAACACTGTAGTGCAGCCGGCCTCACGCTGGGAAGATGATGTATCCTAAAGGTTTGCTCTGTTTTACAGAGAGTCATGGGGTGAGAAGTAATCTTGTTTGAAAAATACTGGGTAGGCTTGGCACCTTCCCTCTGGCCCAGCTCATCCTTCTCGCAGCAGTGTGACGGGTTTTTCTCCCCGCTGTTTGCAGCACCGCGTCCCTGCCCGTGCTGTCATTACCTGGGATGTGCCAGGATGGATCAAGCTGGAGCCGGAGCCTCCAGGCTCTCGGCATTGGGCTGGTGATGGTGGCAGCAGCGGGGACACTGATGGTGCCAGGGGTGCTCAGGGGGGTGCAGGGGTGGGTTTGGGGTGCTCAAGGGTGCTGTGAGACCCGGGCTTGGGGATGCTGCAAGTCTGATAGGGCCTGGGGTGCTGCAGGGCTCGGGCTTGGGGGTGCCCTGGGGGTACCCGGGAGTCTGGGGGTGCTCAGGGGATGCTGCCCGTGTGTGCCCCCCCGGGAGAGGTGTAGGCTGGGGGGGAGGCTGACTGGGTGCACCCCTCTTGTTTCGCGGGCGGTGCGGGGGGCGGTGCTGGGGGCGAACTCCTCCCCCGCTCGCCTCCACCCCCGCCGGCCGGACCCGCCTCGGCTCTCCCGCTCCTCCGCTCCGGTGATTATTCTTTTTTCGTTTTATTTCTTATTATTATCTCTGTTGTTATTATCGTCACTGTGATCCTCTCCCTCCTCCCCTTCCTCCCCCTGCCCCGCCAGCCGCCGCGGTGCTGCCGGACCCGGCTCCGCCGCTGCCCGCTCCTGCCCGGCCCGGGCGCACAGGTACGGCTCGGGCATCCCCCCGCAACACCGATTCCCCCGGGCACCGCAGCTCTGCAGAGGGGTCGGGGCAAGGGAAAGGGGCAAGGGCTCTCGCTTGAATTTGGGGCTGTGGTGGGAAGAGGAGCCCGGGCGGTGGGGGGGCTGCGTGCAGGACGGGCCGGGGTGTCGGGGTGGGATGCTCCCCGCATCCCGCTCTCCGCATCCCGGGGCTGCGCTGAGCCCCAGCGCCACCGCCTCGTCCAGGTGAAGCTCCAGGGTTGTGGTTCCCTGCAAGGTCCTGACTTATTTCCTCAGGGTTACGTGGTCCGACTTTGTGTTGGGCTGGGTTTTTTAAGTAGCCGTTAACTCTTGTGGCTGCTCGGGTGGGTAGGACTGAGTTTACCCGTCTCTAAACCCTACTTCTTCGCAGCTGGGTGAAGTTTTGAAAGTCCCAAGCCTGGGGCTCAGCCTCTTGCTCCCTCGGTGGGAGCCCAAAGCCTTGCCATTCAGCAAGGACATGACGGCCCGACAAATCCCCAGCCTCCCTACCAAACCTCTGGGTGGAAATGGTGACTGCCTTCGCTGAAGTGGAGGAAATCAAATCCTTTTGTTTATTCCAAAGGATCTCTGTTTTATCTCTCACCGTGCTGCGGTAATTAAAGGAGACCTGCGCTCGAGTTATAAGCCTGGCTTTCGTTTTCTCCTAAGGTTATCCTGGAGGATTTTATTCCCTGCAAAAGGGCATGTGGAAACATTTAGTGTTTTCAGCTGGATTTTGTTTGCATGCTATTGATTGTCTCTCCAGCAGAGAGATTTTCTAAGGTGTGGTGGAATATTCCACCCCGACGGAGGCTTGTATTACTGGGGCTATTTTTTTCCGTCCCCAGCCTTGCCCCTCACTTGTCTGAGTGGTTGTTTTGGGGCACTGGGTGTTCTGGGGCTGCTGGTTGACGTTTGGTGTTATCCTCATGGAATCCAACTGGCTCTACCCCGGTCTTTGCCAGGGAAGAGGAGAAAAGGTTTTTTTCTAGGAAGGGCTTTTTCACCTGTTGAAAAGCCAAGAGGGAATGGTGGCAGCAGGCTGCTGTTCCTGATCTTGTGGTGAACATCGGATCACTGAGTCCGATTCCATTCCAGCATCATCTCTACTGGGATGTGCGGTCTTCTCCTGCCTCTTTCCAAAGTGCTGGGTTTTAGCCTGACCACAGGCCCCAGGACAGAGCCCTGCTTAGGCAAGGCTGCCCAGCCCCACTCTGCTGCAGCCCAAAAGACCCTGAACAGGGTGGAAATCAAGTGCAGAGGATTTTCCACTCGGCAAACCCTCCTCTCCGGAGAGATGCCGAGCATCCTCCAGCCATTTTACACAGGAGCATTTTGGGTGCGTGGATCGATGGGGACCCAGGCAGCTGCCTGTCTGCTGGGTGGTGTTAGGACGGGGTTTTCGGAGGAGCTCCGCTCCTGGTTGGAGCAGGACCTTAGCCACGGGCACAATCGGGAACACCAGAGCTGCTTCCCTTTGTGGGCCCTGCTTTGTGGTCATGCCTCGAACCCAGTAGCCCCCAGGACAAGCGGCAAACGGAAATAAGGTCAGGCCATGGCATCCCCATTGTTCCCAGCCCCAGCTGCCTCCATCCCTGCCGTCCCCATCCCTCCCGGCGTCTCTGCCCGCCCGACCTTCCCCATCGCTGCTTTCCCACCAGGATGAAATATTTATTGAGGCTCCGTTACCCTTGTTTTCTTGAAAGCACGTTTCACACTTCATTTGCAGGAGACATTAAGAGACTTCACGGTGGGTTTTCCTTCTCGCTGGGCACGTATGATGGTGTGTGTGTGACCATGCTGGCTGGCCCCGCTGGTCCCTGACCGGGCAGCGCGGGCTGGGCGAGGTGGAGCATCTTGGGCGATGGATGAGTCTGTATCCCCACAGTGTGCTAAATCAACTAGAAAAAAAAATAAAAATAGCTGGTCTGAAATCCAGCAAAGAGTTTCGCTCTGCAGAGCTGACTCGTCTGTGCTTGGTTGCACTGTGCCTCCTCGTCCCGGCTGGGATGCAGGGAGTAAGACGAGTGTGAGTGGTCCTGTAAAGCAACCGTGGGTGCAGTTTTCCCATGGCTTTATGGAAAAGTCGCTCTTGGACCTGATCTTGGGGTGACTCCGCTTGGATTTACCCTAAACAGCGGGCTTGGGATTGGGCACTGTGCCCCTGTGTTGGCTGAGAACAACGAGCAGCTCCATCTTTCCCTGGGTTTGTGCAGCCCATGGGATGAATTCCCGTTGATGTAAGAAGGCAAAGCTGTGTTTGGGGACCCGTGCCTGTCCCATGGGGTGCCCGTCCCTGAGCGGGCTGTTCTCCTATGGCACAGAGTCAGGATCTTTGTGGGTACCGTGGGTATCCGAATTGCAGAGTGGGAAGGGGAGCGTGCGGCTCTGCCGTGCCTGCGTGGGACAGCTTTCTGGGGGGAGAAAGCTGCAAGTCCGTAAAGATTGATCCACACTGGCTGTGTGGGTGAGAAAGGCAGGATGGGCTTCCCAGTGTGTGTCCCAGTGACGGGGATCCCTGGGGGTCGGGGTGGCTGTGAGCTCCCATCCCTGTGGGTGACGTGGCTGTCACTGGGTCTGCGTCCTGCCCAGAAGGGCAGAACCAGCCGGGGGACCCGAAAAAGCAGAGGAGGCGGAGCGCAGAGTTCCCCGTGTGTGGTGTCAGTGACAAGGAGGTACCCGGACTGCAGGCAGTGCAGTTTGGGCTGGTTCCCCTCCAAACTGCCTGGTTTTTAGTGTGACTGCTCTGTTCTCCCCCACCCAGGGTGCTCCTGAGATGAGAAGAGCTGCTTGTCCCTGTGCTGTGTCCAGCTCCCTGCCAGGGTTATCTGCAGTGGTTCCTGCACAAATCCCACCCTGCCGAGCTTCCCATTCATGCTACAGGGTCCTTAAAAGCACAGGGGAGTTAAAAACATGTGTGGCCACCCCCCGAAATAGCTCCCGGCCTGAGGGTCTGGAGATGGGCATCCACGCTGCAGGGCAGCTCAGGGATGAGCAGCCAGCGGGAGCCGTCGCATTGGGCAGATGGAGGCGAATGAAGAGAAGAGAGACTTTTCTGGGCTGTTTTTTTGGATCCCGACCACCATGCCGCACTGCTCCAGAGCCAGCACCCGTCCCTGCCGTCTGGTCCCACCGAAAAGAGACAGTCTGTCTGTCTGCCTTGCGCTTTCGGGGAGGCTTTGAGAGCCCTCCTGACTGTAGTACTGCCGCACGTGGGAGGCTCCTCTCTCTGTATTACTGCCTGAATGCAATTAGGCTTTAATGAGTCATTAAAATAAATCTCTGTTTCTACTCCAAGCGAACATGCTGGGGGGATGCTGACAGTCGGAGCAGCAGGTCTTGCATCATGTGGAGGAAGAGGCTGCGCTTCCCCATGCCCTCCTCCCCGGGACTGGACCACAGCACCATCCATCTCCCTTTTCCACGAAAAATAGGACTTTTTCCAAGATCTCTAGGTTTGCAGATGCTACAGGAGTGGGATTAAATTACAACCAGTCCTCGCATTAAGTTTTTTAGGAGAGAAGCAGTGGTCTGAGGGTTATCTGTTCCCTCGTGCTGAAGGACACTTGCATGGCTAGAAGTGGGCAGAGATGTAAGTGGAACTGGTTTTTGGCTTCTGGTTTGTTAAAGATGCTGATGGCCGTGTCCTTTTCAACCTGTATCTGGTCTGATGGGCAGCTGGGGGAGACCTCAGCCCTGCAGTTGGAGGGAGATGGATGTCAGGCGAGCACCGAAACACAACAGGGAAAGTGTTGTGCATCAGTGACAGACATCCATCCATTTTTCCTAGCTGTAAATGGGATTTGAAGAGCTCACGAGCTGACAGGGCTGGTGGTGGCCCTTCTCCTCCTGGTCAGACACAGGGCTCATCTTTTCTTACTCCACCCAGCTGGTAAACAGCCCAGTTACCCATAGTGGCGTCTTTGCTGGTTTAATCCGTCCGTGGTGGCTGTCTTTCTGGCACACTTGCAGGCGGGAGGGAGGGCAGATGCTGGCAGGACACAAGGGGACGTCCCCTGCATTTCCCTGGGGAGCAACATCCCTCAAATGTGCAGTCGCTGTTTCAGCCACTGGCTCCCGTAGTGTTATCCAGGCTGCGGGAGGGTACGAATTAAAACCAGGGGTTGAGCAGGAGAATTTATTTTATGTTTCATGTTAGCAAAACAAATAAATCGGGTGACGTCGAGGCACGACAGATCCGCCCCAGCGTGACTCGGACAGTGTTGCCTGGGCACACTGTGCCGGGGGGGCTGAAGCCGATGGGATTACAGAGGCTCCAGCCTTGGCCAGAGCTTTTCCCCTGGGCTTTGCATTCAGGGGCAGAGCTTGCTGCTACACGGAAAGGTTTTGCACAAGTCGTGTTTCATATGTCAGGCTGGGAAGAACAGAGACAGGACAGCGAGGACAGATCCGGGTGGGAATTAAGCAGAAGATTTTCACAAGAGTGAGTGAAAGCAGGTAGAAAGGGTGAGACAGCACCCATGTCCAAGGTAAAGGGGGAGATAACAAGGTGGTGCGTGGAGGAGATGGTGTCCTGGGTGCTGTTTCAAACAAAACCTGTGAGAAAATGGCTTAATGAAAAAAAAATCTTTAGTGAGAAATTTGCTGTTGTGCTCAGTTGGGTGTTGTTGGGGATGCTCTGCAGGGATGCTCCAGACTGTGCTGCACAATGGCTCTGCTGGGATTGATCGCCCCCTTCCCATTTGCACCTGGGGTGAAGACCTGGGGCAGAGCAGCGAGAAAATCAAACTGGGGAGAAGATTGTAGCTCCACAGGGTGTGTTTGCAGCCCCTGGGGAAGGGAGAGATCCAGCCAAGGTCTCCATCCCCTTGCATTGATGGGAAGAGCCTCCTGGTGTGAAAATCAATGGGTGCTGAGGAGGTGAAGGTTTCATCCAGGAGCAAGGAGGGTGCTGCAGAAATGCGCTCGTGGGACTGGGAATGGGCAGCAGAGCATCCTTGAAGGGAGGGTGGTCCTGCCACGCTGCCGGGGGGGTCTGCAGGCTGCGGGATCTGCAGGATCCTGACCCATCACCTGGACCTCCCTCCGCCCCGAGGCCTCGATGTGGAACAGCTGGAGCTGAGAGCTTTTAAAGAGATCCCAGCTGCCCCAGTTTGCTTTGCTGGTGTTTTCTTGGCTTTTCCTGGGCAATGCTGGCTGATGGAGGGGAAATACATGTGTTGTGTTGGTGCTCTGCCACGGGGTTAAATCAGCCATGGGATACCTACATTGCTGCAATGAGTTTGTGCAAACACCAAGGGTGACGTCGGCGTGGAAGCAAATAGCCCTTCCTGCTCCTTTCCATGCTCATGAGGATCCATCTCTTGTTCTGTACGCTGGAAATACCCAGGTACTGCTGTGGCAGGGGATTTCGGGGCTCCAGTTAATCCACGCAGGCTGGGGAGACAGGGTCTGAATAGTTGCTCAAGGAGATAAAGGGCAGATGAGATGCCCAAATAACAAGATAGGGGTTTAATCTGCCCTGAGGTGTCCCAGCCTGCAAAGCCGCCCTTCCTTCAAAAGTCTGTGAAGTGCTGGGAGGTCTCCCTGGGACAGGGGGGTGGATGTGCCGGCCGGTCCCAGGACGTGCTGAGGCTCCACGCACCCGGTGCAGTCACGGCCAGAGATCGGGGGGAGATGCTCGGTCCTGCACGGCTGGAAAGGCGATTACCGCCACTGGGGAAGGTCTCTCGGGCTCCCACAGCGTAGGATGAGACCCAGCGTGGAATGGAGCAAACCTGGGTGGGCAAAAAGATGTTTTTTGGCAGAGTTTGGTGGGCAGGAAAGGGGATCTGCTGGGCTCGGTGGTTCAGGAGCGTGGTGTTAGCAGCAGGAACACAGCCCTTTGCGCCCACCCAGCAGCCAGGGTCTGGCTGGCAGCTTCCACCCTTGAAGTGGTTTGACTTTTTTGCTAATCGCAATTAATATCTTGCTTTTCCCACAAGGCTTTTGCCAGAAAAGAGTGGGTTTCAAAACCTTGTCGGTATTCCTTCTTTCCCATCCCTTACCTGGAAGGAGGTGGTGGGGAGCACTGGGGAACTGGTGCAGGTACTGGGGTACCCTTGAGCTGTGGTGGAGGAAAACCAAGGGCAGGCTTGTGGCAGGGCACAGGATTTTTTGGTTTTGATGACTGACTGCAGATCGCTGGAGCCTCAGCGGGGGGACGGTGTCACCTCTGTGACCCGGGTGTCCTTGCGGTGGCCGCGAGCAAGGAGCAGGGTGGTGGCTGAGGTTTCCCTGGCAAAACTGCTGGGACAAACCCCGTGCGGCTCGAGGCACCGAAAGAGCCAGGCACGAAAAAAGGCACGGAAAAGCCCCGTGTAGGGAACGGGAAAAAGCCTTTTTGGTGTTCTCTGTAGCAGGCTGAAAACAAAGTTTTCCCAGCTGCTGCTGTGATTTCTGTCCGCAGGCTGGGCCAAACTCAAACATAACCTGGGCAGAACCAGCCACGGAGCCCAGTGCTGCTCTGGGGGGTGTTATTGCTGCAGGAGGGAGCAGGGCAGTTTTTGTGCTTTAAAGATGCTTTTTCCTCAGTATATTTACTAGCAGAACACCAAGTCAGAAGGGGCTGGCCCCATCCTGCTTCCCCCTGAAATGATGGGGCTTAAGCACACTCATGTGCAAGGGTAAAGCAAAACAGCAGTTTGTGACTCCTCCAAAAATCAGCGTTTGCAGTGCCTGGGGCAGGCAGCAGGTTCGGCTCTCTGGGAGTCCCGTGGATCCCTTAATTAAGAGTTTAAAGGCTCTGAAGTGACCCAGTTGTTTGGGACCTGGGCAAGAAGCGCAGGGGTGAGTGCTGGGGGGCTGTTGACTGGTGCAGCCCCCCGCATCCTCTTGCACCCCGTGTTGTCATCTCTCTTTGGGTGAAATTTCATTCGGGTTTGGCTTATTTGGGGGGCAGATCTCCTTGTTTCTGCTCCCCCATGACTTGGCTTGTCCCCTTATGTGTTGCGGCACAGAATATCTGATATGCAATAAGTTTGCAGGATCTCAGCCCTCCCCGTGCACCCGTCCTGCCCCATGGCAGGGGGGACAGTGCTGCTCATGTCCTTCCCCCGTTGCTACGGTTTGCAACCGTGGGTTAATCCACCCAAATTCCACCGGGCTGAGCCGGTGCGGGGCAGGACGCAGCCGCCCGAGAGCTGCCCTGTTGTTTGCTGCCATAATCTGTTTTGAAAAGGCAGCCCCTGATGCTGTTTTTTTCCAATTAGGCCCTGGGAGATGATTCTGGTAAAACAGCGGCCGGGGCTAATTTCCCAGGCAGACATTTCATTGAATTAGCCCATGAGCTGCAGAGCAAAAGCGGGAGAGCAGAGCCCGGGCTGGGGCAGGACTCGCCATCGAGGTTTGGCACCATGCTCCCGGCAAATAGCCTAAAACCTGCTCCTGTGTCTCGTGTTAGCGTCGGACCCTTGTTGGATGTGGGGTGAGCTTGGGGCTGGTGGGGCAGGAGAGGGAGGACGGGAGTTTCTCAGCTGGGCTGAGAGTGCTGGCGGCTGGCAGAAACCTCCCATCGACCTGCAAACCCTGCAAATCTGCTGTGGACGTCATTTGAAGGAGAATAAATATAGAAGCCTGCGATGCCGCTCGTTTCCCAGAGTCACTTTTCAGGCCGTAACTTTGTGCCGCGAGGCGACATCAATTAAAGAAAATGTATCTCTGCAGCAAGCGGTTTTGCGCGCCAGCCCGGAGGAGTTCGATATGGCCGGGGGACCCTCCCTCCGCCCGCTCCCGTCCCCATCGGGGACACCGTGACACCTCCGCCCCGCTTCTCAAATCGCTTGCCCGACAGCCAGAGAGGGACAGGGAGGGGAATGCAGCCCCGCTCAGATAAATCCTGATTTTATTCAGTAATGTTTTCTGTGCCAGACACTCCCCACAGCTGCCCGTGGGTCGTAGCCCCCTCTCCTGAGCTGCCCAGGAGCAGCGAGCCCCAAGGCATTTGCTCAGCATGGGATATTTAAATATTTAAACAACTCGCAACCCCCTTTCTCTGAAAGCATCACCTCCGAAGAGATGAGGAAAGGCAGCGCATCTCTTCTGGTTTGTTTTAATTTTTGCCTTTTTTTTTTTTTTTTTTTTNTAAGCATTCTCTATTTTCAAAAGCAGGAGTCTGGCTCCTGAGTGTGGCTGGTGAAACATCGATCCCAGCATCCCCAGAAATGGGAATACTGGAGATGAGGCACATGGAAACCCAGCCATCCTCAAGGTAGTGCAAATTAGACTTGGACGTGACCAAAGGGTCCCCAGGGCCGGTCCCTCCCTGCCTGGGGTCATTCTCCGAGGCTGCCTGCTCGCTCCAAACCTCAGGCTAATTGGTTGCTGCTCTCTGAGCTCTAAATCAAATCACAGCTCCCATGAAATGAAGTTTTCTGGATGCGAACGGCTGCCTGCATCATCCATCACCGCCCGGCTCGCGGCGCATCTCTCTCAGGGGGCATCAAAGGTCGACGTTTGCTTTTTCCAGCTGCCCACCGGCAGCTTTTCCCTGTTAAGGGTGGCACCTGGGGAGGCGATAACTCCATCGAAGGCTCCCACATGTGCCCCCCTACCACCCCTAGTACCCCTCGCTCTTAGCAGTGTTTCAGGGTGCAGTTTGGGAATAGGGTGCAGGAGCCGAACGTGTTGGTCTCTATTATTAGCTCTGCGTCAGGTCCCATGATGGATGGAGATATTAGCTGGGTTATGGACCTATTGATTTCTCAGTTGTGCTTTTTTTTTTTCTTTCTTTCTTTGTTTCATGTGTGAGAGCGGCTTGGGGAGGCAATCCAACGCATGCCCGCCTTTTGGCTTCGCACAGGAACTTTCCAGGAGCTGAAAATCGATTTGTGGCAGGCAGGATCCTGCAAATCACTGCAGCAGAGTGAGGAGGGTGGGGGATTCTGGGGGGGCTCCCCACGGTGCTCGCCAGCATGTGGGGCAGTGAGAGGCCAGGGCAGCGCTGGGCAGGTCTCGCCTGGAAGCTGCCACCTCCCTCTGTCAATTAGGGCCACGTGGCGAGCGGGTAATTAGATCTCCTTGGCTGCAACCGGCTGGCACTTGGGCCCTATCAATTAGCTTTGCGCTGGACGAGGCACAGAGGGATGCGGCAGCCGGTAATGAAATGTGGTTGTGCCAGACATTGCCAGAGGGTGGGGGTGATGGGTGCACCCACTTCTTGGGTGCAAGTCTCTTGCTTTTGCTGAAATGGCAGGTTTCAGGTGTGGGATCCTGGCGGTTTGGGTTTATCTACCGTTCCTGCCAGTCTCCCTGAAAAAGCAATTTATTTAGCCCTGATGTGGGGACACAGGTGGTATCAGCAAGGATGGGGACACTGGGAAGCCCCCTTGGGCAGAAGGGGGCTGAGCTGATGGTGGGTTTTTCTCCTTGTCCTCCCTCCCAGGGCTTCCAGTCCCTCCCCATGGCCATGCAGCCCTGCTTGTCCTGGCCGCCCACCCCGGGGCCGGTGTGACCGTGACGTCCGTGTCGTCCTTTTCCAGGTAGGTGCCCATGAGGTGGTGAGGGGACACTGGGATGTGGCAGGGAGACACTGGGACCCGCCAGCCCCGGAGGGGATGGAGGGGAGAGCCCGTTTCCCAGCAGCACATAAAGCATTGTCCACTTGTGAGACGATGCATCTGCCTCCTCCATAATTAATTTTAAAGAGGAAAAGGCCAAGTGCTGACTAAGCCAGGCCTTTGCCCTATGAAGCTGCCTGATTCACAAGCTGCTGATGGCACAGCCTTGTCCTGCGGAGTATTTAACTGAGCTTGGGAAAGGCCTCTTTTCCCTACTCCAAATTAAAGAAAGAAAGCACAAAACAAACCATCATTATCATCTGCAGGATCCAAAATGCTTTTTGCACCACAGAGGCTCCCGGATGAGCTGAGCCCCATCCCTGTGGGACGCGGGACATGAAGCAGGGCTTCCCACGGGCCCCAGATTAAGGCAGATTCTCAGGAAGCGGGGAAACATGTGGGAGGGGTGCTGGCGGGCCATGGCTAACCTCTCCTTCTGCTCCTTCCAGGTCCAACGCCTCCGTCACTGAACGTAAGTAGCCCCCAGGTCCTGTGGCCCGTCCCGAGCCCATGTTAGACCCATTGGCGGGCAGCCAGGGTGTGTTTTTTGGGCTCAGACTACCAGATTTGCGGAGTTCAAAGGCTCCTCTTTGACTTTTCCCGGTGGAAACCCAAGCTTGCTTCTGTGTTTTGAAGCAGAAGCTGTATTTTCTGCCAGGAGGGTGGAAACCAGCTCTTTTGGCTCAGCGAGGGGAGAGGCTCTGCAGGTGGACCAGAGGGTGTTTCCCAAAGGCCCCGAGCCAGAGGCAACAAGGGGACATGATGCTGCATCTCGGGTGTCCTCTCACTAAGAGAAGAGGGATATTGGGTGATAGTTTTCCAGGCGGGGAGGGAGGAACGGGGATACGATGTTTTGGGATGCAGGCGTCATGTCTGCGATGCAATGACAAAGCCATAGTAGGTGACTTTCACGTCCCGGGGTGACGCGCGTCGCTGTGGATCTGCCTTTCAGAGTTTGATGGAGAATTGGTCGGATGACAGCGGGAACTGTTGTTATCACCGGGGGAATCCTAGCGACAGTGATCCTACTGTGCATCATTGCCGTGCTCTGCTACTGTAGGCTACAGGTGAGTGCCGGGGCCGTCTCCTATCTCATCATGGACCTCGGCAGCATCGCTGCTCCTCGGGCCAAACTGCTGCTGCAGGAAGGGTCTCAGAGGGGGTTTCTTACCCGTGGTGGGCAGGGAGTCGAACCCCTTTTTCCCCCCATTTGCTGCAGAGTTGTGTCCTTTCCTCCTCCTGGCGCAGGGGAACTCCCTGAAGGCTTTTTTGAGGCTCTGCAGTACTTGTGAATTTCAATGTAGGCTTGGCTGGGTTTACAATAGCAGATGGAGACTGTTATGTATTTTTTTTTTTCCCCCTGTAAATTAAACGAGGAGGCTTTCAACAACAGCTAGCTGCAGCCTCCTGCTCTTTAAAAGTTAATGCGAAGTCTGGGCCATGCAGCAGTGCACATGTGATGAAAAGCGCAGCCGTTACTTAGAGAAGTTTCCAACTGGCACAGTAAAATGCCTTCTTCCCCTCGCAAACCTCGCTGGGAGGGGAGAGGACAAGTTCCCCAGCAGCTGCCTTCTGCATCACGCTCAATCTGGGTTTTGTCCGGCTTCTGCTGCTTTGCAGGACCCGGGTACCGATGGAGCGGAGCAGTGAGAGGTTGGTGGAGGGTCTGTCTGGCACGGGGATGAGGGGAGTGGGGACACACCGAGGTGCTGGAGCGAGTGGAGAGAAGGGAACGGAGCTGGGGAAGGGGCCGGAGCACAAGTGTGATGGGAGCGGCTGAGGGAGCTGGGGGGTTCAGCTGGAGAACAGGAGCTGAGGGGAGACCTTCTGATCTCTGAACTGCCTGAAAGGAGCTTGGAGCGTGGAGGGTGTTGGTCTCTGCTCCCAAGTACCAAGTGATGAGAAGAAATGGCCTCAAGTTGTGCCAGGGGAGGTTTAGATTGAGTATTAGGAAAAATTTCTTCCCAGAAAGGGCTGTGGGGCATTGGAACAGGCTGCCCAGGGCAGTGGTGGAGTCACCGTCCCTGGAGATGTGGAGATGAGGTTCTTAGGGACATGGGGTAGTGCCAGTGTTGGGTTAATGGTTGGACTCGACGATCTCGAGGGTCTCTTCCAACCAAGATGATTCTGTGGTGCAGCAGGGCTGGCTGTAAAGCCGAATCTGCTGCTCCGCTTCCCCTAATCCAACCCCTTCCCTTCCGCACAGTACTACTGCTGCAAGAAGGATGACTCCGATGAGGAAGAGGAGGAGGAGGAGGAGGAAGAGGAAGAGCCCGACCTTCCCACGCACTCGCACCTCGGCCCGTGCAACGCCTGCAACTCCCGCGTGGTGGACGGCCAGGGCAGCCCCCCCGGTGAGCTCAACCACCATGGGGCTCACACCTACTGCCCGACCTGCTCCCCTTACGCCTCCCCCTTTTACATCCGAACTGCCGACATGGTGCGCAATGGCGGGGAGAGGGTCACCTACACCCCCGCGTGCTACAAGGAGATGGGGCCGCCCCTCAACATGGCCGCCCTGCAAAGCTACCCGGTGAGCCGGCACGGCCTCCTCCGCGAGGGCTTCCCCAACCCGCGGGCTGTCAGCACGGAGGTGTAGCCACCATGGCCACTCGCACGGGGCGTCCCCAAGCCAGCGCCTGCTCCAGGGAAGGGGCTTTTCACTTGTCTTTGGCGGGGAGGGACCTGCAGAGACGACCCCCTAAGCCCAGCCTAAGACCAGCACGGTCCTCCTGCCGAACCGCCCGGCATGGGCGAGAAGACAAGAGAGACCTCCAAGGGCAATGACATCGAACCGGGCACCTCTGAACCCATCGCAAGTGTCATTATTATTCTACTCTATCTCCTGACGGGACTTGTCTAACGAGGGCTATGTACAGTACAACCTAATTTAATTACTCCTGACTCCCCGAGCCCAGAGCGAGGTCTTGGGTGTCCCCATGCAGCCACCCGAGGAGATGCCTGTCCCACCACCTCCGGCGTGACCGCCCACCAGTTGCCACCGCTGAGCGGGGAATGGCAGCGCTCCTCGGTGATGGGAGAGCCACGGAGGGAAGATGGGGATCGTCCTTCTCCCCTCGCACCGCGTTAGTTGCCGCTAGCAGTCAGCTTCTGTGTTCGAGTGTAAGATAGGACACTGCCTCCCACCCGCTTCGGTCTTTGCACGCACTGGAGAAGCTCAAGACGTGAATTTAGATCACGGGCAGGGGGGAGGAAAAGTTGCTCGTGAAACCGCTCACCCACGTAAATGGGCACAGGCTGATGGTTCTGCGGCCAGAGCCCCCACCTCTCCTACTCTTCACAAGCTTTCTAAGGAGCTATTTTAACTCGGACCCATAAAAAATGGCAGGATTTTACTTACGGGAAGAATTCCATCCCTAAATAACTGCAGTTTTGGTCACCTCCAGTGTTGGATGCTTGACCCAGCCCACCCTGACAGCTCGGCACAGCCAGAGGAAGGTTGGCTTTGGGGTGGCTTTTGCTTTCAACAGCAGCATCAGAGGCCACCAGGCCACGTCTCCTCCTTCACAGGGCCCACAACCTCCCAGAGGAGAGTGATGTTTGGGTGGTCGACGTTCCCCTTTTTTTAGCTTTCAGAAGAAGAGGGTGTAAGGCCCGAACCTGGGTTCACCAGTTCTGTGGGTGGTGATGACAGCCAGTGACTCTGCCTTTCTGCAAAATGAATGTGGGAAAGTTCTTCCTTCCTCCATAAATCAAATTAAGTGAAAAATTACTACAAGGACATCTCCGTCATTCACAGGCACTTCCATAGCAACCGGTGCAGGACCGCTGGGCTGAGCACTTCCCATCCATAGCAGGGAGGAGGGACCCGGACGGTGACGATGCCCAGGGCTATGTGTTGGAGGCGATGGCAGGAAACGCTTGCCGTGCCTTTGCAACACAGGGTGCGACTGCTCGGAAACGTGAGTGGTGGGTTTATTTTATTTTTTTTTTTTACTGCCACAATTTAGAAATCATCCTGCTGCCTGCAGAAAGATTTGGACTTCACCTCCCCTGTTCTTGCACAGAAAAAGTAGGTCTTGGCATAGAGGCGCACGCTACATGAGCCCAGAGTGTCTACATTATCGGGCAAAAGGCTAATTTACACTTTGGACCTGCTCCTGCCTTGGCACCTCTGCTCAAACTGCCCGAAGAAAAGGAGCCAGACAAATGCTAAACGCGGTGATGGTCCTTGTAAGCAAACACCTTGCCTCAACCTGCATTTTACACAGCCTTTTGAGCAAATGTTATGCACCATCTCCCCCACCCATATTGCCATTATCGGAGACTCAGACTAGCTGCAGCTCTTTCGGAGAGTCTCCTTCCATTCTCCAAATAGCAATAGCAGGTTTTAAACGTCCTCTCATGTTAAGGGCAGGCAGGAGAGAAGACAAATTAGCAGCAGCAAAGCTCTCTGGATCCCACTGGCTGAATGCTCCTACCGCTTCCCATCCAGCCAGTACTCCTCCCTGAAAATGTAAGTCTGTAACTGGAAAAAAAGTCTTGGCTAACTCAGTAAATCCCATCCTTTCTGGTGAAAGGAAGGCATCCACTTTGTCATCTTCATCCTATAGCAAATTAAGCGTGACCTGTTGCCAGGTAACGAGGTGCCAAGGCTGGCAAGGCAGTTCCCGAGTGGCTGGATGGCCAAGACGAGGGTTGGCCTCGGAGCCAACACAGTGCCCGGGTCTGGCACAGCTACAGTGAAACGGGTGAGTCTGCAAGGGCTGGAAACACGGGAGATGCAGCTGTGGGTCAGGAGGTTTTGGGGATGGTGGAGGAAGAGGACAGGGTAGGGGCAGGGATCCCAGATTTGTTCCACTTCAGATTCCTCCTGTTATTATTCTCTGCCTTTGCTCAGCTATGGGTCCAAATTCAATGTCAGAAATAAATGAGGACTTTGAAATACAAAACAGGAGTGGTTTCTCTTCTTTGGCAGGCAACATAAAATGAGGTTTATCTGGTGCTGCCTGGAAGCTGTACTGGTGCAAGGACTTTTCCTCCCCACCCTTCCTGCTCCTGCTTTTGTTCCCCTTGCGTCCCTCCCTCCCTTGCCTCTGGCCTAGGTACATGCCTCCCAAAAACACAGGTTTAAAGTTTAGCTCTTTATTACGACACAGAATTTTTCAGTGTGTTTTGGAAATTGCCCTTGTAGTAGAAAAATCTGTAGGGCAGATCAGAAAGACGGCTGCTGTCGTCTGTGTCCTGCTGCGGGCTGGCCTCTGCGCCCCACCACCTCCAACTGGAGCTCTGCAGAGATGATGACAGCAGGGACGGGCTTTCCCAACTCGCTTCTCAGTAGCTTTCTAGGAACTGATGGCTTGTCTTGTGTAAAAATCCTCTTGGTGGAGAGGGAACGGTGATGACTAAGTCCTAGGAATCCTTCCTCGCTGAGTAGACTGGTCTACAGGGACTGGCTCCACAGCCAAGCCAAGTGGAGTGGCTTCAAGTGATATAAAGTCTGGTTCAAGGGGGCTCTTGCCCCTGAACTTGGATGGAAAGTTGGGCCCGACAGCAGTCAGGGCGACCTGAGGCGACAGGACCGGCAGCAAGCCTTCCTGTAGTACCAGTGAGAGCACAGCTTCACCTTCAGCACCAGCACGCAGTTGGCTGTCGCTTTGTCTTCACAGTCTTCTTCTGGAGAGCAAAAGCAACCACAGCAGGGGTTAAAAAAGGAGATGTGCTTCCCCAGCAGAGAACTGGAGAGAGCAAAGGGCTCCCCACAGCTCCTCTCCCTCCCTGCCCTCCCAGACTTACCCGGTGCCTCTGTGGGGCACGGCTGGAGCTGGCACGTCTGCCTGGCCTCAGGTTTGGAAGCAGGGTCGCAGCCCTGAGCCAGCACGTCCCCCTGGTAACACTTCACCTCCCGCAGCCGCACACCAGCTCCGCACGTCTTGCTGCACTGTCGGGATCGAGAGAGAGGGAAGGGATCACGAGAGCCTTTCATTTTATTTTTTTATTTTTCTATAGTTCCCAAGTTCTTTCTATCAGTGAGACCTCCTGGTCTCTACTTTGGAGACTGTTCTTGAGGAGGTTTGGGACAAATCCCACACTGATCTCAAACTTATGTTCCCCTTTTTTTGCTGAAGGTGAGCCTCCCTGAGCCCAGGTTGGGGCAGAGCAAGGAAGAAGTTTGAGTTCATCTCTTTAATGCAACTTGCAATTGTTTTTGCTTTGAGTGCTGATGCTGAGATAGAAGATGGAGAAAATGGCTGCGGCAAGCCTGGCCCAGCTTCCCCTGTCCTCCCATTCCCAGTTAAAACCAAAGCAAGCAGGGGAGGACAGAACATTGACCCCTGGCAGAGGAGACACAGCTGTACCCTGTACGCCTGCAGTGTGGTGCATGCTCTTGCTTGAAGCAATAATCCACATGCTTTAAGGTTCTCTTTAAGCTCATGGTCCCACCCAGACCTAACAGAGCTCTCGGCAGAAAACGCTGCTAGAAACCCTCAGTGCAGGTCACGCTTCACCAACTGGGGTGACGAGGCCTTGTCTCCCCCTTCCCCACCATCCCCAGCCCTACCTGAGACCAGGAGGTGGTGAACCACGTCGAACACGGTCTCCTGAAACAGGCAGCTTGTTCCTCGGGTTTCTGAGAGGCTTCACAGCGCTTCTCAGGGTACTCCCTGTACACACCGTTCTCCAAGCCCGCGCACAAGACGACCCGGGTCTTCGTCCCTCGCCCACAGCTGGCATCGCACTGGGGAAGAGAACAGAACAGCCAGGTAACAAATGATGCCCGTCGGCTGCAGAGCTTCACGCTGCAGGTAAGATGGCATCCTGCTCGGAAGCAAGGTGCTTAATGCGTGTGCTAACAGCAGTCTAATGGAGGCAGTGCTTCCCAGGTCACAGCAGCAATGGGTGTCTGCAAAGGAGCTGAATTTCTCAGGGAACAAAGATAGGAATGTTTAGCCAGTACTGGGGATGCCGAATTCACCTTGGCTGGCCTTGAGAGCAGCTCCCACGAGGGACTCGGAGCAGCCAAGCTAACACTGTGGGAGGCTGTTTGTCTTATTTTATGTGCATCTGTATTCTCAAAAACCACATAGCCTGTGTAGCAACCTACATCTTGGAGTACTGACAAGCTTTGTGTGGGCCTAAGGGCTCCCCAGGTTTAACCAGTTTGTGCTTGTTACCAGTGCTGGAGGGAGACTCAGCTGCATGTAGTCAACAGATATAAAGGGCAGCAAAAGGAGAACAGAGGTTTAGCTATGGGTGGAGGGGAGAGGGCTTGGCTGCTTCTCTGGTTCCCCAGAAACTTTCTTCCTTAGTGATTTGTGAAGCCCTGTTTTGCTCAAGACTTTAAAGACCGAGCCCAAACCGTACAACTGACTCTATGTGTTCCTTCTGGATGCTCGGGGATGTGGATCAGCTTGTATCAGGAAGCCTAAAGCCTCTAGGCCTTGGGCAACAGAAGGGGAGTAAGTACATTGGCACAGACTAATTGTTTGGTAGAACGAGGCACCTGGACCACGTTCACTGGACTCTGAGTCCTGACCAAGTACACAGTCATGGCCTGGACGTGACTTCCAGGGCAGGGATCTGGGCTGTGGCTCGCTTTTACCTCTGGCTATTATCTATCAGAGATGAAGCTGGTTTTGTTGCAGCTTTCTCTCTAGTGCTGGGACCAAAATCTTGGGGAGATGCATGCACATTCTGGACAAAGAGCTCTGCTGGGATCTCTGCAGCTGCCAGCTGGGAGCCAGAGGTGCGAGAGGACGGTTTCCTTAGGACATTGCTGCCCTCCAACGGAGGTCCCTGGGAAGGTAGCAAATGCTACAAGCTTTGGGGTGGCCTTTAGCATATGGGGGGACAGAAGCTAGCATTTTCACTGCTCCTTCCTTCTCTCCGGAATGCACTAGGATGAGGGTACAGCTCCATGGCTTTACCTGGTCCCACTCCTGCTCCACCCAGTGCGCGGGGCAGTTCTTGTCTCCACACGGGTGGACAGCCAGGGGCTTGGTAGCCGGGTCACACTGCGAGTCGGAAATCACTTTGCCCTCCTGGTTGCGACATGTGATGAAGCGGCTCATGCGTCCCTCACCACACGAACCTGAGCACTTGGAGGAATAAAGGGCATTTAGACACATCAGAGAGCAGGAAGGTGGAGGGGTTGGGGTTGGTGGTGGTGGGAGACCCGAGCCCAGAGCCTTGCTCTGCCACTGGGACTGTGACACTGGATCTTTAGCAGAACGTTTGGTCAGAGGCTTCCATTCCCCAGATCCTTGGACTGAGCCCACCCCACAGCTCATCAAAACTTATAGCACGGAGAAGCAAAAATACAGACTGCTCTCACCGGGCCCCAGTCGGAAGCGGTCCAGCGGCGGTCGCAGGGTGGGCCCGTGCACGCCTTCTCGCTGCTGGGCTTCTGGGACTCGTCGCAGAGGGGTTCCTCCACCGAGCAGCGCACCTCCCGCTTCATGGTCCCCTGCGTGCCGCACCGGGCCGAGCACTGCAATGGCCAGACAGGGTCAGTCCCGGCGCTCCGAAGCAGAGGACAAGGGGGACGAGCAAAGGGAGGCAGCTCTGCCTCCTCCCCTTCTCGTCCTGCTGCACTCAGGAAGAGTGGAAGGGCCCCAGCAGGGACAGAAAAAGGTGGGTCTGCCTCTTATCTCTGCTACTTAATTAATTTTGGTCCTAGAGCACCCGTGCTCCAAGACGCCGAGGCCTGGACTGCTGTTCAAAGCCACTGGGCAGCTGCACTGTCCCAGTCTCAGGCAGGCTGTGGGAAGGCAATCAAAGGGATTTCGATTGGGTTTTAGCTCCTCTGTGTCTCCACATTGTTTTCTCATCTGTCCTTAGTTAAATCCTTGGGAAGACAGAGACAAAGCTGACAGGGCTTTCATTTGGTCAACATCCTGCTTGAGAAGTGACCTCAGAAAAAACACGTTTTGCAGTGGCCTTTGTTGGCTGGGCTGTGGGAGAACAGGGGCGCCGTGGGTGAAGCCAGACCTTGTTTTCCCAGGATGGAGCCAGCCAGGGGCTTGCTCAGCACCCAACATTTCCCAGCCACCTTGCCCCAGCCCTGGCTGCTTACCTCTGGGAGCAAAGCTCCCCAGGCTGCCTACCTCGGACCACTCGGAGAGCTCCCACTGGGGCCCACAGGCCTTGTTCTTGCAGGCTTTCCTCTCCATGGGCCTGGCCAGCCCCGCCGATTCGCAGAGGTCGTCATAAACGGAGCTGTCAAAGCCTGGAGCCAGCATCTTCCAGCAGCGGACAGTGCGGTACTGATAGCCCTCACCACAGGTCCTGGAGCACTCGCTCCACCGGCTGGTCTCCCACCTCCACGAGCAGTCCCCAGGAGAGAAAGGACAAAGGAGAACCCAGGTGAGTGGGGACAAGGGACACGGGGTGGCTGGAAAGTGTCTGCATGCTGGGGACTCCCCCACCCAGTGGGTGCTGCTATGAATCTGCTCATCACGTATATGTCTGTGTTAAGGGGATGCTGGTCTTGAAATGGCCTCAAGTTGTGCCACGGAAGGTTCAGATTGGATGTTAGGAAACATTTCTTCTCGGAAAGGGCTGTCGGACATTGGAACAGGCTGCCCAGGGCAGTGGTGGAGTCACCATCCCTGGAGGCCTTTAAAAGATACGTAGATGAGGTTCTTAGGGACATGGTTTAGTGCCAGAGTTCGGTTATGGTTGGACTCGATCATCTTAAGGGTCTCTTCCAACCAAAATGATTCTATGAAATCAAACTTTGTCCTTAGCAGGCAATTTAGACAGCAAATTCCTTCCGTCTTCTTGCTTAGCTGTTTAAGCATATCCTCCAGCCCAGAAAAGGCTGTATACTTTGAGCAGAAAACAGTCCTTACAAAGACACATTGTCCCCACGGACAGCTGATGTCACTTCTACTCACCTAGGCTGGCAATCTCTCCCTGTGCAAAATTCATGAGTAGGTTCTGGTCGGGTTAGGGCATCGCAGTACGTTTCATCCACTTCTACTCCATCGTACCGGACACACATCGCGTAGGAGGTGCTGATACCTGCTGGGCAATCAGGACCCTCTCTTGGTCTGGCTCCACCAGATCCAAAAGCCTCCTCCCACCGTGATTAAATTACTGGAGTGCTCACTGCATCTGAAACTCTGCCATTTTAAAGAATACCAGTATTCTTTCCATCAACAGCAAAGAAGGACTTCAAATGATCACTCACCTGAAGCCAAACCTACCTGACGTGCATGTGGAGCTGCAGGGCGCGTAAGCTGAGACTTTCCACCGATACATGTCAGCCAGGCTGATGTCGTCATGGCCCACGGGGCTCACATCAAAGTCATTGCTGTGGAAAAAGGAGGCAGCGTGAGCTAAAAATGAAAAATTGCTGCAAACATAAAATCTAGTGAATTTCCTTCTCAGTGTCTTTGAAGACAGGAAGAAACTCAGTGCTTCTGCTCTCCATCTCCCTCACCTTGGGCAAGATGGACCACTGACGAAAAGAGATTGTAAAGCTTTGATCCACTTCCTGAATTCAACTAGGAAGGCTGTGAATAGCCATGGATCAACATCCTTCTGAGAGGAGGCATCATTCATAGTGAGTCTTGTGTATGTAACGGTCTTTCAAGCACACAGGTGCCCTCAGCCTCATACTATCACCTTAAGTGGTATGATGTTAAGTTGGAAAGCAAAACTCAAGCAAGGTCCCTGTTAGTATCATATAAAGTGGTGGGGAGAGTTCACGTGTGGCTTGCCAGAAACATTTCAAAGTTTTCCCTCAGTCTCCTGCCAAATGTTTATTGAAGTTACAGAAGCTTCTGTGCCCAGAGGAATGGGACAGAAAGGGCATGATGTGGTGGTAAACATGTGTGACATGCTATAGACTCTTTGCCTTCTTTACAATCATATCAGTGTTGGCCTCGCAGGTCCTTCAACACCCATTTAAATGGATCCCTTCGAGGCAGGAGGACCTGAAATACATTTTGGGAGCTCCACCTCAGGCCAGTTGTGACAATCGGTCTGTGGAGGACACACCATCGGTCAAGTAGCTGCCATGGACACGCACTGGTGAATGGGGACATCAAGGACAGCAGCGAGGCTACCAGAAGACTGGCCTGGCCCTCCCTCCCCAGCTAACCACGCTCCTGTTTTGCCCAGGAAACCAAGTGCCACCTTTCAGTGCCAGGGGCTCGCAGGGGCTCTGCCTGGCTGATGTCCGCGGTTGGGCTGGCACCTAGCAGAGGGCTCTCCGCAGACACCATCATGCTGTAGTTGGCTGCTTCCCCCTGACTCCCAGCAAATGCCTCCTCCACCTTCAAGTCCTCCAGTGAGCTCTTACGGGCCGGCGCTTTGTGGAGGCCCTGTGGCCACCGGGCAGCCGTCTCGGTCCATAGTCCCGCTGCGGTGGAGTTCCTCAGCCTGGCTGCCAGCTGCTGCAGCTCCCTACAGAAGGCAGTGTTGTGTGGGTCTCGGTGACACAGCCGCCTGAAGAGACGAAGCCTGGAGGACGCTATGCGGCTGTTCTCAGAGAGCTCAGGTCCCCTCATGCTGTAGGGTACAGCCGTGCTGATGGAAATCCGATTGAACCTGAGAGCTGGAGGAAAAACACAGGGATGCTTTAACTACGTTGGATAGCTCATGCTTCAGCCTGTGGTACCTAACAAGGCGAAAACCACTGAGTTTTCGGCCTCAAAGTCATAAATTGCCACCAGGGTGCATCAACAGGTCCTAATTGCCCTGACCAACCTCACACACTCTGCCCAGGACTCGGGAGCCCCATTTAAGCTCAGGCCTGGGCCTTCAGTCCTCGCCTGAGCGATGCTGCAGGTGTACTTCGCCCCTGAATTGTTGCTTGGCTTTTCCAGATTGACTTCAGATTAGACTTGTCACCTTGCTATCACCTGACCATCACTGGAGGGTTGCTAGAACCTGTTGCTGTCACTGCCCTGCTTGCCAAGCTCAGGTGCCAGACTGTCCAAGAGGACACTGCCTGATCCACACTGTGGCCACCCTCTCCCAGCTCCCTGTCCCTCACAAAGCTACTGGCACTTGACGCTCTGGCAGTCTCCATCCCACTATTAATCATCATTCTCTCCTGTCTGCCCTGAGATAAAGACACCTTAGAATTCAAGAAGACCAGCATGGGATGCCTGCTTTCAACGAATAAAATGGGACAGAAGGAAAAACAAAGCAACCAACCCAACTCTGTTTCTCCGCCAATTGCTGCTGCTTCCTCCTCCTCTTCCTCTCCTGCTGTGTTTGTATGGTAGACCTGTCTTATCTGGAAGTCATACTTCTCCTTCTCTTCGCTTTGCTCCCAGCCCCAGTCCCGAGCCTGACTGGTAGAGTTGGTCTGGAAGAAGTGTGGGTGACCAAAGCCTAAATCTTCATGCCCCTCTCTTAGAGGAAGCTGTTCGCTGGTGTCGTCTGGGGACAGGGAGAGCCACGTGGCATTGAGGTCCTGGGCAGCTCTGGAGTTGGCTGGAACGGGATGGCTCTGGCTGGTCTCTGGTAGGTGATGATAGAGAGGTCTGTCTACAGCAGGGGCTGCAGTTCGGAGAGGTGGTGTCCGTGGTACAGTGTAGTCGTAAGTTATGTGTGGCATTTTCCCATTAAAGTTATAGTACTGAAGGAAACAGGGAAAGAGAACAAAACCCTTTTTATTTTAAGGACGTGTATTTCCCAGAGACCTCTTCTAGCCACATCCATTTTGTAATGGATATTAAGACAGCAACCTCATAAATCCAAGAGGAAACCCCCCAACAAGACAATTTCTGGCTTTCTCAGCCACCTACACACTCAGGTTTGGCTTGGGAACCAGGTTAATATTCCCTTTGTCTGAGGGAGGCCTACAATTTTGGGACAGGCAAGACAGAAAATCATAAAACGAGCTCGTCCCATACCATGGCGTTCAGAGACTGGTTGGTAGGCCCGTGAGCTATGATATACTCCAGCCCATCTGAGTTCAGGCTTGGGGGCCGCCGGTACTTGAAGACTGTGCCAGCTACTCTGAAGTTCTGGGGGTTGTCAATGGCGGAGTTCCCGTTGAAGAAGAAATGTCCAGATTCATCTGCAAGTGCTTCAAAGAAAGAAAAGGGACAAATGTGACGCTCTGTGCAGAACATGAGGGATGCACTGGCACTGAGGAGAGCAAACAGCTCACAACCGAGAAAAGCCCAACAGAAAAAGAACCACAGGCTCTCCAGTGTTCACCTTCCCCATCAGGTCAGATCAGAGGTATTCAATGCCTGCTGCTTTCATTGCCCTCTCCAACAGGACAAATGTCTTCAAAACAGGGACTGCCCATAGTGAGCTTGGTTTCCAAATGTCCCTCCTGCTGCTGGTAGCCTTGGTTTGTGGAGAGATGAAGTGTCCCCGTGCTACCCTGGAGGAAATGCTCACAGCCAGCTCTCCCAGCACAGGTGGGAGCACACAGAGCCCTCCTCCCACCTCCCAGCCAGCTAAACCACGACCTCCACGCCTGCCCAGCTTCTCTGCTTACCTAGGATGTTTTCTGTTTTCCTGCGCTCGATGATGAGGATGTCCGTGGCACCGGCGGGGATGTTCGTGATGAACACGTAACCTGAGGAACGGGAACAGAACAGAGAGTGAGGAGACCCCAAGGACAGAATAACAAGTTCTAGGTAGGAAAAGTAGCTCATGGGGTGTGTAAGTAGGAGGGTGGGCGCTAAGGACATAAATGCAGGTTGTGCCAGCCTGTAAGTTCTAATCCCAGCTCCCCTCGGAAGTCCCACTACAGCTCACCATTGCGGGTCTCTGAGCACTGCTGGCTTTGGAGTCAGGAAAAAACTGCACAACAATCTGGTTTGAGGTGTGTGGATGAACGTGCTCTCAGGCTCTTTCTGGCAAGAGCACAGAAAAAGCTTATTGTGATCAGGGCTGATGCTGAACATGTCCCCTCAGCTCCCGACTCAATAGAATTTGTCTCAAGAGTAGCATAAAAATTGACCTTTGAAGGGAGAGAATATTAGAAGGCTCTTAAATTATGTGATTGGTAGCTTGTCTTTCCTGCTAGAAACACAGATCTTGTCTGCCGTGTAAGATTTTGTAAGGACTGGAATGGGAGGCCAAAACTGTATCTGTACTGCAGAGGTTAGCACCATTAACCCTGCTCTGAGAGGGGCCCAAGTGTTCTTGTAGCCTGGCGTCTGTACAGAGCGAGGCAGACTAGTGAAACAATGTGAAATGATGTTCCAAAGCATCCTCAAACCACAGTTAATTAAATACTAATGAGCATACCACAGTCTATTCCTTCTGTGGGTGGAGGAACGGGCCATGAGGTGCCAAGGGATGAATCTCAGCCCAGTTTCAGAGGGACTGTCCTTGGCTGTGCCAGCCATAGGAGTGGGGGAAGCAGGAGGCTACGTGTAGGCGGAAACAAATGCTGTGACCCTCATCACAGGAGCTTAAGTTTCAAATGAACATGTAGCACAAATAAAAGAAGATTCATTGATCTCTTCGCATTATCTGAGGTGGGCAAGATGCCAAAATCAATAGGAACAAATAGATCCTCAGCTGCTTCCTATTGTAAAGAGGTGAAGGGAAACCTTACCAGCCTAATATACGGCATATCAAACCAATCTCCTGTGATGATTAAGTGAAAAGGACAAAATACAGGCATTTAAGCAGGGATGGCACTCTTCAGCTCTTTCCACCAAGCAACTGAGAAACTCCTACCCACGTTCAAGCCAGTCACCCTTCATGTCAGCTGGTGGTTAAGAAGTAGCAGGTCAAGTCTCGGGACTGTGGTAGCAGGGAGTACCTATCTGTGAGATTGCCTTTCGGAAGCTGCCCGAGACACGGTGGCAAGTGCTGCCGTCCCCTCCACACACCCTGCATCTGTCCATCGTCCGGGGTGAGTACAGGCTCCCATCGCACCCAACTGGCTGCAAAGAATAAACAAGAGAGGGTTTGCTGGGGCCAGCTTGTCTCCACAGGGCAGCGTCTTCTCAGGGAAATGCTACCATGCTCTTTTGCTGAGGTTCTTGGGGGGATGTAGGGTAGCTTGGAGTGGAGCAATGAATGAATCCAACAGCAGCAGAAATTCACTTGTGACCATCTACGTTGTGCCCCTGAATGTGAGGCAGGGGCTTGTGCATGTAGGTGAAAGGATTAAGGCTTGGGTAAGCTATTTTGGTTCCTTCTGCCTCTGCATTTAGGTCAGTCCTCCTTTCTCACTGACACAGCAATGTACAACATCACCCTCCAGGAGAAGCTGCAGCAAAGGCAGGCCTGCCTGAGGCTGTAAGGTATCTCTCTGTAATGCTACATACAACCACCCTTCATTCTTGCTGTATGAGAAAAAAAATCAAATGGAAGATTTTTCTTTTATAAATTGGATCACTATGTAAACAAATTTGCAGTTCTAGTCTCTGTGCTGGGAGTAAAGTGCTGTCGCTCACTGGGAATACGTGGACGTACATAATTCCCTTTATGTGAATCTCTTTGCTCTCCTCTAGCCCACAAGCGTTCAAGAGCGAACGTAATCACTCCACACCAGGCCTCAGTTACCATTCCCGGCTGGGACCCCTGTGATAACCAGGAGGCCCAGCCACACACTTACACTCCCAGTTTCTGTTCTCCTTCCCCCCAGAGCCTCACCTCACACTTCCCATTGATGCAGACCCCTTGATAGGTCCTGTCCTTGCAGGAGGTACCATCCTGTGCTCGGGCCATCAGCTGCCTCTCTCCACTCCGGGTGGTGCATTGGAGGTCACACGGCTTGTTGGAGATACTGGTGTAGTCGTCTGAAGGGACAGAGGCAGGAAGTCACCAGGGAGATCGAGATGCTCAGAGGTGGACAGCGAGGAAGGGAACGTTCCTCTTATCCATACTGATGGTTTGATATCACCTTGGATGTTCTTACTGCTTGAGACGAGACTCCAAGGCTACAGATTTCATAATAGTAAAGGGGTCATGGTATGAGGCTGCAGCTGGGGACCGTGGCTAGCAGAAACGCTTCTTGCTGGCAAAACCCCTGCCATACCCTCTCCCCTTTGCAGTGCAATCTCCTCTGCCAGAATGGGAATCTGTATCAGCAAGCAAGACTTGTAAGAGGGTTTCTGACTGTGTGTGGCCATGGCCAGCTACGCTCCATCTACCCGAGCAACTGAAGGTAAGGGTGTGGATGTCCTAGGTCCCCTTGGCAGCTAACAGAGAAACACGTGGGTCCAGAAAGAGGAATAATATCTGAGGTGAGCTCAATCTGGGCCTCAAGGAACTGGCAACCTATGTGATGCAATTTGTCTCGTCCGGGCAGGAAACGGGTGGGCATCCTGCTGAGAACCCACCACCAAGCCAGCAGGGTGACAGTGGCGGCCAAAACAGTAGAAGGCACAAAGAGCACCAACACCCACTCTGCCAAGACGACTGCTGGTTAGCCAAGACAACTCAGAGAAGCCTGTGTCCTGTCTGCCCACTACCGCTTGCTGATGTAGGAGCCGAAACAGGAGCAATGTGGTGAGACAGGAGGCCTGGGTGGGTGGAGCGGTTCTGCGAAGAGACGGGGAATGATTTCTCCAAACCAGAGAGCAGAGGGAAGCACTGTCAGACCAGCCAGGAGCATCCATTCCTTGTCCCCTGGGACTTTCCTCTTCTCCCATGTCTGAGAAGATCCTGTGGGTGTTTTCTCACCCTGATCCTTTGTGTAAAGCTGTGAAAAACCCACCTGGATAGAGAGGCATCCAGTGGTAGTAGCGCTTCCCAAAGGCTTTGGCATTGAAACTGGAGCACTGCTGCTGTTTGAAGCTCGCTGTGTTGGCTGGGCAGGGCTAGGGAGGGAAGAAATGTGATCAAAAGCTTCCTATGTCACAGCCATGGTTGGGACAGCTGCTTGTCCCTGCTGCATCCTTGGAGGATGAAAACGCCCTGTCCACCCTGGAAGGAATCAGTGATGGACTTTGAGGTGCTGTCATACAGGCAGAAAGGCCAAGGGCCCCTCAGACTGCTGTATTTAACAGTCCTGCAAAAACTACTTCCAGCAAAGGGCAAAGCACACGGGAAAACCTTTGTCCCTCCTCCCACCCCATAACAAACATGGTTTTATATCCTTTTCCCCACCTCTGAGTCCCAAAGGGTAGAGCTGACCTCCCACATCTTCAAAGTCACTGCCAACCACTCCAAGAGCGGATCGTACCCCTTGCCTGCACTCCCCTGGGGACCAGTCGCACCCTGAGTGCTTGGTGCTCTTGCAGCTCCAAACACAACCCCCTGAGTCCCACATCTCCCAGTAAGGACCAGTGAGTACTGGAAGTGGTTCCCACCTGCTGCTGGCACAGTTGGTAGTGCTTGGCTTGGCCAACACACATGGTGCTGTTCATTCCTTGGGGCATCTGAAGCCTGAAAAGCAGAAAGAAAATTAAGAACCCTGCAGGCACATTTGAGCTGGACTGGCTAGCGGTACTGCAGTTCTCCCTCCAGAGCAATGCTTTACACAATGTAGGCAAAGCCTAAATTTGCACCAAGAGGCTTGAAAACTGCCATCCCTTTCAGCTGAAGCAGAGCCTGCCTGCAGACTCGGACAGAAATTGTTTTGTGGGCATAACTGGCTCACACTTAAGCCATTCTCCTTGAAGCTGCAGAAACCTTTTTGGCTGGGTTTTATGCTGGGTTTTTTATTTTTTAAATTCAGACTTGAACCCAAGGAGTAAAACACCATAGCAAAACCTTCCCTTCCCCAGCTGTGGAGTCAAAGATAGAGCAGGTGCCAAATGGAGAGGAAAAAAATCTCTTTTCTGGCGGCAGGCAAAGGGCAGAAGGGCTGTGCGGGGTGTGGGACAGCCCCAGGCTCCCTCCCACGATGGCCACGGCGTGCTGGGAGCAGGAGCAGCGGCGCAGACACCAGCAAGCCCAGATAGCAGGGAGGCCATATCCAGATGGAAGGTACTGCAGCGCATCTGGTCCCTCACTTCGCTGCCAACCAGCCCACAGAAGCAAAGTTTTTCGCTGCAGGAAGGAGAGCAGGTTGGGGGCCCGGGTTTGAGGTTCCTCTGCTCAGGAGTGCGTTCATGCAGAAGAAAAAGGGGCTGAGCACGGGGCAGGCAGCCCCCACGGGCTTGCTGTGCTGCAGGATGCCAGCTCACATTAACATCCCGGGAGCACGGAGCAGGTCAGTGAGGTGACCGAGGAGGAGGAGGGCTCGGTGGCAAGGTGACCCGACGGAGACAGCGGGAGTTCAGGCAGCTGAAGTTCCCCAGCTCTTCCTGCTCCCACAAACCCTGTCCAGCTGATAGGGGACTGTAGCAGCTTTGTAGGGGACAAATGTGGCCGTAGGGGACAAACGGAGATGCTGTCAGGTGACAGCCAGATAAATGACGGAGGGGAAAAAAACTTGCAAGCTCGGCAGGGAATAAAGAGGGGAAATTGCTGAGACGCAGCTGAGCTGGCTGCTGCCAGGAGTAAATCAAGTCCCCAGAAGGTGTCTGGGAACATGCGCCCACATCCTCAGCACGGGAACTGGCTGCAAATCAGGGTGAGGTTGGTCAGAGCAGCCACAGAAAGTGAGGGTTCACAGAAGAGAGGGCAAGAGGAATGGAGATAGCCTTCTCCAGCCCACAGCCCTGTCTCCTTCAAGTGTCCCACAGACACCCAGAGAGCACCAAGGGGTTGGTCCCCATCGGACAAGCCAGGCTGAGTGGATGACGTGTTCAGGGGGCCTGTCACCTGCCCCACTGCAGCGTGTCTCTCCCTCACCAGCCCTCCCACCTCACAGGCACCAGCCGCCTTCCTTTTGGAGAGGCTGCAGAAGAGAGCGGGACTGACCCTGCAAACCCAAAACGCGGGTCGGGGGGCACCCCATTTCCCTTCTGCCACTTGAGACGTGGCCAAAGGCGCGGGCTGGGACACGACTCACCTCTGCCGCAAGCAGTGCCTCTCCCGGGACATCACGCCTCCCCCGCAGGACCGCGAGCAGGTGGACCAGGAGCTCCACTCTCCCCACCACTTGGTGACTTCTTCATCCCAGGGGCCAGCTCCATCTTCTGCCTCACTACTGTCCTGACAGAAACAGAGCATGGTTAGCTGGAGAACCTGGCTCCTCACCAGGAGCCCTGTGAGGCCACGCCAGGCTCACACCTCTCAAAATTCAACTTTCCTTCCAAGGCGGAGTTATGCACGGGAAGGAGGATGCCCCTGGGATCTTGTGACATGATGTGGAAAAGGGCTGTTGGGCTGGACATGTGTGACAGTAACAGCCGCATCGCTGCCAGGCCAGGTCAGACAGAGCAGAACAAAACCTGGGGTGCTTTCAAAAATACCTTTTTGCCTTGTTCCAAACGATCATCTCGACCTATTTCCCATGAGAATTTTTGTCTGACTATGCCAACTATGTAGCTTCCACACTCACAAAGGAAAAAAAAACCCAAAGGTCTCTTATTGTAAGGTATTTTCAGCTAAACTCTTTCCCTGAGCCCTTCTTTGTGTCTCTGTGATAAGCATCTCAAGGTCTGTGGAGGAAGAGCTCCTCACAACTGTCGGGAAGG
This sequence comes from Pampusana beccarii, assembly GCA_013399365.1. NCBI lineage: Eukaryota > Metazoa > Chordata > Aves > Columbiformes > Columbidae > Pampusana > Pampusana beccarii. The sequence continues at coordinate 686,920 of VWYH01001148.1, read as the reverse complement.
AGAGTGCCAATGATTTATCTGGTGTCTGTGTGGAGTGCTCAGTGCAATACAGATTCTCCTATAGCCGGGATAATAATCCAAGCTGGTGCCTTATCGCTTCTCTGAGTAGTTACATGAGGCGTGTGGACCAAAAGCTGCAATATTTACAAAGCTTTTCCCCAGGTGGCAATAAAAATCTGTGCAGCTGTAAACTGCAAGATAGTCCCGTTCCTGAGATCTTCGCATCCAAAGAGGTGAGACAGGGCAGAAGGGAAATGGCAGAAGGGAAGTGAAATAGCCTGTTCTACTGACCTACCCCTGGATATGAAACCTGCTTTGTGTATTTGGAGAGGTGGAAAGCTGCAGGCTCCTTTTCAGGGTTACTGCTCTTGGGTGTTGTGCCTGGATACAAGGGGGCTTGGCAAGAGGTGGCAGAGCTGAGGTTTGGGGAAGATCAGCGCCTCCGCCTTTGTGTGCCTCTCTCCTCCAGTTAGCATACGGTATGTTCCACTCTGCGCTATGACTTTCAGGAATGACAGGAGCCCAAATGAAGATTTATTGAAGGATGCTAGTCAAAGCGACCTTTTTTTTATTTTTTGTTAATAAAATGTGTTCCCCTGTAACCATAAGCCCTGTTCCTGCCTCCTCTCTGCACTGGAGGAATCAATCACTTTTTAAGCGGATAGATTTGGCTCTCAGGTTTTCCGTGACCAAGCTCCCTTGCTGGTCCTTGCCGAGAAGTGTTTATTTACTTGCGTAAGCGAGGACAATGCTGAGCTGTCCCCTTGGCCCACAAGACTTATGGCGTGACTGCATCCCAGTCCTAGGCCTGGTGACGTGGAGGGGGAACTTCAGGTACTCAGAGCTGGGGCAGCTGGTTCCAATCTGCGCCGAATTTATTATAATGTCAGAAATAAATCTGCATTAAGCATGACACACAAATGGTTCTTGTTTTTAATTAGAGATACTTGCATTTTCCAGCTTTCCAGATAATAAATTAAGGAGTGTGGGACACACTCCAGATTAGATTAGCTCCTAGCTTTAGTTTCCCAAACACATCGACAAATCCCAGGAGTTACCTTCCAGCTGAGCGAATGCCCTGAAATCAAAGGGGTTTTACAACAACGCTTTTGCACTCTGCTGGTTGCTGGAGCTGCTGGAGCCGCTCTAACTTGCGCTTTGCTGCAGAACTGCAGAAACAGAGCAGACTAGAAACACCAGAGCAGGAGACAGGCATAGGTCCAGTCTTTATAAGGCTGACTTTGCCTGGGCTTGGGTGAGGGCTTTGCCTAAAGGAGGTAAGAGGGTCTGTTAGAATTCCTTAGGTGATGAGAAATAACAGCCCTAGAATTTACATCTGTAGAAAAAGACAGACCATATTCCAGTTCGGGCAGGTGTTCTCCGCAAGAATTTCCCCGGAGGCGTTTGTGGCTTGGCACGTGGTGACTGCACAGCTGCAGTTCTTCCTCCCCGAGGCTAACCCAGTTATTCTGCACCTACGCTGGAGGCCACGAAAACCAGGAGGTGAGGGCTGCCCTCCTGTCCCCTTGTTTGGGGAGACCAGAGCTTTGAACCCCAACCTGCAGGGAATATTTCCGGGATTAAAAATATCTGCCTCCAGATTTGCCAGTATCAAAGACAGAAACACCAGTCTCTAAGCCAGCTTTTTCTGCCTAACCAAAGGCTCTCGGCAGCTGCTTCCCCTCTCCCAAACAAAGGCTGCCACAAATGAAATGCAAAGACGGGTGGGCCTGGACTGACATCCTATCGGATTTCCAGGCGGTCTTTCTGAAGAGCCGAAAGGGATAAAATAAATTCTCCGCTGGCTCAGCTCTGAGCTACACTGGGTTTCCCAGAAACCTGGGAATAACTGCAATTACTGTGTCGGCGGCCCAGCCTCCCGTGTTGCCTATTTTTGTGCCTAATCTTGAGATTCATTAGAGCCTGGATTCTGGGAAAAAAGAAAAAAAGCTGTCTGGGAAGAGAGAGACCACAAGCATGTCTGTCTGGTTCCCTTCACAGAGGAGCTGGGTGGGGGAGCCTCTCGGTCGCAGCCTTAAGGGCTGGCCCATCACCAAAGGGCACAGGAGCTGCCATAAAGTGCTAAACCCTGCTAAACCCCGTCAGAGCTCACAAGACTACTAGAAACAGCAGCTGAAAACGAAATAAATTCTTCGCAGACCTTTTCTGAGGCCATTAGCTGCTTGTCCTCTACCAAAAACTCCCCTGATCCCTTTACTTAAGGGCTTCTCTCTGCAGCAAACCACACTACTTGGTGAAATCCTAAGTAGCTTCAGATGCCTCAATGCCCGGAATGGATGTCAGATTATTATCTGGAAATGAATGCCCATGTTCAGCCCCCCTGGTTTGGGTTCCCCATGCCATGCTCTGAGTAAAGCTGTGGTGATAGACTCTTGCCACAGCCCTGAAAAAAACAATAGCATTTGCAATTGCGCCCTGATGTTTTACAGAAGAATTGGGTTTTGTGTAAAGCTATTTCTCATCCTGTCATTGTTTTATCCTATTTGGGTAGACTAGATAGTTTGCATGAGAGACTCAATGTTGGATGCAGACACAAAACCAAATTTTCCTTAGAAAAGTTGAAACAAGATATTTGAGGAGGAATTTCCCATGAGGGGAAGGTACCCTGAGGTAAAATGAGCCATGTAGAATAATTTCTATGGGATCAGGAAGAACAGATATCTGGGGAAAAATGCTAAGCTTGCTAAAGATGTGATACCATAGCAGATAAGTAACAGAAATCCAGACATATAATGAGGAGCAGATGAGCAGCAAATTAGCAAGCCACTGAACAGAAGCCAGTGGAGAACTATCAAGTACTGTTCACAGTCCTGCCATGGCAGAAAGTTCAAAGGTACATCCTTACAAAACATTTGATTGAAGTCAGTTACGTCATTCCATTCAAGTGGGGTAACGCGCTTATTTGGGGCAAACTGGCAGAAAGGGTGGAAGCATGTGAAGGGGAAGAAGGGAGCAACACACGGTGTGCATGAGAGGTATCTCAGCAGGTTTTTCAGAGGTGTTGAACGCAGTTAGCCCCACGTAGGAAGGAGTTTGCTTACCCTCTTTGTAAGTGAGGATTTCTGTGACACTCTCTGTATAATCATGTTGCATGCAGAAAACTGGGCAGCAAGAAGAACTGCCATTTATTGTCATTATTGTCATTTATTAGGTAATCCCCTAACGATGATTTTGTGCACAGCCTTGCACCAGAGATACCTATCAATGCTACCGACCACATCTGCCAGGCCAGCCCACACCACGCGGTCCTTGATCGCTCTATGGGATCTCCTGCAGTAAGGGAGTCCTCGGGGCAGACCCAGCACAAGTACCGGTGTGTGTCTGTCCCGGGGTGGGCTGAGCAGCCCCCTCCCAGCCTCGGATGCCCTCGTCTGCTGTGCTGTACAAACACAGCTGCTGGGGGCAGGGAGAACCATGAGCAGTCAAGGCTTGTGTTCACAAGTTATGGAGGAGTCCATCCAGGTCAGTCCTAAGTGAAGGATTTATGTTTAGCTTGACCTGGCTTGCTCTGCCTGGAGCTTTTCTCTGGCTTAGCCCTGCAGTTAAGGGGAAAACAGAACAAACAGCGGATGCGTGTGAAGGTAGAAACGCAGTGGAAACGAGACACTTCATCTTTAAAATGAATACAACCCCAGAACAGGAGACGCAGCTGCCCCTCAAACCTGGGTTATCTGCAGTAAAGCCGCGGTGTCCGGTCCTCTCTGCATTTAAGATAGCTCACCATGCCACGGAGTCGGGGGCGTGGGGGTGAGGAACACAACCCCAAACCCCTCTCCCTTTAGCAGAGCAGGATCCCTTTAGCAGCAGAGAAATGCAGGCGGGTTCCTCTCGGGGAAACGCGAGCCACAATGCCCGCAGTGACCCGCGACGGCAGGGGCACAGCCGGCGCCCTGCGGAGCTGGGATTTCTGCTCCCACCGTAACCGGGGCGATTCTCCCAGGTCCAGAGGGGTTTTGGCGCTGCCGTGAAACAAGTGCCACGAGGACCGGGATGAGAAAATCCTTTGTGGAGGAGCGGAGACGAGGGCAGCGTGGGGCTGCCACGCACCACATCTTAGCACAGAAAGCAGCTGCCTAAAGCTGGCGGGAGACAGAGGGAAGCGGAAAAATCTGTTTCCAGCCCTGAAGTGGAGTCAACCCTCTCCTAGGGATGAATGTGGGGGGCACCCTCGGGCGAACCTCCAACCGGGGAAAGGCCCTGCTCCCCTGCGGTCCTTGTGGTGATGCTGGGAAGCCACCTCGGGCATCCTCGCCCCCGCGCACTGGCCTTTTGTTAGTGCCAGGAGGTTGGGGAGCGGTCAAAGCGCCCGGTCCCCGGGGTGACTTTGGGGGAGACAATACCAAAACCCCCCTCTCAAGCACCTCAACACTGAGGGCGGGCGGCGGGGGACACACACACCCCCAAGCGCAGTCTGTCCCCTGCGGGAACCAGAAACCTCCGGGGAAGAGCGAGGGGCCGCCGCTCCCCGGAGGCGACCGCCCGCTCCCCCGGGCGGCCCGGGCTACCCTGCCCCGCTCAGGCCCGGAGCGGCCCCGCCGGCTCGGAGCGCCCCTCCTGGCCCCGGCCCCGCCGCGGCTCCCCGACGGGAGGGAGGGAAGGAGAGGAGGCTCCGCCGCCGACCCACCCGCCGCCGCTTACCTTAGCGCCGAGGGGGGCGGCGGCGGCGCTGAGGAGGAGGAGGAGGAGGCGGAGGGGAGCGGCGGCCATGCCGCGCTGCTGCTGCTGCTGCAGCCGCGGAGGAGGCGGCGGGGCGGCCCACCAGCGGCGGTCGCAGGAGCAGCCGCCGCCGGAGCGCGGCCCGGCATGGCTGAGGGAGTTAATGACTTTACAACCTGCCGGGTGGCGGGCGGCGACCCGCGGCGCGGCCG
>VWYH01001148.1:592681-681976 GCA_013399365.1 Pampusana beccarii | reverse complement strand
GTTGGGGGGGGTAGGGGGGCCGGGCGGTGCCTCAGGCTCCGCCGCCCCGGGGCTCGGCCCCGCGTCCCGCCTGCGAGCTATGGGGCAGGCACGGGGGTGCCGGGCAGCCCGAGCCTGCCCCCTCGCACCGCCCTGCCCGCCGCCGCTCCCAGCGCCCGGCCCTTCGGCAATGGCGCTCGCCGCTTTCTGGAGCTTGTTCGCGGCGTCCCGGGACCGAGCGATCGGTCCCTGCGGAGCCGCCCGCGGGCTCGGGCACCCGGGCTGCAAAGCCAAGCCCTCCGTTCCTTTCCTCCTGCGCAAAACTTCGTTTGTTACCCGATTCATCTTTCCTGCCCTTTCCGGGCAAGCTCTTTCTCCTGGCGCATCCCTTCGGGTGGCCCCGGAGGGCAGCGCTCCCCCCATGAAACATCCCCCGCCATGGAGAGCTGCTCTTGCTGGGGGGCAGACGAATCATTCCCACATGGTGAGCCAGCCTGATGAGCTGGTCCATATTAAGAAAAGACATAGTTGTCCGGAGGCCCCAGGTCTCAGCCATGGTTTGTTAAGTCACATACCAAAGCCCAGCCTAAGTCTCACGTGGAAGTTCTCCACCGCCTCGGTTGGTGCATCCTGTCTTTATGCAGGAGCTGCAAAAGACACACTGCAAAATCAGACCTCTTGAGTCTACTTAGCATCCCTGGAGGGGTCTAAAAGACACATAGATGAGGTTCTTAGGGACATGGTTTAGTGCCAGTGTTGGGTTAATGGTTTGACTCAGTGATATTGAGGGTCTCTTCCAAGCAAAGTGATTCTACTATTCTACCCACATCTGTCTGCTTGAGGCTTCACTCAGAGGGTGCAGTGGCATCTCAGGAGCCCCCATAAGCTGAGAACCTTCCATGCTAAATAAATCAAAATTTCTTCCATGCTAAAGAAATCTGCTGATGCCTGTCTTCAGGCACAGCTTTTAGGCTGGTGCACCGAGATAGTCAACTTTGCAACTTAAAAGGGATGAATTTGCTTGCTGGTACCTTCCCCCCTCCCATCTGGATCCCACCCCTGCTGTGCTGGCGATCAGAAGGCCGCTCTTGGCGAGATGCTGCGAATCCCTGCGCCGCTCTCACACCTCGGCCCCCCCGGGAGCCAGGCTGCTGTGAGCCGTGGAACACAGGCTGTGCAAAAACAGCTTCAGATGTCCCCAGCCTGGGGCGGGCGTCTGGGGAGCAGCGGTTTCTGCCTGCCAGATGTGCTGTCCTTAGCGTGGGAAGGTGATCAGAGTCCTCCCCGCTGCTCCCCCTGCCAAGGATTTCAGCCTCAAGGTGGAGGGAGGGGAGAGGAACGATGGAGGGGTGTCAGCAGCGGGGAGCCACTGGGGATTCCTCATCAAAGCCTTTTTCTAGCAAGGAGGCGTCAAGGGGAGGAGGAGGCGATCCGCTTCTGACCCATCCAGAGAAAACAAGGCTGAGGAGGGCGGAAAAATAACGCAGGTGCTCTGTGAGCTGCCTTCTACAAAGGCGGGGGTGGGGGGGAAAGCTTCAGAGGTAATTCTTGGCTTTCCTGCCCTGCCACCACAGCCCTGTGTAATGTTCCTCTGGAGCCAGCTCCTGCCCTGCAGGTAAGGGTGAGCGAAGCGGCAGAGAGGCACAGAGGTGGGGGAGAAGCTGTGCCTAAGAAGAAAACTGGGGCTGGCTCCAGTTGAGCGAGGGAGTCAGTAGCAGGGCCAGTCTCACACAAGTTTTAATGCATCTCATCTTCTACAGCCCCTCTCAAAACCAGGGCCTGAGCAGCAGCCCTGGGAGGCAGGAGCAGCTGAGTACAGAGATGTGGGGAGAGGGACCTGCGTGGGAGGCACTAAGAGAGCGTGACAGGGTAAATCCAGGTGGGCTGCAATGCTTTTTCCCTCCAGGGCCCCTCTGTGCCCCCTCATTCCTGACCTTTCTTGTTAGTCCTGCTCTCATCCCACAAGCACAGCTCCTGAGCCTCTTCTGGTCTCAGGGGTGATGCACGTGTGGTGTGGAAGGCAACAAGACAATGTTAAAATGCTGCTTGCCATTCTACATCCTGAGCTTAAGCAGTGTGGTTGTTTTCTTGCTGTTCAGAGCAGATTTTTAATCCTCCTCTCAGTCGATATGAGAGATAAAGGTTCCCTGGTAGTCTTGAGACCCCTCCGGGAAACGATTGTATAGAAAAGCTTGATACTGAACCGATTAATACATTTGAAAATAGATGCCAATGTTATGAGTGTTTAGGTTGCCAGAGCCTGGACAGGAGCTGAAGAAAATCCAGAATAATATGTAAATCCTCTTTTTTTATCAACTCTCTCTCTGTTTAGGCCACAAACTTAAAAATTTGTGTGTGCTGAGGTGGTGTGACATTGGGTAGAACTGGTCTGATCAAGGGTGTTGAAATGAGAAACATTTGCTCTCTGCATTTCTGAAATATTTCAGTTGTCAGTGGATTTCAGTTTAATTGTTATCATTAAGTATTATGCAAACCTCAGTATGTTTCAGTCTGGGTTGAATTTAGCAGCTGTTTGTAAGTTTGTTTTTAGTTTTATGCTTAGTTGAAAAAGCTGTGAATGTTGTCCCAAACAACTGAGAAAAAGTTTGTTTGGTAATTTTCCAGAAAAAGCAAATATTCACCTTGTTTGCACAACTACAGCCCTGACATAAATAAAACTTTGTCCAGCAGGATGAACTCTGTTGCTTAGTGAACTGAAAATAGCTAGAGAAAAAAACAGAATATGGTAAGACTCCAGTGTCACTTCAAAGACTTTGCTGGTTTCTTTCACAATCTCATTATTTATTTTTAAATAGAAGTCTTGTTTCAGAAGCTAGCAGAAATTCTGTCGTTAAATGTCATAGAGTTATCTGTGTATTAGAAGAGCTGGGGTGGGTGATGCTTACAGTGATGTGCCCAAGCAGCATGAAGTCGCCTGTGCAAACCTTGGCTATGCGTTACGAACACAGCACATAAAACAGAGAGCGAGATAACGTTAAAATACAGATTTCCTTCAAGATATTGACATAACATGATTAACACTTTGCCGGTTCTGACAACAACGCCCGTACTGAAACGTGCAGAGAAGAAACAGTGTTTTCTGTTACCAAAGTAGTGTATAGCAATAAAAAGGAGGGAGAGGAGGAAGCAACTCGTGTCTCATACAAAACCATGCCCTGGGTTGCCCTGCTGATATTGGGCTCCAGCAGGTAATTCTCACACTTTGCCCAGTGTCTGTGATGGTTGAAACCCCCGTAGTCTTGTCTTCACATCCCCCAACAACCAAAAAGTCTGTTCTTTGGTTCCAGCTTGAATGAATAGCCCTCTCCTCTTCCTTTGTGTTGTCTCCTCCTCCAAGTTGATGGCTACAAATCTCCTGAGACAGGTCAAGGCACGCGGCAGGAGACTGGCTGTGGTTTTGGGTGCATGGCTGTGCCTCAGCAGAGCCGTCGGTGGGGCAGATCGACAAGGCACCACTGGCAGGAGACCTGGGCGACACCAGGGTCCCGCTGGCATAAGGAGCACTTGGATGTGATGCTTGTAAAAACATCGTAGTGTTCTTGATTCGTGTCTTGTTCAGACACAAAGCCCAGCTCTGCAAGGCCCCAGTCTGTGCTGCTCACATGGAAATAAGCTGTGCTCTCATGGAGCTGCTCCTTCTCAGGCAGGTTAGGCACAAGGGTTGACACCTGGGGCTGATCTTTGGGTGATTTATTATAAATGCTGTAACCATCACCTGCCCCTGAGGTGTTTCCTGAGCTGGCTGCTCTACCCCAGAGCTTCTGCAGAGACACAGTGTGCAGGGCCACCACAGAGTTTCCAGGATTCAAGTTCATCTTCCTGGCATGCAGAAGAGGAGGCACAGTAGGAAAACAACCCGCTTCATTGAGGATTTTTAGTGTTAACGCTAGAGATTGTCTTTCCCAGCTAATCCCAGCTCTGCTCCTAGTTTTTTTTAGCAGATGCCTGGCAGGGAAGCAAATGTGTTTTTGGAGGGCAAGGACCTGGTGTGCTGCCCTACATGATTTGAAATAAATATCAATATTAACATCTACATTCATCAATAAAAGGTAGCTAGGAGGAGGCAATAAGCCAGCTCCCTGCCCTATGCATGGATCGGAGATCCAGGTGAAGAACAATCTGCTGTGTGAGACCAAAGCTGATGCATCAGACCGAAGAGATGATCGTAGCCTTTTGGTGGCAAAGGGGTCAGGAGTGGACTGCTTTTTTAAGAGGTAGCATTAAGTTAAACTGTATTACTCATTCTTTTATCTGTGTGATCCCTTGGGGCTTCACACCATCAGAGTGACAGCAAAGTGGTTTCTGTTTCACTGCTCTCTGGTTTTGGAGCTTGTTCTCTGGCATATGAGATCCCCTTGTGGAATCCCCCTTTTGCACAGGGTTTAAGTGCTGACAAGCTGAAATTTCTTGTAATTGATGTTTAGGGGATTTCTGAATTGCAGGTTTGTTTGGACATCCTATTATGTGTTTAGGATCTGGGTTTTGCTGGGTGTCAGTCAGCCTGTGCAAGTGGGACTCTATCAGGACTGACTGCTCAGACCCTGGACTAGCAAACTGGTTTTCTTTCTGAAGCATGCCCTCAAAATGTTGGGCTTTGGGGAATTTGACCTTCCTGTGTTCCAGCAGCTCTCTGCAAAGAGAGAGAAACCTTCTAGTTACACGTTGAGACTGATATACATGATGTTAGCAAACTGAGGGGCAGCGAGAAATGGAAGAGCTACTGAACTGAAGTATATTTCTGGTGTAATAGTTGTATATGCTGTTTGTGTATTTCCTGATAGAAACACTACCTGCGAAGTCCTGTTTTCCCTCCTGCCTCCCCACACGGTGATGCTCTCCTGTGCAATTAGCAGACTAAAATATCCACTCTTCCCATCTGCCAGCAGGAAGCGTGTGATTTATCACCTCCAGGACTCAGCTGGCCAAATGGCCTGGATCACCTTGTACCTGTCAAACTCTTCCCAGGAAGGTTCGGTAAAACAAATTGAAGAGAAATATTAAAAGCACTGGTTGTGCCTTCAGCTGCACTGGAGTCAGCCAGGACACTTTCCAGTTCTTCCTGGGGCTCTGTCAGCCTTCGTCCCTAGGGCTTGGTGTGGATGTGGCAGCCCTCCTCCTCGATGGTCTGCACCGGGTGGATGGGTAGGACCAGGTGGGAGATGCGGCTCCACAGCCCACTCAGCTTGTCAGAGTCCATGTGGTCGTAGGAGCTGGGGGTCCTGGTGTTGGTGAACTTGGCCCAGAGGAAGTCGCGGACCTTCTCTTCCACCTGTGGGAGGCTGATGTGGGTGTCCAGGGCCTCCTCCTCCAGCAGCACGGTCAGCAGCAGAGCTACATCCTTGAAAGCAGCGCTTTCGTGGTCACAGTATTTGTAGAAGATGAGGGTGGCCCCCGCCGGCAGCAACTCGAAGCGGTGTATCACCGCAGCACGGCCCCCCGCCTCGAAAGCTGAGCTCAGCTCTGAGTCCACCTCCAGCTTGGCGTGGTCACTCTGGAGCCCGGATTTATCCGCGCCATCGATCTGTACCGTGCTGGCGTGCAGGGCGGCCGAGTAGGTGTTTCCCACGTGAGTGCTAAGGCACCGCAAAGTCCGCTCGCCCTTGCGGGCGGCCGTGAAGATGATGATGGCCGGCTGCGTGTGGTGGGACGTGTTGAGGTGCTTCTGCAGGAACTTGCGCCCGCGGAGCCACAGGTGGGGACTCTGCCCTGGAAACCTGTCCTGCAGCTGGTTGAACTGGGACAGGAACGCTTCCACCGCGGGGTTCCTGGGGGCTTGCTGGGACTCGGCGGACGGGCTGATGAAGCAGACTATGCAGTAGCCCAGCAATATGACGCTTACAATGACAAGCCCTGTTCAACAGAGGAGAGACGCGAGAAGGGGAACAGAAGTCAGTCCCAAGCGACCTGCAGTGATACGCTGGAAAGTAGCTACAAGGGCTCTTTTTTCCCCCTCTCAGACCTTCAACTCTCAGCGTTAGGAAGGTGGTTTAAGGTTGGGATGTTCTCTGGGGGCCCAGGAAAAGTGAGGAGGCTGCTTTGGCAGATGTTGTGGGACCCATGCTCCTACACACCAGCTGGGGGGGCTGCAGCTCCAGAGATGGAGACAAGGCTACGGCTGTTGTCACAGTGCAAAATTTCCTGAGGAAATTGCAGCTGGCCACAAGCTTTCTTCTCTTTCCCCCTCCTCTGTTCTCTTTAATGTTTGTGGCCATTTGGAGCACCTGCCTCCACACGGGGAGGTGTCTGACCCAGCTGTTGTGTTCACTGCCCCGCTGTGCTGGGTGAACAAAGGCTACCGTGCTCCTGCCCAGAAAAGGAGGACAGCGAGGTCCAGAAACAATTTGCATCCTTCTCCATGGCAAAGCAGGGTCTCTTTCTACCAGGAGAAACATGTGGTGCGGATCAGCTTGGGACAACCTACCACAGAGGGGACTGGGATGGGCAACATCAGCAGAGGAGCCCCAACCTCCCAGGAAACGCCAGGGAGCTCCTGTCACGCTGAACACGCTGCGCCTGCTTTTGAGGCTGGGGAGCTGGAGGGAAAGCTGCTACTACATGCTGAAACTCAGCTTATTTTTAAGGGCATGTTTTTTCCCTTAAACCCACAGAAAGACTGTGAAAGGTCCTGAGAGAGAAGAAGAATTAAATGTGCTTCATTACTTGTTCCCAGAGGATCAGTGCCTTCTGGTCGATGAGTACCAGGCAGGGGAAGCTTCTTTTCCTCACCTGTCCAGAACAGGGGCTTTTTGGCCTTCTCCTGGTCTGTGTTCTGGGTGGTGATGTTCTGCAAGGAGGACTGAGCCTCTGGCTTTGGGGCTGTGTACCCTACAGTAAGAGAAAGGAAAGTGTCACTCACTTTTCAGGGAACAGGGAAATTGGGCTGTAACAAGAAAAGCAACAGAGCTGCCAGGAGCTCCCAGCTGAGCGAAAGAGTTAGGAGTGAATATGGCTTTAGATTAATACTGCTTTGAGTCTGGGCTCTCTCTGCTGTTCGGGCAGGCAAAGGAGAAAGGTGATGCAGAGTGCAGTGTGGTTTCAGGCCTCTCAAAGCAGGGCAACAGCCAAAGGAGAGAGAAAGAGGGGAGCCAATTAATTCCTTTCACCTTGTTTCCTGGTCAGGTCTAGAAAGGTGACAACAGGCACTAGAGATCTCACCAGACCATGTTTCTAATGTCTATGGAGACTGTAGGCATGTACATGGTGGAGGAGCAGCGCTGTGCAGCCACCAGCTCACCTCTGGTCCCATATCTGTTCCTTAAGGTGCCTCGGGATCCACTCTCCTGTGTTTCTTGCTCTGTGTGCTCTTCTGGCTCCTGAGCCACGAGAGGGTCACTGCTGCTCTGCTCTGCCAGGAGGTCCTCGGTGGCATCTTCTGTGGCAGTTACATCTGGATGTGTCACTTTACTGTCAGAGCTCGGTGACTCGCTTCTTGATGAAGCATCTTCCTCTGCTGTGCAGGAGCTTTCACGTTGCCTGCTTGTGTCCTGGTCCTCCTGTGTTTCCTGGTGGACAGCGCTGTCTCCTTCACTGGCCATTTTATCATGGGCCAGCCCGGCTGTGGGGAACAAAATTCACAGACTTACACTTAGTCTCAGCACAAGAACGAGCAACTCTTCCTCCTGCTCTGCCTCCTCTAAGCAAAATCCAACTTATCATCATTTTGGAAATGCTGTACACAGGGATGGGGAGAGACTCACCTTCATCCAAGTCATCTTCTTCCTGGGGTCTTTCTGAGACGCCATCTCTTGTCTTCCCAGATTCTTCCAGTGATGCTTCAGCTTCCTGGTTAACCTGCCCCTCTACTGTGGGGCTGGTTAAATTAGACAGTGCTGTCTCTCCCCCATCAGCAGTTGGTGATTTACTCACCAAAGAGTCCTCCTCTGGTTTGCAGGAGGTCTCGGGACACCTGCTTGTCACTTGGTGCTCAGGTGTTTCTTGGGGGCTCTCTTGGTGCTCAGGATGCTCTGCTGTGCTCTCCACCTCATCTTGGGCTGGCCCGGCTGTTGGGATCAGAGTTCACGAGCTCAATTGGCCATTCAGGACTCAAGAACACCCAGTGCTTTCCCCCCACCCTGTAAAACTCCCAATTCTTGCATTTCAGAAACATCTACCTTCAGTGAGCTGAGGGGGAGAATAGGGTGACTTAAAGTGAGAAAATTCATGGGTCGAGATCAAGACAGCTGAATAGTTGGAGGAAAGGGGGGAGATCACAAGCGATGCAAAGGCCATCGCTCACCAGCTCCCACAAGCAGACTGATGCCAGGCCAGTCTCTGAGTGATGGCCACCTTGGAAGCCAAGCCCCTCTCCCTTTCTCCTTGTACCCCAGTTTTTGTTGCTAATGTTTCACTGTATGGAATCTCCCTTTGCCCACCTTGGGTCCCTACCCAATCTTCTTATCTGCTTGGCAGGAGGAGAGAGGGGAAGAAGAGAAGGCCTTGATGCTGTGCCAGAACTGTTCAGCAATAGCCAAAGCACTGCTGTGTTATCAACAGGTTTTTTGGGGTTTGTTTTTGTTTTTCTTTTAACCCACAAATCCTAACAGCACCGTACAGGCTGCTATGAGGAAAGTAAACTCTGTTTCAGTCAATGTCCCACACTGTCCCATGTGGGGTGGGCAGGCAATTCCTTCATTAAGTGGCAGGATATGTTACCACATCCTTCACAGACAGTGAGCTTTCCTAGGCTGGTAAGTTAAGGTGATGGATTTGAAGCATTTCTAAGGCCGTTGTTCAGTACCGGCCAGAATAGTTATGCCAACGCATTTCAGACATCTGAATATAAAGGTTAGCTCTGCTTCTGCTCCTTCTCCGCTCGTGTGCTGGAGCTGCTCTCCCAAAGAGCTATGGCAACGTGTTAATTAAAAGCAAACACTGGAGCATAATTCAATAGAGAAATTCCGAGGATGGGCATAAGCGCTTGCAACATGTTCTGAATCTTACAAAACCAAACAGTGCTGCCAAAATTTCAGGCGCTATTTGTGGACACTTGCTTATGAATAATCAAGCACTACAATTACAGAAAGCATTACGCTAACATTAGAATAAAAACTGATAAAAGTGGCAGGAAACTCCCTACTAATTTGAAAACAGAGAAGCAGCTGCTCTTGTCACGTGCCAGAACATGCTTGTCCTTTGGAGCACGATTTTTACATTCCTTGTTGCTGATTATTATGGGAACGCTTCTGAGTGCCTAGGACAAATCTGAGCGGGTTATAGCAGCACGGTGTCACTGAAATACTCACTGTAGCAGTCATAACAAGGCACCCAGAGAATCTAAGTACCTGGTAGAAACTGAACTATGAGGAACCTGCAGGTATCCTGCTATTCAGGCTGGGCACAAACTACTCCTTGCCCTGTCTCCTCCAGAGGTTTTCTATCCATAGGTGGTGGAAAACTGGGTTATTATTTAAGCATCTGTAGACGGGAAGCACTGGGATGCGAGGAAGAAAGCTCTCCCAGTCTGGAGCTCCATCTTTAGCCTTCCTTGTGCTGCCATCCTGGACACAGAGTGTAAACCTTGCTGCAGATGGGACTCCAAAACTGAAAGTAACTTGTTAATCCTCCACCCCTCAAAAAAAGATAGCAACCTGTTTTTCTTGGCCTGTAGAAGAGGGGATTCAAAAATTATTATTATTTTTCTTTTCCTTAGGTTTCCCACATCACTGTTGAAATCTTCTTGCAAAGGGATTTTCTTAGTAGACAGAGGAAGCATAGGATTCACTTACCTCCAGACAGATCCACACTTGGATTCTCTTCCATCTTCTTTCTCCCCTGAAGCTCTGGCTTCTGCACAGTTTCGTTTCACTTTCTGCTTCGGTCATAAGGAGATGTACCTCCCTGCTGCTGCTCAACCGGCTGACCAAGCCCCCTCACAGACACCATTCCGTCTTGGCCTCGCAAACTGTGGTTAAACACCCGTAAACCTGATAAGCAGAAACACAGGAGGAGTGATTCATGGTGGAGAAGGAGGCTCCTCCTTCCTTGCTTACCAAGCTGCTGTGAAAATGGAAGGATGTCACTGATAACCGTGAACTTTCAGCCCAAGGGCTATTAGATATTTTGCTTCCCGGCAGGCCACAAGCAGTCCAAGGGCTAACGCAAACCGCAGCTGTCTCCGGACAAGCTGTGGGGGGGTGAGGCACTGGTTTCTCACCCAGATGAACTTGGCCGTGGTCTCAGATGGCCGGCCAGGAGTGGGGGGCTCAGCGGGCTGCCCCCCGTGCTTTGGGGCACCCGGTATCCCGCAGGCAGGTGGACACAGAGCGACGAGCCTGCTCCACCTTGCCGTCCTCCCTCTGGTGTGCCGGAGCAGGTGGTGGTGGCGCTGGAAGGCGAAGCCCAGCCCTGGTGCAGCAGTGCCACCACCACCCCACCTCGCACCCATCCGAGGGGACCCAGCAGAGCCTTGGCCGGGTGTTGTGAACCCGCACCCACAGCCTGACTCCCCCAGAGCGATTATTTCCCCACACACACACCCCGTAAAGCATTTTGGGACCAGATGGAGCTCACTGGTGTGACCTGAGAAGGCTGATGGTTTTCTCAAGCACAACGCCTGCTCCTGGAAAACTGGCAGCACGGAAAACTCCCGAGAAACTTTCCCTGCTGGAGATCGGTTCGTGCGGGTTTCCGTACAAAAACCTCAAGCCCAGCCTTCTCAGCAGCTCTTCGAGCATCAGGGGGGCACCTTCCCCGCCTCGCACTGTCTCTACAGCTGAGGTTTTTTGCTAAATACAGGATTTGGAGGTGTGTTTGGGGTATGATTGCTGCTCGCTGCCCCGCGGCTCTCGTCCCTCCCCTCCCTGTGCCGTTCCCGCCGGTGACGCTCGGGCAGGAGAAGGAAGTCAGAGGAACAAAAGTGGCTTTTTGTGGAGTCAGACGCTTACCCGGGCTTGGAGGTTTGGAGCCGGTCGAGGCGGCGAAGTGAAGCGAGGGGTGGGTGGCAAGAGGAGGCCAGTACTGGCCCCTCCGCTTGCCCTTCCCAGCGGCCCTTTGGCCGGTGGCGGGACAGCCCGTGGCCCCAACGAGCACCCAAATCCTGCGCTGTCAACGTGACAGCGAACTCTGCCCTTCCCGGGCTCCGGCAGGCTGCTGGGAGGTGTAGTTTTCCTTCCCTCCTTCTCGCCGAAGATGGGCGGCTGCTCCCCTTTAAACAACAGCCGGGCGCTCAGGAAACGATAACTTCTTTTTTTGGCTGTGTTTCTGAAACTCTGTGCTCAATGCAGACTTTGCTTCAGGCAGACAGGGTGGTTGGCTTCTTTCTGCGTTAAGTAATGGTGTCGCAGACTTAAACAACTAAACGGCAGCGAGGAGGGAACTATTTTGAGAGTTGATTTTTATGCAGATCAGAAGCACCACAAGGAAAACAACCCGCACGTGTAGCTGGCAAACCCTGGACTCTGGAAATGTTTGGGAGCTGCAGGGTGGGCAATGGGGTGTGTTTAGCACCAGCCTGGAGGGCAAAGGATGGAGAGCCCCCCCAGTGCTCCCCTTCCAGCGTGGTCCAGAGACTGCAATGGGGGGAGGTCAGAGGGAGGGTGTGTAGCTGCTCCTGGCCTCATTTGGGCAATGGTTTTCTAAAAAACGATGCTATGCCTTGCTGCGCCTGTGAAGGGGACAGAAGCGGTTGCATCCCCTCCTGCTCCAGGACACGTTTAATGGGAAGCAGCAGCATGGAGCAGGGCATGCCAGGGGAAACACATCAGTAGTGCAGAGACTGCAACCCCTCTCAAATTCGGCTCACAGCCTTTTCACAAACATCCCAGAGGAGCCCAGCGGCAAACGGCCGAGACGAAGCACAGGGACAGGCAACTGGAACTGTGCTTGGAGGGAATAGAGACTAAACAGCTGGGACTCCTCGATTTGGAGAGCAGAAGGCTGAAGGGGGGATTTCACTGGTGGGCAGCTGCTGTTGACCAGATCCCTCAACACCAGGGCTTGAGACAGTTGTAAAACAGGTAAGAAGTTGGGTTCAAGGGGGACGCTAAAGCCGAGAGGTGCAGTGTGTAGCCCCCTGGGCAGGACGGGCCTGTCTCTCCCCTGGTTTCCATGAGCTGTCCATGCCCCACGGCCATCTGTGCGTCCATCCCTTGGCCGTATTGTAACCGCTCAGTTATGAGACACACGTGTATGTTGGTGAGTACCATGTACAAAAGATTTACTGCTGGTCGTATCAGGAAGGTGGGGAGGCGTGAGGGGTGTGCGGGCACAGCGCAGGGAGCGACGGCAGGATCCCACCTGCTCTCCAGCAGCACAGGGAGGCAGCGGGTTCCTCCGTGACCCACAGAGCCGCCCGGCTGGTGGCCAGGAGGGGACAAGGTCCACCTTCCCTTCCTGGCTGATTCAGCACATTCTTTTATCCTGGCCAAGCTCCCACTGGGTGCAGCGGATGCTGTAAAACTGGGGAAACAGCAAAGCAGGAAGGAAAAAGTCAGAACAGCTGATCTATGGAGAGCAAGATGTCCCTGAGGACTCTGCTTGTGGCCAAGAGCATGTGTGACCTGATCTGCTTCTAGACATAAGGGACAGCCGAGGTGGCCAACACAGGCAGCAGCTGAGGGTATCAAG
The DNA here is from genome assembly GCA_013399365.1 of Pampusana beccarii. NCBI lineage: Eukaryota > Metazoa > Chordata > Aves > Columbiformes > Columbidae > Pampusana > Pampusana beccarii. Next base: position 669,412 of record VWYH01001148.1, on the reverse strand, counting down.
GGCTTCCTGAAAATTAAAGTATTTTACATCCTTCTGTCCCTACAACCAGCCAGGCAGTCACTTCAGCACGGGAGGCGATCGGGAGCATCCGCAGAACCGCAAATGTTGTGAAACCGGCGGTGGAACCCCAGCTCAGCAAGCGTGTGACAAAATCAGGGGGCAGCTTCCGTCTGTGCTGGTCAAGAACACCCAATTACTGAACAGTAGCCAGACAGGAGAATTAACTCCTTGGTCTAGGACATGAAGTCACCCACCATCACAAAACTGTCACAAAATAGCATGGTGACATTGTCTAATGTTGCTTTTCTGCTGTCAGCATTCACAAAGTCATGGGATATGAGCTGGGATGTATTAATAGAATTGTAACTTAATAAATCTGGTCTTTTTTTAACTCATGTTTGAGGTAGCGGTTTATTTAAATAGGAATAACATTTTCTCTCATCTGCGGAAGGATCAAGAGTGAGCAGATGAATTACAAAGTACAGGCTATGTTAATATTTACATAAAGTAACCATTTAGTAGCTTTCTTTGGAAACTTGTGAATAAAGTGATACTGCTTGTAGTTGGGGTCAGCAATGGTGAGCCTGTCACCGGCAGGCCCCTATCTACCTGATTTGAACTGCACAAACAGTTCAGCTGTACTTTGCAACCTCCTAATTACATCCTCTTTTATTTTTGCTTTAGAAGCATTGCTCAATATCTGTGTTCTGCTTTTATATCTGAAAAGAACGGCAGGATTTACTCTATTGCTGGTACAGGAGTTATGTGTAAGTTATCTCACAAATACATGCTTGCTTCTGGATGAAACTGAACATTTATGGGGTGCTAGTAGAGCAGTACAATGTATTTTTATTTTGAAAAATATGTACAGACAAGACAGCTGCAGAAGGGAAGATGGAATGGCACTTTCCTCGCCCACCCTTCTTGTTTGAGTCCAGGGACAGTACACACGTACCTTGTTTACAACCCCACAAAACAAATAACATCACAAACATGAGCATGCGTGTTTGGGAGCATTGTAGGGTAAGATAACGGCCTTCAGGCTTCTTACAGGTGTCAGCATCACCTTCCTGAATCCTGTCTTTTTTTGTATGTAGAAATCTTCAAGAAATTACAACAGGGGCCCTGCTTGCTTAGCAACTTGTCTGCAAACTGGTCCTAAACTGTTCACTCCCCTGGTGAGCACCTGTGCAGTGGTTAACAGAGCATGTTACAGAGGTGGTGGATGAACCATCCCTAGAGACATCCCAGGCCAGGCTGGACGGGGCTCTGAGCAACCTGAGCTGGTGAAGACGTCCCTGCTCATGGCAGGGGTGGCACTGGATGAGCTTTGAAGGTCCCTTCTCACCCAAACTATTCCATGTCTGTCCCGTCAGAAGAGAGGGACGCCAGACACATACACACACAGTGTAGTAGTTTCACCCCGCCCCGGGCCCCAGCCCATCCCGCTGTGTCACGGAGGCCGCGCCTGGGACCTCCCCAAGGGTCACCCGGGACCTCCCCAAGCGTCACCCGTGCCCCGGCGGCCCCGTCAGCACCTCGGCCCCTCAGCCGGGGGCAGCGCAACCGGCCGCCCTGCCCCGGTCGCGCCGCCTGCCGGAGCGCGGCAGCGGGCCCAGGCCCGCCCGGAGNGCGGGCGGGCGGCCCCGCTCCCCCAGCGGCGGCCGGGCCATGGCGAGCCGCCCGCTGTTCCACGTGACGCCGCGCCGCCCCATCCGCGCGCGGGCGACGGGTGATGACGTAACGGAAGCGGCGGGCGATGACGCACCGGAAGCGGCGGGCGCCGGATCCGCCCCGCGGTTCAGGCGGCGGGAAGTGAGGTTCGCGGAGCCGCCCCCGCCGCGGGAAGGCGGCAGCTTCGGTCCCGCGCGGCGCGGAGCGGCAGCGGGCGGGATGGTGGGGGGGAGCGACGGGCAGGCTCCGCCGGGCGGCACCGAGCTGAAGTGCAGGCGGAAAAGCCCCCGGTTGGCGGCGGCGGCGGCGCAGGCGGAGGAAGCGGAGCCCGAGCCCGAGCCCGGGGAGGCCCTGGAGGGTGAGCGGCGCGGGCGGGCGCGCACAGCGCCCCGCGGTGGATCCCGTGGTTGAGGGCGCGGTGGGGCGGTGCGAAGTGGGGCGGGCGGGCGAGCTTGGTCGCTCCTTCCCCGCGGGGCGGGAGGCGGAGGCGGCCCGGGGGGTGTTGAGATGGGGTTGGGGGGCAGGTGCCCTCCCGGACAGCCCTGCTGGAAACACAGGTGGTGCAGGGGGTGTGAAAAGGGTGTTTGGTGCTCCCGGATGGCTGTCGGTAGGTGGGGTTGAAAGGGAGCTGCCCGATCTCGCCGCAACATCCACCGTTTTCTCATTTTAGGTGACGAGCATCACTTCGGGAATCCAGACTCCTTGACTCGACCCCCGATCAAAGCTCATAGATCGGCAGGTAGGTTTTGTCTTGGAAAGAGGTTACTGTACACGCTGCTTGCAAAGGTGTTGAAATGTGCAAAACCTGAGGAAATTGAGTTTATTTGGGTTTAGTTCTTTTTCCAGGTTTTGCCGTGCTTCTGGTGCACAGGTGAGGAAATCCTGCTGGGGTTTCTATTCCATACGTGAGAGATGGGGAGTGTGTCTCTGCCTTCCAAAAGGATTGGCGCATATATAGCACACCGAATCCCTTAGTGACTGTTTTACTTTGTGCGTCAATTGGAATAGTATTTTGTAGTACACAGCTGTACTACTGCTTTAATTCCATACCTGAACTTTTTTATTTCCCCCTCCTTGAATCCAGGCAACCATGTGGTTGCACTTTATCCTTACAAACCTTTTCTCCCGATGTTCTGCTTTTGACCGGCTTTCCAGCCCTGACCTTTGCTCTGTGACTCCTGTAATCTCACAGGGCTTTATTCTTTCTAGTTAGTAACATTAACAGAGCTGGGTTTCAGCATCTGAATGGCTGTGTAATTAGGCAAGCAATCTACAGGTGTTGGTTTAGAGTCTTCTTGGCTACATGAGGGCATTAAGTGAGGAGCATGGCTTTTAGCATTTGGTGTCTTGATATCTGCTTTTTTTTCAAGCCTTTTAAAGCCAAGGACTCCTAAAAATTAAAAAAAAAAAAAAGAAAAAAAAAGGCATGCGGTGGTGTAGACAGTTAGATTTGCAGTGAACTCAAATTTACCATAAGCTTTTCCAATCTTAGTTGCTTTTGGTTACATTTTAAGGAAGTAACTCTTGTGAGATCACAACTTGAGAGTCACTGATTTAGGTCATGTATGTTCTGAAACTGTCTTGGGTCCTTCAGGTTTGTGATGTTACGAGAACAGCTGATACTTCACTTTTACCAAACTTTTAGGTGTTTTTTTTCGTTCTTTTGCTTCCTGACAGGCAGTTCTTCAACTTCCTTTCTTCAAGAGAGCCCAATAAAGGAAAAAGCAAAGGCTTATGACAGTAACGAACCCGAGGAACCAGCAAGGCATCAACCAAACCTTTATACACCATTAAAAGGTAACAACGCTAATTTTATCAGTACCTTTTCCATGATGTAACAAATGGTTGTTTAAATGTGCTAAAATTACATTTTTCAGTTCTGTTACAAAAGGGGGAGTCGTTGAGTTGAAATCTGAATGGATTAATAAGTTTAAGGAAAGAAGTATTAATTTTTCAGTGTGTGCTCCTGCACTCGAGTCAAATCAAACCTGATTGTAGTCATCTGCTTGGATGTAAAACTTTAAAGTTCAAGAAAGCACAGTTTTAAATTTTGATGAATACATAGCTGTTTTTTGAAAAGCAAAACAAAAAGATGAGTAATATAGCTGCATCAGAAACTGTTACAAGAGTGGATCTTTAATTGCTTCAGGCAAAACAAACCTGTTCTTTTTCTAAAAAGCTGAGTTACTTTTGACTTTAGGAGGAGGAAGCTGACTATACCAAGTGACTTCAAAGTGAGGGAGCACTTTTTCTGCTCACTGCTCAGAGATTTTTCTCTGTGTGTTACAGAAGCAATAGGGGAATACGGTGAGGAGGAAAATATGGGATACTATTTAGCCCAGTGGAATGTAGTTAGGTTACCACAGGTGGTTTGAATACATCCAAATAGATACAGTAGATGAGGGAGGTTTTTAGGGGAGCTGGCAACTAGTTGGAGAGTGAGGCAGGTGCTTGCATTCGTTTGGTCAGTAACAATTCTAATCACAGTGTTAATGGGAGAGCACTGAGTACAGACCAAGGAAACACGGGCACAAAGGAGGTAGGTGGGATGTGGACAAGAAGATGCCTGTGCCAGCCGGCTGTTCCCCACCAGCACAGGCAGGATTCTGCTCAGGGAGCCAAGAACATGCCCATGTGTGCTGGAGTCCCCTCAGTCCAATAGCTGCATTGTTATGGTGGTGGCTTTACACTGGTTGGTTTTGGTTTTCCTTCCTGCTGAATAGTTCTGGTTTCACAAATGACGAGTCTGGTACCATCCCTGAGCAATCAATCAATACTGCTAATTCCCCATCCTTTCCATTTTATCATTGTTTTGTTACTTTTTAAAAGAAAAAAACAGGAAGGATAATTTTGTGTCACATTGGGAAGAGCAGGGTGAAGGGCCAAATTAAGTCCTTTCTATTAGATAAGAGTAGGTTTCTCCATCTGCAGAGAAGGGTGTGAGAGGCTGTTGTATGCCCCAGGCTTGGTTTGGCACTACAGCACATACTCCTTCCCTAGCAACCTTTGAAGATTTCATAGAAAGGGCTAAAAGCATGTATGGCTTGTCTGTCTTACTCTGGCTTCTGATGGGATAACCAAGTTTGTTCATTTGTGCTTCAGTTTCAGAAAGAAAGGCTGACTTCCTTGAAAAGAATCAAGAGCATCACGCAACTACATTACAGAGTAAGTTGAACAATAGATACCTAGTCTTTCCCTGTGAACAAAACCTTCACCTTTTGTTAGCAGTGAATGTTAGATTAGTGTGTACGCATCACCTTCCCTTCTAGCCCTTCCCTGGGTAACGGTGGCCTGTGATGACTGAATTAGTTGTCTTATATTCCTGGAGAGGAGCAGAATTTTCTTTGCTGGAAAACTCTAGTCTGTTCGTCTAATGACCAATTCCTTGTGTTTCAGATTTTTATCATTGGTTGCTTTTGTGGATTTGTTGTTTTGGGTTTTATTTTTCTCTAGGAAGAGTACTTGAAAGGAGAGGGAAGAAAAATGTTCTTAGTAGCCTTCTGTTCTTAATGTCTTGGCGCTTGTTTCTATCCTGAGCACATACAAATTAGCAAAGTCTTGTAAGTCAGAATTCAGTCTGGAGAACATGTGTGGGGTGTTGTTTGAGGTTTGGTGGCACCACGGTGCCTTCCAGAAGAGAAGCTTGTCTTGTGGTAACTGTACATCTGCAAAACGTTCTTGAAAAATGAATTGATGCAGGGAGTTCTGGCTCGTCTTGTACTTCTTCTTTCCAGTGCCGGAGGTAATAGGTGCTGCAGGAGTGACCAGTTGTGTGTTGAGCAAAGAACTTTGGAAAATCACTTGAAACTCTGAAAGCTTGAAGGTGTCTGCAGAAGTAATGCCTTTTGAATTAGGAAAGACAAATAATTTGCTTGGCCTTCATGCAAATTGTGTTGTAAATAAGACAAGATTCTTAGGTAGAATAGGATCAGGTTTTAGACTGTTCATTGATTTTTTTTTTTTTTTTAATTTTTTTTTTTCCCTTTAGGGTATGAATTGCAGCTGTCTCCTAAATATGAAACCTAGGCTCTGCAAACAGGGCTGTATGTAAAATATTACAGAATTTAGGTGATTTTGGTCTGTTAACTATTAGAAGACTTATATAAGCTTAGCCAGTTACAAGCTCTGTGTCTGTGCCCTATCGGGGCAGGGGGTTGAAATTACAGAATGGAGTAGTTCATTAAGCCAGTTAAGCTCCAGCTTAAACCAGAGCTGCTTTTAGCACCTTCTGCGGTTACATTCATACAGAAGCAAGGTTATAGAATTTATTTTAGTGTTCTTGAAATAACTACTGCAGGGTGTGCTTGTTCAATTTATTCTCAATAGCGGCATTGACAGCATCCTGATTTGGTTATATATTATTAAGGTCCCTTCAGCTTTGAACCAGTTGCTGTAGTTCACAAGGAGCCAGAAATTCTTGTGTCTTTTTAATTAACTGACTAAATACAGAAAATATGCTGACCAGTAATTGCACTGTATATATTCATACTGGTCTCTTGGGAAAGTTGTTCATAATGCTCTTTTATGGATAATGTCTCTTGTAATTGCTGTCTGAGTCCATTTAAGTAAATAGACCAAAAGTATATTTTGAAGTAGAAAGCTTGCATTTTGCTTTAAAAGAACAATTTATCTCAAGAAGCTGACTGCTGATGAAGCAAGCCTCTGACCCAAGCTAGATGGAGAGGGGACATGAGACTATGGCTTTAACATATTGCTTTTCATACTTATATCTTGCATTATGTTATTTTTCTAATATGTGTGTTAATTTAGCCTCAATTTTTCTGTCCCTTAAATTCATGAACAAAATCAGGAAACTTAATTGGGACATGGGATCCTTCTGCACAAAATAACAGGTTGTTAGATCTCTGCAGTTTTGTCATCTTGTACTTGAAATGCCTCCGTTTTTATTTGCGTAAGATTTCAAGAGCTCAAAATCTTTGTGGGTGATTTGTGATAGGTTGGGGACCTGTGCTTTTTATGCAAGATTGTCAAGATGGCTGAAGAACTAACATATAGCAAAAAGTGTAGATGGAAAGTTGGTTTGACAGCTGAATGGGACTTTTTGGGCTAACGTGTTATTTTCCTTGTTCAAGACGGTCTTTGCCTGAGCACAGGAAGGCGGATGATGCAGAAAAGAACAGAAAGCCCCAGACTTGGTAGAGCCCTACCCAGGATGAGGTCACTGCATCCCCTTTCCTCCTGCTTAGCAAGACTGCGTTCACTTCAAGAAGGTGTTACGCAAGGGTGCTTTGTTAACCTTCCTGTGAGCTTCGTAGAATTTTGTATGTCAAAGCAAAAATAAGACCAGTTTTTCAATGAAAATACTGCAGTTTGGTGATTTAAAGTCCCTGGTAAATTCCCCACTGGAAGATTGGTTATAATTGTTGTTTTAGTATTTTACTCATGTTCCTTTCTTAATCTCTTAACAGGCAGAAGGAAATTTCGAGACCAGCCCAGCATAGGGAAGAAGTCACAGCCTCTGGCCAAAAGTAAGACTTCTGCTTTCACTTCTATTTCATGCTTGTGGTACATTTAACCATTTTCATGCCTGTCCAAGTATTAGATTTCCTGGTAGCTGGTGTTAAACTGAGGGTCCTTGTCAGAACAGCTGACTTGCTTGCTAGGGCATGTTTTTTCAGCACTAAGGAAGGAAGAATATTGTATAATAGGTAATGTTTCCACCTGAATTTAAGGTCTTCCATCTCTCATGTTTACAAAGATTGGTTGCAAGTTTAAAATTGAGGCAGGCCTAGTGGTGTTGTTATTTAACAGTTTTTGTGTTGCTGTCCTGATAAAAGGGTATAAAAAGGTAGCATGAGGTATACAGTTCTGTCCTGTTACCAGGGAGGTTCGTATATTTTTGTCACGAATTGAGCTTTGAGAAGCTGACAGATCCAAAAACCACTGATAATGTTTTCTGATAATGTTTGAGATGCAAATAATGCTGCAGAAACTATTTTTATCCTTATGGGGATAAGGAGGAGAAGTAACACCACAGAAACCATCCTGGTGATGCCAGGTTTTGTATAGGGCTTTTTCTGCAGAGCCTAAACGTAGGAATAAGCTTAACCTTTTCCAGAACCATTTTAAGCTCTTAGTTTGGATTTGATTCAGTATTGATAAACTTTCAGAAGAACGTCTAAATTCTTAGTCAATCTGGAATGCCTAAAAAGTCCCTTTTTAATGCTGTCACTTCACTAAATTGCTGAAGAAGTTAAAAGTTTGTGTTTTGTGTATTGGTTCTTTGTGTGTGTGTGTAGTTTTTTTAACTACAACATCTTCATGCTCTCCAACTAGGTACCAGTAGCTTGAGAGTGGGATGAGTTCATTGAATTCTACTGTTACCTCTTATTTTCTTCTCACTTGTTGACTTCTGATTCCTTTTAAAACGTGGTTTTCTTCCTGTTTGCTCCTCCTTTCTACAGATGATGGTGAATCACAGAGTGGATTTCACAAGAGCTGGACTTTGTTACTGGTTCTGTTAATTGGTGTCCCATTGCTTTATGTCCTGTGGAGTGGAATACCAAGTCTTCTGGATGCAACTTTGTCAAGTAGAGATACACAAATTCTACAGGCGTTTCGGGCCCAGATGGAGAAACTAAAAGATACTTACCAAAGTCAGGACCCTAACCTGTGGAAAAGAACCCACGTGTTCCTTGAGAAACACCTTAACGCTTCCCATCTGCATTTGGAGCCAGCCATCTTACTGTTCACCGCGGGCCAAGAAGCTGAGAAAGCGCTGAGGTGCCTAAGTTATGAGATTGCCGATGCTTTTGCCCTTTCCCAGAACGCTACTACGATCAAAATTAATGGGGCAGACAAAGCCATATTAGATAGTGACATTGTCAAGCTGGAGGTAGATAATGAGCTCAGCTCTGGGTTCAGAGAAGGCAAGAAGGTAGCGGTGGTGCATCGGTTTGAGTTACTGCCTGCAGGCTCCACCTTAATCTTTTACAAGTACTGTGACCATGAAAACGCAGCATTTAAGGATGTGGCTCTGCTGTTGACAGTTCTCCTGGATGAGCAGTCGCTGAGAAAGAGCCTCACCTTACAAGAAGTTGAGGAGAAAGTCCGGGATTTCCTCTGGGAGAAGTTTACCAGTTCAGATGTTCCTAGTTCTTACAATAGCATGGACACAGATAAGCTGAGTGGACTGTGGAGCCGTATTTCTCATCTTGTGTTGCCTGTTTGGCCTGAAAAAGGCCTCCCTGTGGAGGGATGCAGATAAAAATCATTGGAGAGGACTGGGGAAAGGAAGAAGACAGCAAATGTATGTTGTGATGGCTGAACAGGGAAGATCTTCTGTGGCAGCTGAGCTCAGGCAGCAAACAGCACTTTCTGTGCAAAAAAATTCTACCAGCTGGCAGGGTTGTTTCTGCTAAAGTAACCGGGACTTCTCTAAATCAGCTGCAGAATGTAAGCAAGGAACTTGCTGGTTGTTGGTAAGTTGTGTTCAGTAACTTATTCAGGCTTGGCGTCCTGGAGCTGGAAGTAAGTGCCCACTAGTGCAGAACCACTCATCTGCTCCTAGAGCTGCCTTGGTGCATTATTGGCTTTGCTATGAGGATCCTTTTCTGATGGTGGATAAAGCTGGTATTGCGTTTGACAAGGTAATAGGGTGCAAAACCATCACCTACATCTGCCACAGTTACTTAATTTTCTTCTAACATAAGAAAGAACATAAACTGAAAATGATGGTAAGGTGATGTGTGAGTCTTAAGCACAAACCTTTTCTTAATCAGTCTGATCACAACATAGGTGTCAGCTCTCTCCGACTTCTAGAAATGGCAAAATTGCTCCAAAGATTTGTAGCTTGCAGAGAACCTTTCAGCAACTGTTTCCTCCTTAAAAGAGCCTGCCCCAAACAGTTCTGCAGAGTGGCAAAAGCTGAGGTATGAAGGATTGCTTGACGTTGGTAGTACTGATGTCAGGTAAGTAACCCCTCAGTGCCTCTTTGCCTCGCTGCTTCCAGGAACTCTCTGCTCTTTGTCAAAGTTCTGCAAGTCTTAAAATTTCTGGGGAAATGATAAAATGTCAGCCATGTGTGTACTAAAGACCTGTTATATCTCGTTTCCAAACAAAAGTGTGGGAAGATGTAGGTTCTTTCTCATTTTAATAAGATAACTATTTTTGCATCAAGAGAATTTATTTATTTGTGGAACTTGCTATCCTAGAAAAATAACATTTCTTTGTGTATATGCGTATAACCTGCTGCCTGCTGTATAAGCTTCTAGTGAAGAACAGATTTACAATGCATGCTCTTAAAATACATTTTTTTAGCGTGCCTCATGCTGAGAATCCCTCACACCAGACTAAAAACGTGTACCTGTTTCTATTTTGTGCAAAAAATAAAGAAAATTGAAGCACTTCCATGTCAATGCTGTTAGTGTATGCTCATGAACTACTGGTCCGTGTGGATTTGGTTTTATTGAGTACAAAGGAACGTGTGAAGACTGCTCTCAAATTAATAGGATATTTTGTTGTAACAGCTGAGAGATGAGTGGCTCTTGGACTCCTCCTTTATTCACAAGCCTCTTGAGCTGTCCTGTTGCAAAAAATCCTTAACCAGGAAAACCTCTGCAGGTGCTGGACCTTTTGGCTTCTTTGTGCAAGCAAAGGTTTGGGGTGTTATGTGGAATAGACTAAAATCACCCTAAGTATGTAAAAGAACACAGTTAGAGGGACAGAGTGCTGTGGTCACTTAGAGGTGGATTTGTTCTAACCACCGAGAGCCAGCAATGGATAGTGCTTTTACTGTCTATATTGCTTTCCATTAAAATAAAAAAGACATAGAAGTGCTGCTGTTCTGCATGTTTAAGAATAGCTCAGGAAGGAAAAGATGGCATTTACATTTTAGACATTTCACTGGACAAATGTTTTTTACAAAAACAACTGTGACTTACTTCTGAGTGTGTCCTGATAGCAGATCTGTTTGTATATTATGTGAACTATTTTAGTAATCATTAAATTTACTTGTTTGTTTTATAAGCTGTTTTATGATTTGGCCATTGAATTTTAAGGGGTTAGATTTTTTTTTTATACATATAAGATTGTTTCTTTTAAGTGTCTGTATTTGGTCAAAGGTAAAATACAACCTTTTGCAAAATTTAGAACTTTGAAGAAACTTGAATTACATGATAGATAATGGGATCTAGATGCATGTATTTGATAATATCAGGTCTTTTCTCTGATGGGGCACAATTCAGGAAATTGTAATAGCCGTGAATTGTCTTCTACTTGGTGTTCTTGTACTGTTCCTCAGCTGGAACTAGTGATGAGATATGGTTCACTTGTTTCATTAGTCCGATACAAGAGTCAGCAGCTGACCAAAGGGATGACTTCATTCTTGTTCCACTCCTAGCTGCATGTTCTGTACCTTTGCTGTTGCAAACTGGTGCACCATGAACTGACTGGAGGGACAATCTTACTAAAATAGATCTTGGGAAAAAAGTACATACTTAGGAGAATTGGCAGCCACAAAAAAGACCCAAAAAAACAACTAAGTTATGACATGAAAGCAACCTCTTCTAAAACTGCTCCCCCCAAGATTATGGGGTATTAGAGAGCTATGTTCCCCTGTTTCAAGACAAAATAGGAAGGTGCCTGGAACATAAAGACTTAATGTTCTACTTAATCTTGTGCCAGACAAAAGAGAATGACTTGATGTTTTTTTGTTAAGCAGTAAGGAAAATTAGGTGTATTTTCAAATCCATGGTGTGCTGCTTAGTCTGGAAAAATAAATCAAAAGCAAGATGCTGTACACACCAAATAGTCCCTTCTGGAGGAGTGGGAAGGCTCAGGATTAGAAGGCTGTTCCTGCTCTTGAAGTTTTATGTCCTTTTTGTAGCTGTTTGTGGCTTTGTCCTTAAAAGGCTCTCATTAAATATTCACAGGTAATTAATGCAGATCTCATTAAGTAACTCCTCCTCAGCCAGAGGTGAAGAGTAATGTCTGTCTGTGTTGCTCACAGGCAGCTGATTACTATCTATCCTCCTTGTATAATTACTTCATTGCCGGCAGCAAGCATAGCCATTTGATGTTTTTTCCGAATTGTAAAATACTTTGGCTTCTTCTAGGGAAATCTCCCTTCTGAGGTCGACCTGTCCCTAACTGTCAGCAGCTCAGCAAATTAAATAGTCTGTGACAGCAAAAATGTGCTTATATAGAGCAAAGACACCAGGTCTGGCCTTGAGACTGAGGAGGGGACGTTTCTTGTTCTGTGGGCTTACGGTAAAAAAGCTTTGCACAGAACAGCACCTCTGGGGAGCAGAACCAGCTGCAAACCAACAGGGAGCCAAAATTTCCAGCAAACTGGACTGGAAAGCACAAGTCAAACTGCTCCTTGGGCTGCGAGCAGACAGACACCTGCAGCTGGAGAGAGCCCCTGTGCAGGCAGCCAGCCCAGGGTGGAGTGTGGCCCCTCTTTTGTTACTGCTGCTGCCACCTGTGAGCACCCAGAGGGTGACAATACCCATACTGCCCTCAGCCCTGCGTGCTGGAAAAGGGACTTAAAACAACGCGCAGCCCCGCTGTTGTTACCTTGTCTCTCACACCCTGCTCTGAGTCACGTTGCGCTGAGCGGTGGAGTTTTGAGCATGCTAAGCAGGCTTGTTAAGAGGACTAATTTCCACCCCCCACATTTTTCACTCCAACAAAAGCATTTGCTTGTTTTCCACAAATTGAAAACAAAAAGATCATGGTTTTCACACACTTTATAATTGATTCAGCTCAAACTGTGTGCAAAACGCAAGGCTAGCTCCACGCTAAGGTAGGCATATAAGTGTTTAGTGTACAGAATGCAGCTATGTGCACCTTGTGCGGTACAATCTCAGGTGTGCTGTATTTAAGAAATTTTTGGAGGTGCGTAATGATATATGAACAACTTGCCAGATTGTGTGCAAAGATCCAGTACCACAGCTGGAAAATTATGAGAGCGAGTTGGAAGTGGTCCCTTCTATTTCATAAGCCCAAATCATGTGGACAACAATTTTTCATGCATTGTTTCTGCTGTAAAACAAACTGCAAAATTGTAGGAGTGCGTAAAAGGTGGCGGAGGGGTTGTTCGTGTAGTTCTCACAGCTGTCCTGTTTTATTGTCAGCTCCTGACAGTTGGATTTATAATTGAATGCCTGGACAACCTCATTCCACGTCCAACAGGTGGACGCACCCTTCCCCAAATTCCTCCGGGGCTCTTGGGAGCCACGTCGGTCAAGGAAAGCAGGGAGGGAGTCTGCGGGGACTCGAGCTGATCTTTCGGCTGCAATAGCCAGCTGCCCCTTTCTAATTTTAGAAGGGGTGTGCAAGAGTAGTATGGAGTGGAAAACTTCCCAAACCTCTCTCTTAAAGCTGCAATAACCAAGTTAGCGTAAGATGAGATTGTGGCTCTTTGCTTTTAACTGACGATCTGCCTTCATCCACCGCTTTCAGCGCTGGGGCCATGCTTGCTGCGCTTCTCTCCGTTGCTCTGTAGTTCAGTGAGCAGTTTGTCAAACTGGAGTGTGTTCAGTTCCTCCTCTCAGCTGTGGCTGTTTGCAGGTAAATGCTTTCTTTATTTCTAGTCTTAGAGTATTTCACGACGTGATTGCATTTCCCTTAAGAATGTCTTTCTCTTTTTGTGTGATGTTTGCCTGTCAGAGCTTTGCACTCGTTGGTAGGGAATATTTGAAAAAGTAATCTAAAGTTTTACAATTAAGTTCTACTGCAAATACAGAGAATAAATATAAGCCATATAGAAGCAAAAACAGTATTTGCCCTTTAATTTTATTTGACTGAAATTATTTTCATGTTTGAGAAAATCCTAATGTGATGCCTTGTTTGCCTGAAGATGAAAAGGAGGAGCATGAAACTAGATTAACTGCTTCCAAGCAGAAAAGAGAAACTATGTTTAAAAGCATAATTAAAGAGGTAGTGCATTACAAAAGTGCTGAATAATTTAAATAGCCTGCCAATCCAGCAATATTAAGCAGTGAATTTAAGAAAACAGTAGGTGATGACAGGGAATGTAATAATTTAATTTGCCCTAGTCTGCAATCAGGACTCCCATACACTGTAGTAATATTGTTTTCATTGACTGAATTTGTCATTATTGTTATTATTACTTGCAGTCTTCCTCCTGCACTTGGAAGGAGCAGGTTTGCTCTTTGAGGACTCAGGAGGGAATCAGGCACTACTTACCACTTTTTCCCACTGGAGCTGTGCTCATCTTTTGGTGTTCACGTTATTTTTTTCCCCTCATCTGGCAAAACAAAACCATTTTCAAAGGTTTAACCACTGACATCTCAAGCTCCTCTCTTGTTTCAAAGCAGGTATGCTTACACTGGAAAATACACTCTGTAATTAGTGTATGTAAAAGAGACAAATTAAGGTTAAATGGGTATCCTGTAATTGTGATATGATTAAGTTCTGCATTGCTTAAGCTTTGCAGCTGTAATGGTCTCAGTGTTTAGGGTGTTTTTGTATGGTGTTCCTGTATGGGAATACTTTATGTGCAAAATGTTGACCATTCACAAGAGAAGAGGCTATGTAAAAATAGTTTAATCCTTTTTAGTTAAGAAAAAAAGGAGGAGAAACATAAAAGCTCCAGTAGTTTTAGTGATTTTTAGTGGTTTGGGTAGATAACTCTCTGCCCCCATGCTCCCCCAAGAAATCTGGCATCTGTAGTCCAACAATCATACTAATGACTGAAAACCAGACTCTGGTGAAATTGTAGACAAGCCCTGAAGGAGACATTCCCAAAATAACCATAGGAAGAATTTCTTTTTTCCTATTCTAACGACTTTCCTTATGCAGTGGAAATAATTTTGTTTTAGTTGGATAACATCTTAAACCTATTTTTGAAACATGGGTGGTTTTAATGCATCTTTGGGGTGGAATCTATGCAATAGAAGATACTAATGAACTCTTCTGGGTTTGTAATGACTGCTAAAAGTGAAATTGGTGGCACTCAGACATCTCTATGAAGTTTTGCAAATGTCTATTTAAATTTGGCAACTGGGAGGCTGTAATCAGAGCCGCTTTCATTTTGAAAAAAAAAAAAAATATTTTTCTAAAGATGACTTAGCTATGAATACAAATGACTGAAAAATGGTGCCCTAGTTTCGACTGGAGCCGGTTCAGGAATGCCAGCATCAGCGCTGGCACCGCGGCTTCATCAACATCGCCAAGTCCTGTTCTTGCATCAAAACCGAGCGCTCTGCCACGGCCCTTTTTTATTTTTACACCATTTGCATGTGGACTGAACCGGCAAGTCAAGCTTGCACCACCGTGGGGAGAGAAAAAAAACAAACCAAACTAAACACGCCTTTGAGGGAAATACTGGAAAACGACGTTTAGTTGTGAGGGGCGGTCTGGGGTGCAGAGGGACCCGAGAGCTCGAACCTCCCCGGCCCCGGGGCTGACAGGAGGCCCGGCCGCCCGAGCCCGGGAGCCGCCGGCGGCCGCCTCGCCCGGGGCCTGCGTGGGCTCCCCGGGCACCATGAAAGCTGCGCTGGGCCGGCGCCGCCCTCAGCCCTTCCCGCCGCCCGGGGTGCACCTGCAGCGCGGCACCGGCCTCCGCTCCTCACCTCAGCCCGGCCCGGAGCGCGGCTTCTGCAAGGTAGGGCGGGCTGAACCGCTCGGCTGCGGCCCGCTGAGGCGGCGGGGCAGGGCGGGGAGGCTGCGCCGCACCCAACATGGCCGCCGCCGGGGGCGAGGCGCGGGCAGCGGTGGGATGCCGCCATGTTGGGAAGGTCAGCGGTGGGCCGGTTCTCGCGAGACTTGGCCGCTCGCTCCCGCCCTGCCCCGCGCCGCCGCTCTCGCGGCCGCCGCCGCTCCGTGTCAGTCGTTGGCCGGTAATGGCGGCGGGCGGGCGCCGTTGAGGGCACTGCGCGGGCAGCGGAGCCGAGCTCGGGGCGCCGCCAGCTCCCGCCGCCTTTCTCTCCGCTTCTGCGGGATGTGCCGGGACCTGCCTCCGGAGCGGCGGGTGTCGATCGCCGCTGCCGGGACCAGGTGAGGAGGCGCCGGGNCGCGCTCGGCCCGGCGCCGCTGGCGGCTGCGGTCCCACCGGAGGCCGGGCGAGGTGGGGCCGGGGCCGGGTTCGGGTTCGGCCGTTGCCGGGGGCTCGGCGGTGTTGGGGTTCTGTTGCCCGGGCGGTGCTGCCGGCTGTCACTCGGTTCGGCCTCTGCTGCCGCCGCCGGGCTCCGACCTCCTCTGCTTTACCCGTGCTTTACCCGTTAAGTCTCCGTCTCTTTCTTCTTCTAGTTTTAATTTGTTTTCTGCTCCTTATTGTATCGGGGGTAGCGGAAGAAGGGAGAAGGCAGGGGAGCTCTGGTTCCACTGTTGCTTATCGCCTTGTATGGGAAAACAGCCGAAACCGGGTATTTTCCGTGAGGCTGCGGTGGCCCCGGCTCCGTCCGGCTCCCGAGCCCTGGCGGGCCGGGCACGATCGGCCCCGCTCCCCGCGGAACCCGGCCCGTGCTGCCGGCTCAGCCTGCGGCGGGACTTTTAACGTTTAAAGGTACGTTGTGCCGGTGTCGGTGCCGTCCTGGCCCGGGCTGGGGGAACTGCACCGGGGTTGCCGGGTGTCTCGCTGCTGAAAGCGCTTCTTCATTTTGAAAGTAGCATCAGCCCTGAGCGGTTTATGCCTTCATTGGTGCCATTCATTGACAAAAAGGTTTTTATACTAGTGTGACTGTGGCTGGTTTTCTTCTGTGGATGCAGTTGTCTGTCATATAATGCCTACTGTTGATGGAGGTTTTCTGGAATAGTTTATCTCTTTCTGTCTTTGGGTATAAGCTGTATCTCAGCAACTAAGCATCTCCTGGCATGTTGTGTGCATACGTGCATGTAGAGGTCTATATGGCAAATAGCTTAAATGTGCGGATGAACACTCCAGTGTCTTGTGCTTTAAAACTTACAGCTTGGTCGGCCAGTTCTATATTTTGGTTATGTTAAACTAATTCATGGGGTTACAGGATGTGCAGGCTTGAAAACTCATTCAGGGGTCTGCTGAGACTGAAAGCATGGGACAAATGCGTGTGGAGCTGTAGATGCTCAGATGCTTGTTCTGTCGCATGTGAGCTCAAAATGTTCTGTCAGACTGTGGGTACGGACAGGCTGTGAACTGCTCACTCTTCCATATAGTTCTGGTTGCTACAACAGTTTAATTAGGTAATGCTTTAGATAATTAAATGCGACTGAGGGTGTGGCCACACAAACACTGTAAACTGTTGAAGGCTTCGGTTTCTGTGAGTGACGCTACCTTAAACAAAGGTATGCTGCATCCACTAAATACAGCAACTTCATTTATGTAGTAATGACACATTTCTACAAGGGGCCAGGGTACTGTGGAAATGATATTGCTCATTGGTGTAGACCTTCTGGTAGGCTACCTCAGCTAGGTGTGGTGGTAACTGGACAAACATGATTTTAAAACTACAAAATGTTTTGTTTGCATGGATTTGTTTTACTAAGCTTTGGTGCATGGCTGAAGTTTGCCACTGTAACACTGGGAAGACTTTACAGATCTTACAGTCCCAATCTGGATGGTGTCTTTCATGTTTTGAAAGAACTTTATCAGCAATTTGTGCCACCATATTAAAATTATCCATTAAATGGATAAGTGTCTAATCTTGAAACTGCCAGTTCTTCTACTCTAAGGGTTTTGTTGCCTCAGGTGTAATGAACTTTCTGCATCTCCCTGCACCCCTTTACCAGACATACTGCTGGTTTCTGCTGGGAAAGTTCTGTTGTATCAAACACAGCTGTGGATAAAGTCATTAATGTGATTAGTCTCATTGACTTCAGTGTGCCCAGATGGGGATGTAGTCTTATTAACATATTTGAAGTTAGGTATGTGCTTGAAATTAGGAGTGTTGATGCACACAGCAACAGATCTATTTTATGCTGCTGTATCTCCGGCAGTTGGGTGAAGCTGCACAGTGTAAGATGAGTGAACGTGATGTTCTGCTGCTGCTTCTCTTTCCCCGCTTTGACCAGTCTGGCACTGACTGTGCGGCGACTTAATTCAGTTTGATAAACTGGTAGAAAAGTAACCCTTCCCCCGCAGAAAAAGAAAAAGTGATTAATTTTCTGCTGGGTTAGTGTGTTGAACTGGTTTGTGACACAGGCAGATGAGCACTGCATCTATCACAGAGGAGTGGCAAGATTGCTAGGGACGGCAGGGAGGAATATATGCATTCCTTCATCACTGCTGAGTCTCTAAATCTGCTGAACTCTACCTTAGGAATTTGCGTTGGGATTGTGACTTTTTCATCAGTACAGCAGCGCTGTTTGAACTGTGCTACTGATGTACTTAAACTAATATAAGTCATGCTATTCAAACCAATATAAGCTGTGTTAATATGAGAATAGGAATAGTGGTATAATAATGGTAACAGAAGGGTTTTGATAGTTGAGTGCAGAGAGAAAACTCTCCCAGTACAGTTAATATATTAGGCATGTGGCTGTATCAGGGTGTCTGAATGTGAAATTTATCCACAGAGGTAAGTGCTTGGAAGATATATGTGTATAATTGTGCTAATGATATAATAGACTTTAATGGACTACTCAATTGAGAATGAAATTACTTGTATGCCTAAGTCTGAAACCTTTGTCAATATACTAGAAAAAGAATAGAGCAAATAAATTAACTAATCCATTATACTAGGTCAATTGAAACTTACCCAATGCTAACAGAAATTCTGGCTGTGTTTTATCTATCTTCGTAAGAACATTCCTCACTGAGGGCAAAATTTCACACTAAGTCAGATCCATGGCAAAAGATTGTAAAAGCCTAGAAGAGAGTTGGTGTTTTTCTCTGATATTTTCCAGTCATATTAATGTGATGTGTTATGTTTGCTACTAGAAAATACATCAGGTGGAATTGTCATACTGAAAATGAAAAGTCTGGATTTAGGGTTTAGGCACTTAAAGGATTTAATGGGATGGAATTATTTAAATATGAAAAAACATGTTATTGCTCTTTTTTGCTAGTTCAAACAGAAATGTTCTCAGCAGAGTCCTGGTATCAGTCTGTTAATGCCAGGTCAGAGGCAGCGCTGGTGGTCGCTGTTCAGCTTGTTCTGGGGTTTTGGGGTGGGTTTTTTGACATTTCGTGTTGAGCCATTTTTCAGACACTACTTCTGAAATGCGGTATCAGAGCAAAGGCATCGAACTTGAGAAAGGGGCATTCAGAACATTTTCCCTTAAGTTTTCCTGTACTTTTTTCTGCTTTGACGGCAAATAACGATCAGTCTGCAGTCAACACAACTACAGGTGAAGTCACTGCTCTGCTCTGGTGTCTTTGGTATTGCTGAGCAGTTGAAAGCTTCTGTCTTAGACTCTCAAAATGAGCAGATCTGGTTCTTGGACTTGGCTGAGAGGATTGCCTTTAAGTTCTAAGAAGACCCTCACAGCCGAGTGTTCCTTGTGAGATGAAGGATAGAGGATGCTGACCTTTCAAAGACAGGGCTTGTTGGAGAATTCGAGCATATTCTGCTGAATGGATTTATTATGGGCTGCAAGAATTGAAATCTTCTGATGTACAATTTCTAGTAACTAGAGATGGAACAAGTGAATTTTTGTTATGAAGGCCAACAAAACAAATGCAGGAGTACTTTATTCGTTCTTGAAAATAGGGTATGTCACTTATTTTCTTCTCTGTCATAAATGCAAAGATCTATGAAGTCAAAGAAAATACAGAACTGATGAATGGGTAGGCAAACCCTCGTGTGCATCTCCTTAACAAATGGCTGCATTCTCTGTGCCTTTGTACTCTGATTTCTTCACGAACAACGAATCAAGTTACGCTAGCTGTCACAACATTCATTTCAATAGATTTCCTCAGAGTACCTCCTAGCACGCGATGCAGCAGAGTAAAACATTCAATGCGTTTTACTTTCAGTAAAACTGCTCATCAATTTTTTTAGTACCAGGTGGGGTTTTTTAATCACTTTTGATTAAGCAGGAGCACTTTTGCAAGTTGCCATGTCTTCTCATAGCAGAAATGCATTGTAAATGTCCATCCCCAGCATATACTTGGAGGGAAATCAGATTCAGTAATGTTTCATTTATAGAAAAATCTTCACTGTAGTTTGGATGCAAATTTAGTAGCTGACTGACGCCAGTGATTTAATCTTAGACCTCATGAAACATGTTTGTATTTTTCTACTATATTTTCTGATGTTTGGTGGATGTCTGACTGTTGATGTCATTTATCTTCCCGATTAACAGTTAGAAGTAGTGACATGTGCTTTGAAATTCTTTGCTGCTTTTCTGCAAGTGTGTGGTGTATCTTGATTGCTCATTCTTTTTTTACTACCTTAATATCCCTAAAAGCTTTTTTATGTTTTTTTTTCTAGCTTAAGATAGATTGAATTTTATTGGTATATTTCTTTTACTTTAGAAGCTTTTTTGTTTTAATTATTATTTTCCAAGGTCATAATGATTGGACTGTGAGTTCCTCTGGTATATTTACTGTTTACACTACAAGGAAAATACTGATTATCTAAAATTTTACTCATTGAGAGCAGCCAACATTCACAAGGTCCTTGGGCATGGTTGGTGTTTGTTACTTCCAGCTTTTTCTTGCGTAAGCTTTATGTGATTGTGTCCATCGTCATTACATACAGCCTCGGTCTTGGGGTGCAGTACAGTCTGGACCGGTAAAATATTTCAGAGTCAAATAGTATTAGCATATGTCCAAATACGTTTGGACAAGAAGCCTAATAATGTTATGATATGATATCTCAAGCAGCTCTCTTCAGACTTGCTAGGATACTTACTCCTATGATTTAAATTGCGTGATCTCTGGTTTTCCTCTTACCAAGATCACTCTTCTTTGTAACAAGAACAAAAGCAAAACTCTCTTTATCCGCAGAATTATGCAATTTCTGAAAAACTGCAGGCCGTAAACATATTTGTGATTTGGTGCTGATTTTCTGATCTTGTTCATGATGTGAGTTTGAAATCATCGTGACGAGGTGAATGTTCATCGTAGTGATCAAGGTTTTGTTCACTTCAGCATGAAATACATTTGTTTGTACTTTATTGCTCTTTGATTCTTACATGACTATTTTTTGTAGATAAATCGACACGATGTGGAGCAAGAAGTCAAATGAGGTGCTTCTACAAAATCCGAGGCGTAACCAAAGCAAGGATTCTAGTAGAGGTATGGATTTTCTCTGTTTTGTTGCATTGTTTTGGAAGATATTTTATCATGAGTTGTTTGAAACTGGGGAGTTTTTACAGAAAGCGTTCTCCTGCTTCAATGTAGAAGCTAAGGCAGTGTGTTACCGCTTCCTTTTTACAGAGACAGCAATTTCATACTCTGATCTGCAGAGTATTTGCTGATCCGCATGAGGAATTGCCAGCCTATGATAGGGTTGCCAAGATGGCACAGAGGCAAATTTTTTTTTTGAGTGCTGAAGAGGGGGAGCAGCGCAGGGGCAGAAATTGGGACCTGGAGGCTCTTGAATGACATGAAGAAGATCCTGAGAGACAGTTGCTCCTGACTCTTGCTCAGTTCCAAAGTGGAGAGGAACTAATGGCACTTGAAGAGCAGAATTACATCGCCATTAAGATGACTTGCAGCACCTTTTTCTCTCTGAGTTGAAGAAATCCTCTTAGCTTTTTGCTGTCATGATTACTCTGTAATTTAGGAAAGGAGGGGGCAATAATAAAAAAAAAATACAGTGAATCCCTGAGAGGAAGAAAGCTCTAGTCTGTAGAGCAGCTGAGTCGCATGTTAAGTCTGTGGTTCAAAATCAGTCTTATGATCTCCACTATGACAAAACTGACTCCAGAAGTTATTTTAAAAGTAGGGACAGTTTATTATTTTATTTGCAAGAGGGCATTATTGCTGATTTTTTTCCTGCAGTGCGTTCGGTTTCTTTTAAAATGATGTACCTTGTGAAACTGGGGTGTTCTGTAGACATGGAGCACCATCTCTTTAAGCTGAAGTAAAGTTGTTTCTGTTACTTCCTTAATCCTCTTCCTTTGTGTTGTTGCATCTTACCTGACATGAAATTGGCAGCTTTTTTACTCTAAGGAAAATATTTGGGTTTTTAAAAATCTCTAATACTACCATTCTCCCTGGTTCTGACATATATTGTGGGTTTGGATGTTGCATTGTGAAAGCCATTAGAAACCAAAAGAAGAGGGGAACTAAGTAAATATGTTTAGAGGAAAATAGTACTGCATCCTACTGAATTGGATCGCACAGAGCATGTGCTATCTGTTTAGGTTAAAAAGCTGAAGTTGACTAGTGCCTCCTGCTTGTTCTTTGCAAATGCTGCTTCTGTTTTGTTTGTAGGGTATACAATTAAAAAATATTGGTATTCAAAGTTCGTGCGTTCAAAGCTTGCTTTGTGAGTAGAGTCTTTTGGTGACTGTGTACTAGTGCTTAGTTTACTGAAGAAGAAAAAGAAAAGTAAACTGTAGTGTAATGGAAAAATATAAATTATTTGTGTTGGGATAGATAACCAGCTTTATTTTATCTTCTAAACATCTTCTATGTTGTGGTAGATTTGATTTCAAGTGTAATAATGCATTCAGCGTAACTTAGTGAACTCATTAAATTTTACATTAGATATTTTATTGCTCTGTTAAAATGAGTCTTAACTGATAACAGCCTCTCATAGAGGACATTTACAGGCTGGAACTGGGTCATTAAAAGGACTTGATTAGTGAGCCCATGAAAATTGTTTTGAAGCAATGTTTTATTTCATTGTTTTCCATGTACTAATGAGAAATTTATTTCTTTGTTTCTGCCCTGTCAGATCTAACTGCAGCATGGGCTACTTTTTCTCAGACTAAGGCTGCTGTAAGTACTATTTTTTCTTTTTTTTTTTCCTTACACCTTCTCAAATCTGTTATTGGCTACCAGAACTTTAACCAAAGTATTCTTTTGCTCAGTGACTGTCTGTCAAACAAGTTGACAATAGGGCAGGCGTACATGTATGTTGAACATTGTTTTATCATGGAAAATGTTTTCCACACATGGTAGAAGAAATTTTTGCCACAGCAAGCTT
Organism: Pampusana beccarii; assembly: GCA_013399365.1. NCBI lineage: Eukaryota > Metazoa > Chordata > Aves > Columbiformes > Columbidae > Pampusana > Pampusana beccarii. Next base: position 646,730 of record VWYH01001148.1, on the reverse strand, counting down.
AGTCTTGAGTGTATAATTCTTGAGTGTAATATTACCTTTCTATTTAAGAAAGTGGCGACTTCTCCTTTTTCTGAAAACTTGAATAGGTAGCTCTTCCCTGCTTACCCAAACCTGTTAGAAACTGGGACAACACCAGTGTATTTCATGATTTTCCATCTTTGAGCATTGGAATTGCTGTCTTTCAGCGAGAACTTAACTTAGGTGCTTAAGATATCACACTAGTTTCTAAAACCTGGCTTCAAGTGAAACCAAACTTGGGTTTTTGGGGAATTCAGCTCTGCTATAGCCTTGTCCCTCTCTCTTTGAATAGCTGAGCATCAGTGTGGGGTTTTACATGTTGAATCTTGTATTGTGCTCCCTTGTGAAAAGAGTGTTATAGAATTTTTTCCTAGTGGAATTAATATTTCATTCAGGCCAAGCATTGAGGCTCTGAATGGCAAAACAGCCTACTTATAGAAACAAAACTATGCAATGAAACCTAATTTAGATAATATTTTTAAACAAGTCTTAATAATCTGATGTAGTTTCTGGCCATAAGGCTCTACAGTTTTGCAGCATGAGCCTTGTGAGGTTGCTTTTGCCTGCATTTTTATTCTTTATGAAGATGAGGAAATACTTACCACATTAGGAGAAAAAAACTGAAGATTAAAAAATGAAGTCAATATTCTAATTTGCATTGTCTTCGAATTCTAGCTACGTCATATAGAGAACAAATTAGAAATAGCTCCCACCAGCACAGCTGTATTCGATTCTGTGATGGATGCCAAGAAGCCCTCTGCTAGTGCTGGCAGGAAAATAAGCAGAAAAGGTATGTGTTATTGAGGACATAGCGTGCAAGAAAGACACTGCATTCCGGGAAAGCTTGATTTCTCCTCCTTGCCCCCTGGTTGTCTCCTGCTGATGATCTTTATTCTTGAAACTCTTAATTGCCCAGGAGAAACCAATGTTTCCTTTGCTTAGCTTAGGAAAGAAAGTGTGCTATCAGTCACCTGGCTAGAGGGAGTGACAGGACTTGCCCAATGCTGTGAGTGCGCAGTGCTCATCCCATTCTGATGCCCTGTTTTTGTGGGAGCTGGATCAGCTGTTTATATTTTTTAATGTTTGTCAACTCTTACACCCTGACAGAATGCTAAATCTGGTGATGCTTCCTTTATTTCATTTAAAGAGAGAATTTTCTTATAAGAAATGGGCCCTCGTCTTAAATACTGTTCAGAGCATTCCAGTAGTTTGTCACTGGAGAAGAACAGATTGACCTCTAGTGGCGACACAGTCAACTTTCACAGATTTAATTACATATAATTAATGTTTAAGCATTATTATCTCTCTTTAAATATGATCACTGTTTCAAGCACTTACCATCTTGCTCTTAGTTATTGAAATTGACTTGTTGAAAAAGCAAGGGAGTACTTTAAGTGCTATTTTGGAGTGCTGTTTGAACCCAAGAAGAACTGTTCAGTCTCAAGAGCTTTCTGTTTCTGGAGGGGTAGGTACATAGAGGATTCTCTGGTTTCTGCTTTAGCTTCCCGGTCCTCCAGCCAAAATAAATCAAGCAAGGAGAAGTCCTCACGTAGCCCCCTTCGTGCGACCACTCTTGAAAGCAATGTGAAAAAAAGCAGCCGTGTGGAATTTCGTGAACCGTTGGCTTCACACAGGTTAGTGCCGGAACAGTTTACTATTAAAGAAAAATATGCTAAGATGAGAATTAAGCTAATAGTGATGGCTTGCCTTTTTAATGCTCAAATACAGGGCAGGGGATATCGGTGCAATGTATTTGTTTTCTCAGCTAATGACTCTCTTCTCCAGGAACTGTGCATATGGGCATTGCTTTGTTTTAGAGAACATTTATTAATGAAGCTTCTCATCTAAGTTTTAGACTTGTTTTTTATTTAAAGCTTTTTTTTTTAATTGAGGGGTGACATTTACAGCTTGCTGATTTTTTTTCTACAAGTGCAAATTTCAGCTCCTCAACTTTATTATAGTCGTGTTCAGCTAAAGAGTGCAGAAAATTAAATTTTTAACAGAAACCTCGTTCAATTTTGTCAGACTTGCACTGTTAAATGTATGGTGATCAAACTTTAAAAGAACTTGCCTTTAAAGTGGAGGCAAGGTATAGGAAGTAATTTTAGTTAATGAATATGCTGATTGCTGGGTTGGAAGGTCCTACAATTGTGTTTCTGATGGTGACTTTTTTTTTCCTTCTGTTACATCAGGGATACATATAGTTCTCTGTCTTACCACGGTTCTAGCCAACTTGAGACCAAGCAATTGCTCTCCAGTTTGGACTTAAGCGAAGCAGAAGGGAAGGCTGAAATAACAGGCCATGTGATACATGACCGAGATGAGCGGGATCTGCACAGCAGAGACTTTGAAAGCCCATCTTCTTCTGCCGCAGACGAGACTGTTGTTAGGTATTTGAATGACCGACCAGCAATTGATGCCTTGCAGAATAGTGAGGCATTTCTTAAGGCTGCAACATCTGCAAGACTAGAAGAGGAAAAAAATAGTGGGTCAAGAGGAGATGAGAGTAGCACTAAAACTCTTCAGAGTAACCCATCCCAGGACAGTGAACCAAAAGTGTCTTTCCCTTCTGCCACGAGTATTTCTAACGCTCACAGGCTGGAAATCTTGAAACAGCGGCAGCATAACGCGAAGCTGGAGAAGCTGAAGGAGCGGATTCGGAAGCAGTGGGAGCATTCAGAAGAGCTGGGTGGCAGAGGGCAGCACTTGGGGTACGCTGAGCAACCTGTTGTGGTTACAAACGTGGAGAATGCCATGATTCCGAAAGTCAGGAAAGTGGCAGCAGCACCTGCTGCTCCATCATATAAAGGTACGGAGGCGCAGAATCTTTTTCCGTTGGTTCTATGTGGTGAAGGAGCTGAGTTCCGATCATTCATCCAGTCTGTTGTTTTTCAACTATGAGCAAATGGCAGGCTGATATATTGCTTTCTTCTAATTTAGCATTAGAAATTCAAGTAGTTCCTTTCTTACTTGGAAAAGCTTTATTTACATTTTACGCAGTTACTTTAAATCCTTACATTGTTAACTTCCAGGTTTCAATCCTGCTGAAACAAAGATTCGTGCTCCAGATGGAAAGATCTGGCATGAGGAAGAATTTCACATTAGGCAGGAGCTGTATAGAGATCTAGCATTCCAGTTAACAGGTGAGTACGCACGGTATGTTATTCTATGTTCTTTCCTGTCGGATATCACCTAACAGCTTTTGTTTGTTTTTAGAGGATTCAACAGTGAAAGGAAAACCTAGTGAGAGAAACAAAGAGAAAAAAGCAACCAGACCAGTGCGGAAAGTGCAAAAGCTGACGCAGTTGTCAAGTCCAGAGGCCAAACAAGGTGATTACCTCTGCTGTAGAGTGAAGACTGTTGTGTGTCCGTCACAGATGAGTTTTGTCTGAAGAAATAAAGAAAAAGCATATTGCTTTCTAAGTCTTCTCAGATGTGCAACAATGCACAAGTGTGTTTGTAGACCGTATGCTGCATTAAGGCTGTGTATGTTTTTGCCAGTGGCTGGTTAGCTGTGGGTGCTTTATTTGGTTCATTTTAATTTTCTGCCTTTCCACTTGCTGTGTGTACCTTATGGAAACTGCTGAGGAGTGGGTGTATCTATCAGGTATCTGTTAGGTGTCTGTCAAGCCAACACAAACAAAAAGCACCAATAGCTGTAGCTCTGTTCTGGATCCTGCTTCTCTTCTACTTGTGTTGAAGCTGGTTAGTTCCTGCCCTCCAGCTCAGTGAATAACTCTGAGAGGAGGAATGGAGATGGATGACATTAAAATCGGTGCCAGCGGGACCTGCCGAGTCGCCCTGCTCTGTGAGCCGTTCTCTGGTGCGGTTTCTCAGTGGGGAGGCAGGGAACAGGACATCCTTCTGGTTTCTCTCTGGCTCTTGTTCTTCTACGTCCTGTGTCAAGTTGTTGCCCTCTTGCACCTTCAGTTCCAGCTTGACCCATTCCTGGCTTTTTCAGTTAGTGAAAGAGTGTGAAAGCACATTCCCTGGCAAGACTTACAAATCTTCATTCTTATAAAGGAAGGTTTATTTCTTTTACCAATTAAGATTGTTTTTAATTTTCACTCTTGTCTGACATTTCCACTGTATATTGAATAAAATTTAAAGTATGCTGAGAAGATGATGTGAACAGGTTGCTGTAGAGCAGTGCCTTATAGTAGAAAATGGAATTAGCTGCACATGGAATCCTGTCAGTGCTTCTTAATTTTCAAGTAATGTTAATCTTTGATATTCTGTGTAGCAAAAGAAGTAAGAAAGCTTCCACATCTGCTTCCTATTTGTTTTCTTTTTCATACAAAGGAAGTTGTGACTGCATTCCCACTACAGAGCAATTTTTTTTCTTTAAATACGTGCAAGATTAGGCCTCTCTTGCACCTTTTAAGGTTTTATATTTGTCTCTCTGTACAGTGACCCATAATCAGTAAACACTTTGAAGGAAAAAAGCTGCTTTCAATATTATTACAAAGGGTTTTTTAGAGACCCTGCACTTCTGCATGCTGTAAATCATGAAGCCGCATGTGAATATGTTGTGGTAATGAATGCTAATACTTAAAAGTAAGCGATACATCTGGATTTGCTCCTTACTGTGCTGATGTATTCACACTTAAGGAACTGCACTAAACTATCTTCCATATTTGTGACAGTTCCAAGCAAGGGAGGAGCACAGAGATTGCTGCAAGTTTTAATAGCAATGCTTGTTCTCTGAAATGGATTAAACGTGAGTGGAATGATGGCCTGAAATCTCGAGAGGAACCAGATCTGAGTGGCATATCCACGATGGCCCGTCCTACTCCACTCACAGCAATAAGAAACTGCTTAACAGAGCCAAGGCTATAAATAGCCACAGCTCATGTTCTGCTCCGTTGGCGGGTTTTAGTTCCAACAGCTGACTTGAAATGGAAGATGAGACTTTACACTCCTTTTAAAACGCAGACAGAAGTAAGGGAGAACAGTGAGCGCCGCAAGAGGACCCCTTTGGCTGGTAGTTCTTTTTAGAAGAGGCTTGTAGTGACATGTTTCAAGTGACAGATTTGTAAAATACTTGGATAATTTACAAAGCAAGCAAGGAGTACTGTTAGTAAATGAATGAGTAGTGGGCTACAGACTTCTGACTGAACAGGTTTCTTCCTTCTGGTTTAAAATCACAAAAAGAAAATATAGAGGGTTGGGAACAGGGGATTGGCATTGCCAAAGCACACTCAGTTTGCTGCCCTGGATTTCACGTGCGGTTGCTTTGGTACCAAGTTTTCTGAGTCCTGCAGGGCCCGGAGTGCCGTCCATCCCTTTTTGTCCGTGTTGTGTTCCTGCCGCTGTGTCTGGGTTTGTTCAGGCAGCGCTGTCAGAGGTGGAACCTGAGGTTGAATGGGTGGAAATCAACTGCAAGTTAGGTATTGAAGTCAGGTGCTTTTCTAGCAATGAGGTACTGCTAAATAGTCTGACTTAGGTTATTAATACTTTTATATGCTGCTTTTCTCCAAAGTTCTTTAAGATCATTATTGTTTTTATTATTATTATTTTCTCTAGAGTATCAGCTAATGTTCTTCTAATATGAAGATGAATATTTTTTTATCTCCCACCTTTATTTTTGTTCTTATTATAACAACATTTTAGATCCTTTTATGGTGTTTTCTTATTTTCCTTATTTAAGTGGACATAAACAGCTTCTTCTCAGACCTCTACCAAATATTTCCCTTCTCTTCCAGTAGCATTTACTTATACGCTTTAGGCCTGTATAATCTTTTTTTTTTTTTTTAAATCAGTTTTTGTAGGGCTTTAATGTGTTACAGTATGTTTTGGGTTTTATGTTGTGTTACGTATAGGCATGAAACATGGGTAGCTGTCTGAGTCAGCTGTTGAGTGTCTTCATGGTACATCGACTGTTTTGTGTAACTGCAGCCGTACCACTTATGCAGAACTAAATGCTATAGAAATGATTCACGGTTGCAATAAATACTATTTTTGATGTGTTGGAAAATGCATTTAGTGCCTGACTTCTGTTTATTACTTATTGTACAGGTGGGAACTGTGTAATAAGCACATCCTCCTGGCGAGAGGGACAAAAGCTAGCAAAAAAGATCCTGGGTCCAGGTCCCAGAATAGAACAGGACCGAAGAGCTGTGTCTAGTGACAGAACAGGACGAGAGCGAGCCGCCAAGTCTGGTGAGTTGTACTTTTATTAAGAATTTTGCTCACATTCATGGTTGAGATGCACAACCTCTCTTCCTTGGGTGGATTATGAACATTTCTTGGTGTCATGGGAAGTCGGCCCTGCGCATGTGACTTGATGGGTAGCACATGCTGCAGAGGTTCTCAGGAGCTCTGGAAAAGATGGAAAATAGGTTGCAGTGAAAGAAGTTAATAACCTGCAGTCTGTCTTTGCCTCTTGAAGCTAGTGGGGAGAGGAATGAATGGCTGGCAGTGGTCTGCAGGCCAGATTAATTTTCCAGATGTGTGGCATATAATATGCAAACTATGGTTGGGCATCCCTGTTTTGCAGGAATTTGTGGTTCTTCCAGATACTACATAGTGTCATCCATGTGCATCATATATCTTCATTGATTCTTCCACCAGCCCTTTCCAGAGCTTGTCTAGAATCTCAGACAGGACAAGTAAGGGCTGGTGGTAGCTGCTGTGTGTCTTACGCCTGGGAGGTGGTGAGGCTGGTAAGAGTGTAAAGGGTGTGAGCTCAGTCTAAGCAAAGGCCGCTATATTCTGACTGTGATGCTGAATGAAGCAAAAATACGTTTACAGTGAGATTTGCACTCCTCCTCCTTCCTCACTTTTGCAGCTGTTTCAGTGGTAGCATGTAATTTCCCAATTTGATTTTTACCTGAAATGTTTGACAAGTCTTATTCTTTAGCAGGCTGTATCGGAAGGACAGGTTCAGATTCTAGACTGGATGTTACCCATAAGACCTCTTCAAGAAGTTTTGAAAGGTCAAGGACTAAAGTACGGTCTGAGAATAATCTGAAGAGACTGGAAGCTGCTCATCCAGGTGATAACCAAGGTCATGCCTCTGTAAATAAGGACTTCCTGCCCGTGGAGATCCGTGGAATTCTCGATGACTTGCAGTTGGATTCCATGAGTACAAAGCAAGAGAAAGATGTAGAAAAGCAGAATCAGAAATCTGTTTTACCTGCTCAAAATGCCAGGAGCCACAGCCCAACCAAAAGGAAACCAGACAAGATAGCTGCCAGTGAGGAGCCTCAGATGATCTCTAAGAAACGTCACTACGATACAGATGAGGTTCGTCAGTACATCATCAGGCAGCAAGAGGAGAGGAAGAAGAAGCAGAATGAAGAGAAGAAAGCGCAAAAGGAGGCAACAGAACAGAAGAACAAAAGGCTCCAAGAGCTCTACAGAAAGCAGAAGGAGGTTTTTACTAAAGTGAAGAATGTGCCTCCTCCTGAGCCTTCAGCAGCCAAACGGTTACAGGAAACCTACTCTAAATTATTGCTGGAACGTACGTTTTTAGAAGAGCCACCTCAGCTGCCTAGTGTGCAGGAATCACAGGTATAGCTGATTCACTAACTTAACGTGTTGCGGTTGTTCGCAGGAATAAGAGGTCGTATGTTCAGGAAGGACATGACTTGTCCTGCTCCGGTCATCAGTTAAGAAAAAGGATACAAAGAAAACTCTGTAGCTTTTGCTTAAACATGGTGGATTTGATCTGGAGCTTTCTTGCTAGGGACTGCTTTTTAGAACAGCAAGGCCTACTAGAAAGGTGAACAGAAATTATCTTTCTATTATAAATAGAAGAATAATTCTGGATATTAGCTAACGCCTATAAAGGCTTTTCTTAAGAAAGCTTTAAACATCAGTCAAACCGGGAATCAAAGAGCTTTGTCTGAAGTTGCTTTCAGTCAGTGGACAAACTTCATCTTCAGTGAGTTAAATAAGTTTTCTAATCAAAAATTGAATATGAAAGAAATCAAGATATGTTAAGAGACTAATATCAATTTGTTGTGTTCGGCTGACCTAGTTCAGTATGTGAGCAAACCTTTTTTACCGGTACATTCTGCTGAGGCAAAACCATAAATGTCTTGTGGCTTTAAGCCTTTGTGCAGTAGGAAAGATGTGATACACACTGAGAAATGTAAGCCTTTTCAATTTTAATGAGACAAGGCCTTTAAACTCTGCAGACTTTTGAAAATCCATTTTTCTGATTGTCTTCATTTCTAGCCCAGACCTGGTTATCAACCATCTGGGGAGTCCGACAAAGAAAACAAGGCTCAAGAGCGTCCTCCTAGTGCGTCTTCAAGTAGTGACATGTCGCTGTCGGAACCGCAGCAGCCGCTACTGAGGTGAGCAATTGTGGGCCTTCTGAGAGAGAGAAAAATACCCTGGTTTTCATCTCTGAGAGCTGAAAATAGACTGGGCTCTAAAGTTCATGTTGTAGCGAGGGTAATTCTCTTTATAGCAATTTTAATGTTTCCTCGCAGTAAAGAGGAAGCTGATGCAGGAAAGCATATGAAAATTTTGGCTATGGGTATTTAGTGAGTCTGTAAATAAATAAAGTCAATGGTGGTTGCTGTTAATCTTCTGCTGACATTAAGGGAATGTGCGTTTCATGTTGGGAGACTCTTCGCCATTGCCATTGAGCAACAGAAGCTGATCATGTGAATACATCTGTTGATTTGGTTTTTTTGTATTTGATTTGTTCAATGTTTCTATTTAATCTGTTGTCTTGGATTCAGGCCTTTAGTTACCCGTCTTGAAAGTAGCAAAACCCACTTCTGCTTGGAACTAGCCTATCCATATTTCCTTTCATGCTGCTTTGCCCATTTAAAATTGTTCGGTGTGTTATCAAAGCTTTTCTTACTTTAAGAAAAGGTGCCTAATCAAACACTCAGATATAAGCATCATGAAGTTTCTTACGTATCCTTAATATCCATGTTGTGCTAGTGTGTCTTCGTTTTTAATTACATAAAGAATATCTACTTCTTAAATACATATTTGCTTCATTATCTCTACCTTGATTTGGTCAAATCCATGCTTTGTAAGTGGAGAAGCAGGTTTTTTGTGAGGGACTCTCCAGGTTTCCTGATATTCAGAATATGCGCAAGTGATATTAGTGAAGGAAGGTCTCTACAGAGCTCCTGTCATGCAAATGAGAGCTATCTGGAAATAAAAAAAGATGTCTTACAGAACTTTAAACATCCTTATATTTGCAGTGCTCCTTTTCTCTTAAGTGTTCTTTGTGCCTACCCTGAGTGAGGCTCCAGTGAAACATGGGCTGGGTTCAACTGGAGAGGGGAGGCTGGGGCCAAGAAATTTCAAGAAAAAAAAGATGTTTCCTCCCTTGTGAAGTCAGGAAACTTTTGGAAAAGGCTTGCTGCTGCTCTCAGCTTGTTAAAACTCTAAAACACACAGTACACCATAAACAGAATTTCACATTTGGAAGGTGCTATGTTGGTTTTTTTTAAGTAACATTCCGTAACTGTTTACTGTCCCATTCCCTGCTCCTCTGACTCCAGCAAAAGGTATTTCTTCCCGAAAAATAACTGTGTGGCAACCACACTCTCATGTAAAATATCGGTACTTGTATAAATCATCAACTTAAATGTTGACTTTTCATTTCAGGAGCGATTTGATGGAGCCTCCATGGGTACAGCCAGAGAGGTTGAGCCCAAGAGTCCAGCTCTCTCACCCGCAAGCTCTCCTGGGTTCAGGTGGAGGCCCCTGCTCCCAACACTGGAGTCTGGAGCAGATGGACCTTTTGTCAAAGGAGTGTGATGCAATGTTGGCAGGCAGGAGGAGCCAAGCTGCACCCATGGGATCGCTGACCTCGATGCCTCAGCCATACCTGAATTCACCCACTGCACAGCAAAATCTCTTAGTAAAAACTGCCGCTAACCAATATAAGAGCAAACTGAATCGGATTGAAGCTCTGAAAGCTACAGCTGCTTCCCTTTCTAGCAGGATTGAAAGCGAAGCCAAAAAGTTGGCTGGGGCTGCTATCAATTACGGTACCAAGTGGAACTCAGACCATGAATTTATGCAGGAAAACCAGGATGATGGACGGTGGGCAAAGGCTGTGAGTCCTCCTGTGAGAGAAGAAAATGAAGATGATTTTTCAGCCAGAATTCAGAAAATGTTGGGTACCTGTGCGTCTCATGCAGCCTTTGATGACAACCTTCCTGGGGTAGGCAACCTTAGTGAATTTAAAAAGCTTCCTGAGACCATCAGGCCTCACACTGCTGCAGTCAGCCTTGGAATGAGGTCCCCTGCGGCCAACAGGCATGAGGGGATACTGGGACACTTATCTAAGAGACAGACTGACTCCCCAGGGCGTGAAAACCAGGCTTACGCTCCAAACAAAGCTGTAATTCCTCAAGAATCCAGCATCGACTCCATCAGCGAAGGGCCTCTCCTGAGTGATGGGAGCTTCTCTGAAGAGGAGGGAGGGCAGCACAAGCAGCCACCGCTGAAGATGCTGGAGACGTTAAAAGAGAAGGATTTCTGCATTCGGGAGAGAAATGCTTTTGAGCCCATAAAGGAGTTTCAGAAAGAAGCTGAGAAGTATTTGCCACTCTTCCCTCAGACAAGTGACGCACACAGCAAGGGGCCGTGGGAGGAGCTGGCGAAGGGAAGTCCCCACAGTGTCATCAACATCTTTGCAAAAAGTTATCAGCTGCATGGAAAAGGTAAAAATGGAAAAATTTCTCAAAGCTCTTGTGAATTACTATTCTTTCCAGTCTAACTACTGCTTATACTTTATACTTCACAGCTAAGGAATGTGCTTTTAGGTGTCTCAAAGGTGAATCTGTGTAAGCTTTCTCACTTTACTTTTGGATGATAAATTATGCTCACCTCCCTTTCTTTTGCCTTCTTGTGTAAGGAAAGGAAATAAAAAAAGAAGAAAACTCTTGTCTTGAGTTCCTTGTTTTGAGGAGGAATGTTTTCTGACGAGTTTATTTTTGGCTTGTATTTTTTCTTGATTCTTTTTTCCTTCATTTTATTTCTCTTAAAGATGGCTGCATTTAAATTTTCTGCAGATGGCTCTACTATCAAGCACTCTTCTCTTCAAGAATGCTTTAGCTGGAGTGTGTTAATGAAGTAGAGTATTCAATAATTTACAAAAAGAGGAATATGTGCTTGTTATGTTCTGTTAAAACTGCCATGGGATGGCTATACTGCTGTTCTCCTGACATTTTTGTGTTTGAAAGGAAGTCTTTGTAACTTGTGATTTGGAATGTTTTAATTCCTGCAGCATTATTACCTGTTTGATGCACATTTGCACTTAGCATTTTTGTCTTTTCCCTTCTTTGTCCACTTTTTAGTGTTTGATGAAAGGCTGAATGGAGGGTCCGCCGTCCTGCGCCCTTTGCTCCCTGCCACAAGCCCCACGGAGAGCGTGGTTTCTTATGAAGATGATTTTAACTCGTCGCAGGGAAGTGGCACTTTAACAGACAAAAAGATTTCACGTGACCTCAGGTAACTGTGTGTTAGACTTCTTGTAAAAATCAAAATGCAGAATTCATCAGAAAATAGTTAACTCAAAATTTGTTCCGTAATACATTGGTTATCGTTTCTGTTATGCTGTGTTGTTATGCTAGTCCAAGTGTTGAGGTGTTTCCTTAGGGCCTTGCAGTTAAGGTGGCAACCAGCATGGTTAAGACATGAAGATTAAAGTATTCCTGTTCCCTGTCTAATCTTTGTTCTTCCTTAGTTTGGCAGGTGGCTGTAGGCAAGGTTCTTACCGTTTGTAGTCAGGTGAAAATTAGTTCTCCAACTTATGTGGTTGCTATAATGCTCAGTTGGTTAGTCTTTATAATTTAAAGAAAATAAAGTATACTTTAAAGTGTTAAAATACCTTCAGTACTTAAACATTTTGTAAAAAGCCTATAATTGCTTTCAGTAATGCTTAGTAATGGATACATAAATTGTCTGTAAGAACTTTAAAAACCTTTTGATCAGACTAAAATTTGGAGACTAGAAGTCATAGGCGCTCTGTGTTATTACTGAATTTATGTGGCATCTTGAATTTCCTAAGACCCTTTTCTGTAATGAGATATATTTACATCTTTTGGCCGCCTTGGGGAAGGCCGCAAGTACGGTTTTTATACTGGTGGCGCTTTACCTTGGAAGAACAGAAAGTAAAAGGCACTTTGCACACTGAAAATGTTGGTTGCAAAAAATGCTTTTTTTCTGATTCAACTTCTTGGTAGGTCTTCTGTTAGTATTATTTAGTATATAATGCATTACCCCCTTATTTGCAAATACTTTGTATTCCTTTATTGAAAATCACTCATATTCTTAAAGTGTGGTGGATTTTGTGTGCGCAGTGTACTGTGGGAGCTGGAAGTCCTTAGTCAACGCTCTCCTTGTGTTCTGTTTTAGCGGTGCTGGCAGCAGTAATTCAAGCATTCAGGAAGAAGTTCCTAGTAGGAAGTCTCCCCATGAATCTCGATCTGTGGAACTTGCTTCTCAGCATTCATCTGGACCACGTTCTGCAGCATCTTCTCGCTCATCTGCTTCCTCTAAAAAGAGAGGGAAAAAGCAACGTAAGTGCAGTGCTTGAGTGTAAGGTATTTCTTTTTTTTAAACAAGATTTTAGGGTTTTCTTGTCATGAAAATATCACTCTTTCTACGTATCTGGAAACTGTAATCTAATACTGATAGGATGACTTATTTATTACTCCAGGGATTCCTTCCTAAATTCTTTTTTACTCTGATTATTCTCTGACCTTAAAATACAGTCATCTAAAATTAAATAAGCAAGAGGTTGTTAATAGCATTGAAAAATTTTCCCCTCCTAAATCAACCTTCTGACAAAATAGTTAATTTTAATATCCTGTGGGAGCTATCCTCAGATTCTGTGCTGAGGAAGTTCCGATAGGCTGCTGAGAAATCAGGGTTACGGCCACATTTATGAAGGTGACAACAAGTTTGCCTGTATGCTTCATCGCTGGATCACAGACAGTTTTCATATATTCACAAATTAATAAATACGCTTCTTCCTATGATATCTTGTACGTTACAAAAACATGAAGAAACTTGAGATTGGGTGCACTCCTACTATATAAGCAATGGATAACATCAGAAAAATCTAGGTTTAAAGCAAATAAAAGAAGGAGAAAGATAAGATTCAGCATTCCAAATTATCTTTCTTCCTGTTTCTCAAAAGTCTCTTGCTTACCCAAAGAAAGCTAGACCTTGTACTAATTATCAGTGTTTGAAAAGTCAAATGCTTATTTTCTTTATTTAAACCAATAGTGTGCTGAAATGAAAGCTGAGTGAGTTTTGCTGACAGTGGATACAATGTATAGAAGAGAACCTAATCTCCTGTAGGAAGCTGCCAAATTTACCTTTCTTACTTGTTGGATTTATAGACTTCTAACTCAAAGGCATCTTTAATTGGTGAAAAAAAGTTGTCAATTATTTGTTTTGGGGTTCTTGATGGTAAAATATTCATATATAGAATACCAAACATAAACTTTGGCAATGTTATTGCTTCTTAGGGTTGGACTCCTTCAATGGAAGTTCCCACCGCTTTCCTGTGGAAGAAGATAAAATGCTCTCTGAATTAGAGTGGGGATCCCAACAGGCAAAGAAATCCTTGCTGAACAACAGAATTTCTAATAAAGATCATGAGCAGAGCCCAGATACAGACAGCACGCTGGAAAACTTGTCTGGACATTCCCTCGTGAGGTAACATGAACCTGTTAAGAGACTATGCAATTTTTTTTTAAGAGACCATGCAATTTTAAAAAATACTGTTCTCTAGCTATGTAGAACATGTAGGTGTTATGATCCTTTTTTTTTTTCCCCTTGTGTTTGCTGAGTAGGTTTAATACTTGGAGGAAAAATAGGGTGCTCTAGAAGCTTAACCTTAAGCTGGGATATAGGTACAAAACCCATCTCATGGAGCCATTTCCTAAAGGCAGACTGGATGTGTGCAAACCATAAAAGACTGTGCCTTTTGCATGGTGTATATCAATGGAAGAACTAAGTTATTGCTTTATTGTCTTATCAAATGCCTTAGGAGAATATTGACTCCTTTTTTTTTGTTTCACTGTCAGTTTTTCAGACAAGGGAAGATCCCAGAAGACACCAACTTCTTCTCCATCTCCCAGTTCCCAAAAAATGTCACAGTTTGATTCTGTAGGCAACACAGCAGAAAGAGTCAAGTCACCCGCTGGCTTTTCTGGAAGCGCAGCATCGGGCCTTAAGCCTCACGTGCCCCTCACTGACTTGAATCTGGGAACCAGTAAGTCTGTAGGAGGACCAGCCTCAGCAAGCGGTGAGTTCTTTTATTAAAACCATACTAATCGCAGAGCAATTATACTTTTTTTTTTTCTTTATTTTTTTGGTGTGAGGTGCTAAAGTGTATGGAAGTTGACCAGTAGGTCTTATCCTGCAGGTTGTATGCGCTACTCACCTGCTGGGCTTCAGCATCGTTTATCAGTGGAGCTGAACTACCTTAGCGCTATTGAGGAGTCTGTGCGACAGCTTTCAGATATAGAACGAATACGAGGCATTTCGCTTGCCCAGCAGGAGAGCGTTTCTTTGGCTCAGATTCTAAAGGTAATGGAAAAATATGTCCTTGTCTTAAACTTCCTTTTTTAAAAATTTTTAAATTTTACAAGAAAATTAAACAAATTAGGGTGAGTTATGCTTTTGTTAGCAATGCAGAGAAATTGTAATGGATGTGATGGGGCATCTCTAAAAGGATCCTTTTTTTAGGATTAATGTCTGTTATCTTTCTTACTTTAAGTTGACACCAAGGAACTGTTGACTCTAGAATATATGTCGTTAATATACCATTAACTGGAATCACTGCTTTGCTTGTGTACTTCAGTAAAATAAAAACTGAATTATTTCCTGGGGTTGATGTTGGGTCCCAGTGCCATGAAGTGTACTTGTGCAGGCTGGATTGTTTGTCTTATTCCATGAAAAGGGTATTTTTGGTTGACATTTCCTTATGTTGACAAGATTGCTCGTTCTAGTTTGTTGAATTAATTGGTCTCCTAAATCCTCTTTCTTTGTACACTGTGGTGGAAGATTATGGGGAATGTGCATTGTCTGCTCTCTACCTACTTAAAAAGGGAGAGAGTCAGTCAGTAGACTGAAAATTTTACTTTAGCAGAAGAGGCACCACCCCTAGAGTAGATCCAGGTCTTTCGAAGGTAGTTGCAGCCACTGGCTAAGGAAAAAAAGGCCTTTACATTTAACTTGCCCGATTCAAACTTGTTTTCCTAATCTGTAGGCACAGCAGCAGCGCCATGAGCGGGACTTGGCTCTTCTGAAAATCAAGGCTGAACAAGAAGCTCTAGAAAGTCAGAGACAACTGGACGAGGCAAGGCAGAAGGCAGCTCAGGTAATGCTGCCCTTCAAAAAATGTGGAGTGTGTAAGAGGCAAAATGCTGTAAGTAAATCCGTGCCTATAAGTATTCTTAATTTGAGACTGTGAACATATGGAAATGGTGAAGGGGTTTAATATAGCTAAAAAAAAGCTCTTAGGGGCCAATGTCAAACATTTTTCTGACCAGATTTTGAGAAATAAAACTGTACTTATAAACCAGAAAATTGTGAAGAGCTGAACTGGCTGTGTTTTCTGCGTAGGTCCATGCAGAGTCACGGCAGCATCTGCTCCAGTCACGGCAGGAGGTTGCACAAGAGACCCCGTGCAAGGCTGCGGCCAAGCAGGCGGAAACTGCAGCTCCCCAGCTCCGTGAGGTGATTTTAGACTTGGCTGTTTGCATGACATTGGAACTTAAATGTCTTGCTTCCTCTAGAATGGAAATAATATTCCTTGCTCTTTGCGCAAGATGCACTTTCAAATGAAACATAAAACATTGTTTCTGGAGTGTTATCAATAATGCCGCTCTGTATAAATTAAAGAATATGTGTTTATGCACCTCCTACAACCGAAATTGGTATCTATATGATAGATAACAAGCCATCTCAAAACTATATCTCACACATTTGTTCAATAAATCAGTAGATTGCCTGCAGGAATTACTATTTTCTCGTTCAAAAACATTTCGATACTGACAAGCACATTGTATTCCTTTGCTTTTGGTGTATTCAGATGACGGAGTTGGCACGAACCCCGATCTCGGATACTGTCAGCGCTCCAGCTGCTCCCGTCACCACCTTGTTTGACCACCAGCGGCAGCATCACTCGGAGTTCATGAAACAACTGAGAGCCCGAACTGACACAAACAGGTTTTGTCTAATGTTTCACATCTTGGGAATGGGGAAATAAGATTTGTTAGGTTTTACTTCACCTGTTCTTGAAGAAAATTTTAAGATGTCATGATGAGGGAACATGTAAGAAGAATTTAGATTCCATCTTTATGCCCTTAATAGTGTACACCAAAGGTGGTGTTAACTGGTTCTGTGGAGCTCTATAGAAGAGATTAGAAAAAGATGCTCTAAATGTTTTGTGGGATGATTTGCTAGTCTGAGCTTTAAGTGATCTTTTCAGAAATCTTAGTTGTTACTACATCTTTTAAACTGATGAAAGCTTGTGAAAACTGTGCTACTCTTTGGTTTAAGACAATGCAGATTCACCCAAAATGCTTTCCTTTCTCAGGAAGTGTGAGTCTGGTTCCATACCACAAGGTAAAGAGGAGACAGGTGACTCAAAACAGACGTACTCACCCGTGTTTGATAGTTATTCAGAGTCCTCAAGATCAAAGGTTCGTGATCAGAGGTAAGAAGACTTCAGATTACACAGGGTTTTTTTTGCTATGGATAAGAACTGAAGTACAAAGGAATATCAACTATTTCCTTCAAT
The DNA here is from genome assembly GCA_013399365.1 of Pampusana beccarii. Classification (NCBI taxonomy): domain Eukaryota; kingdom Metazoa; phylum Chordata; class Aves; order Columbiformes; family Columbidae; genus Pampusana; species Pampusana beccarii. The sequence goes on along the minus strand of VWYH01001148.1, from coordinate 629,962 downwards.
TTTTTTTTTAAAGAGGGAAAGTCAGTATTAAACGATCAACAGATAAACCTGTCTTATATTCCAGAACTTGAAGGTTTACAAGCCTACCAGAACTTGCTTTGTCTTTAATTAAAAATCCTACTACACTGTGGTCTGCAGTGTAATAGTATGTTGTGTGTTCGTATCTTCAGTTTTGAATGTGCTGTATTTTTTAATTGGACGCTTTCCTCTTTCCTAACTTAAGAATAATCGAGTTCCACATCTGCTTTCTCATTCAGTTCAGTAGGCAAGTCTAGCAAGCAGGTGCAGGGAAATGGTTGTTCCCCTCTGTTTAGCTCTCGTGAGACTATATCTGGAATACAGTGTCCAGTTTTGGGCTTCTCAGTGAGAAGAAGGAATTAACATACTGACACAGTTCTAGTGGTGAACCACCAAGATGGATAGGAGGCTGGAATACGTGATGTAAAAGAGCAGCTGAAGGAACTGAGCTAACGTAACCTAGAAAGGAGAAGGCAAAGGGGGCAGGGTTCTTGTTACAGTATCTTAAAAGTGGCTTGTTTGGGAACATGAGGCCTGACTCTTCTTGGAGGTGCACGGTGAGATGACAAAGGGCAATGGTGACACATTACAGAAAGGGGAAAATCACTGGAAAAAAAAGTGCTCCCTGCGAGTTGTCAAACAGTGGAATGGGGCTGTAGGGAGGCTGAGGGATCCTCTGTCCTTGCAGGTGTTCGGAACTTGGATTCGGAACTTGGATGTGACCGTTTCTTTGGATGAAATACTTTCAGAAATTGTTGCGCGGAGATTATACTGATCTCTGTGCTGTGGCCTACTTGAGTGCTTCTGTTGTGTCACCTTTGTAACCTAAAACTCACTTTAAGTCTCTGTTTATCTGAGTTTTTTTCCCCTGTCCTAAATGTTTACATTTTTTGCCCTTCTTATTTTGCTCTGTGTCTTTTTGAAATGGACTAGAACGTAGGTTGGAGTGTATGTTCTGAAAACCTGTACAACTGCTTGTTCTGTGATGTGCATTACTTTATATTCTGTTCTCTGCGTATCTGGCCGTTGTGTTAGGTTGGTTTTTGGCGCTTTTTTTTTTCACTCTTGCTTTGCACTGACTTGAGGTTTTACGTGAAGTGGCTGGAGTGTTGCTTGGTGAAGGCTTAGATTTGGTTCATCTTTGGTGTTTCTTTTCAGTATCTTGCCTGTGTTTAATACTGGATTTTAGGTTTTTGTTTCCTATTCATTTACCTGATCTAGTTAGGTCCCATGAAGTTTCTCACAGCCCTTCTCTGATTTTGACCAACTAGAATGATTTTGTCCTCTGTAGTTCTTCTTCTAATTTAAAACAGTATCGTTATCTCACTCATGTTTTTAAAAACTGTAAGGAGAGATGTTTGCAATGGTTTTATCATCAATACTCATTGCCAGGTAGAAGGTGTGCACACCTACAAATCACTTGCGTTCTAAGGCAGAATAAAAATAACAAATTCTGCTGTTAGTCAGGAACTCAATGAAGCTTGAAATTTTAAAGTAGCCAAGCTTCATTTTAAAAACAAAACCAAATCCTCTTCATGTCGATTATTGCTGGAAGCTTAGTCATGATGTGTACAGCAGTAATGTAAAATAAATATTTTGAAATGTGCAAACTAATTTTTAAAAAAATTGTCTCTTGATGACACAGTAGTACCAGCAGCCGCCAGGAGAGTCCTTCAGTTCCATCTTCTAAGGAGAATGAGAAAAAGCTTTCCCGGCGTGAAAAGATAACCACCAGTATTGAAGAGCAGGCTCATACCGCTGCGGATGATTCCTTGCCGAGCGATAGTGTTTTATCACTGCCAGATGAAAAAGGTTAGCTGTATTGTTTGTATGTGACGAATGTGAAGGTGGTAAAGAGGGAGGGGGGTGCTGTTTCAGAATTAGTGTCTGAAATAAATGAGGGAATATGTGTGAAGAAAGCTGAACCCGAGGCAAATTCGTAGCTTGTTCAAAGGTAATGAAGGATGGCACAGTGAGATGGGAACCTTTGAAACTCTGCACATCAGAATAATGGATTCTGTGGGCCACTCTACTTTTTGCCGTGCTCGCTGGAGCCAGATATGTTCACTTGCTGAATATGCACACTGAACACCAAATGTTTCAGCAGCCCCAGAAATGTGTTTATAGTTGTGTGCAGAAGTCTGTTAGATCTTTTGAAGCTAGCTAACAGTATTATATAGCTAACATATAACATGGTGTCATCCAACTCAGCATCACTCTTTTTCAAACACCCGTTTTCTGCATTAGAGTAGTTATCACCTGTCTTTCCTGACCCCCAGCTTCCCTGAGATGAGACAGAGTAAAACTGCATTCATGATACATACTTGAGTGTAAACACACTTCCCTGGTTTCTCCCTCAGATTCTGCTTCTGTTGCAACAGAGTATTCCCTGAAATTCGATGAGTCCATGACAGAAGATGAGATTGAGGAAAAATCTTTTCGTTCTTTGCTGCCCTCTGAGAGCCATCGCAGAAATAATTTGGAGAAGAAACGGGTTAATCGTGATGATTCTGATGAGGAAGTCTCCCAAGAAAAAACAGCTCTGTCATCTATCAAGGTAGGTGAAACAACCACAGTTAAGATTGAGCCATTCGTAGTTGTGTTTGCAAACTTGAGAGTTCTTGCAAACTTGAGAGTTCTTTTTCCCCCTGTGGTTCTTTGAGCATCTCAAAACAGAGTTGTATGAGTCGTGCTGTATGTCACTTGAACAAGTGTGATGCCTTTACTTACGGAACAGTCTGTCAAGGTCTCTACCTATTCTCTGGTGGCTTTGGAGGAGTGACTTTTTGAGGCAGGTTACAAAAGCCCAGTGGATTAAGTCTTCCTACTATGCCTACACAGAGCTAGGAACTACAAGAGGATGCTTCATCTCTCTGATCCAAGAGGGGACGTCCCAAAACTGTCACGCAGCCCAGGGCAGATAAAGCTGGTCTGCACAAAGCTCAGAGAAAAAACCGCTTCCCTTCTTACATCTGTTTTTATGTGTATCTGTGTATACACAGAGACACTTCGTAATTGAAAAAAGCCTTGGGATTTCAAATTTCAATTATCAAATTATCAAATCATGCCCAATTTGTCTCGCCTTCCAGGAGCTAAGCATGCCATTCTCAGGGGGGCAAGATAGTTTCTCTAAATTTACCATGGAGATGGTAAGACAGTATATGAAGGAAGAGGAAATGCGAGCAGCTCATCAGTCCTCACTGCTTCGGCTCCGGGAGAAGGCTCTGAAAGAGAAGACCAAGGCTGAATTAGCATGGCTGGAACACCAGAAAAAGTAAGCTCTAAAAAGCTCTGAATATACACTGTTGCTGACTGACCGTTTTCTTGTATTTCTCTTTGAGCTTTTTTGGTAAGACTTTGCTTCCATCCCACCTCTCCCTTGTTATTAGTGATGGAACTAATCTTCTGATCTCAGTAATCCATACAAACGTTATTGTCACTTGGAAAGAACAGAACCCAGTTTGTAGGTGTGCTTTGATATTTGCATTGAATGCAGTTTGATAAAAGAGAATTTCATTGAAACAGTAGAGCATCAAATGTTTGTCAGTCAGAGGAGGTAGTTCCCAACCCTTACTCTTAATTCCAGAATGTGTAAAACTGTCAAACAATTAAAACTTTATTTGCTTCATGTCTATGTAAGGTCATTTTAGTTGACTCAAGCCAAATTTTGTGAATCTGGATGCATGTTGTCCTTAATGATTTGTTTCTAACCTAACATATACTTTCTCCTGGAATGCCACTTGAAGTATTTAGTGTCGCTATTGAACAGAGATGGCCAGATTTAACCAATAATACTTGTCCATCGTCACTCTCTGTGTGAGAGTACCGCTGGTCACCAGACGTTTTTTTTCCAGCTGCTTTTCATTTGGGGTTTGACAAGGGATTGTGAGGTAATGACCCAGGTGTCTTTTCTTGAGTGTTTCTCAAATAGTGAGCATGCGACCTCTGCAGAACTTCTGCCCATTCGCGTGAGATCTTGTATTACTGCACTGGCCTTTTAACTGTGCATGTCTTTGAATAAACGCTGCAGAATATTGCATTAGAGAGCATGCCAGTGATTAAGTACAGGCATATATTCTTCTGCAGGTTAGGAAAAGCAAACTTTTTTGAAAATGTTTTAAAATTGTAAAGAGTCTTCTTGTTTTGCACTTCTTTCTTATTTAATCCTTTCTTCCACTCTATTTGCAGGCACTTGCGAGACAAGGGAGAGGATGATAAGATGCCTCCTATTCGAAAAAGGCAGCGTGGTCTGCTGCTGAGATTACAGCAGGAAAAGGTAACTGGTGCCCTGCAGGAAAATTCTGTTGAAAACTAAGTGTTTCAGACACTCTAAAAGCTAAGAATTGAGAAATCCCCATACTAGACTTTTGGGTAGGAAGCTAGCAGTATTTCTTACCAATAAGTTTTATTTGCATTTCACTAGTATTTAGCAAATTGTTTAAAAGAGTCCTTCTGTATCAGTGATCTCACTGGTTGAGACTTAGATGCATTAATTGATCATCTGTTCTTTGCTGATGAAGTCCAAGCTAGTGACTTCATCATGCAATTTAAGTAATTTTAAACCCATACTATGGAGAATGTGGCAGCTTTAAAGTGTGTTCTTGAGAGCTGTCTGCCACAGTTCTTACGTCTCATCTTTTATACCTAAAAGGCAGAAATTAAACGTCTTCAAGAGGCTAACAAGGCTGCTCGGAAGGAGAGACAGCTGATCCTTAAACAGCAGGCGGAAATCGAGCGAATCCGTCAGACTACAATGAAACTACAGGAAAAACTGAAGTCTGCAGGAGAAAACAAGCTGGTAAGTGTTCCCTACAGAAGCTGGAGTGCGGCTGGGATTTGACTTCAGTGCTTATAGCAATGGAAAGCCGCTAGATTGGATCTATTACTTGAAAGTTTTGTTTGCCTCAAACAATCTCATCCTCTTTATCTCAGCAATTTTATGTTTACTTTCTTTAAATGATTGTTTAAGGAAATGAATTTGGAGAAGTTACAAAATCTTTTGTTTTAACTGGGCAGTAGATGGTGCTGGTTAATTCTCAAGCTTCGGGAATATAATTTTTTGATGCTTAGATCTCTCAGCCTCTGATTTTTGTTTGATTATTTGTCACATCACAAAATACTAAACATAAGCACTAAACCCAAACTTGCTGCCTTGTTTGTGTTTTAATGACATTACACTAAAGTTCTTGCATCTGCTTGACAAGATAGCAAGATGGGGTTTTGATAGTTGCCTCCTTACAAAATTCTGAGGAGACACAAGTTTAATAATAGTGTAGAAAGGATTGGGTTTGTGTTTGGGTAACTGAATTCTATTGGGGTTTTTTGTTCTAGGTACAGTTAGAGGAGAATTAAATTATGGAGGAAAAGGGTGTACTAAAAAAACTTTGTGTCAAAAATGAAGTTGGAAAATGAAATTAAATCTGCAGGTGGACAGACTTAACTGTAGTAGTATTTGTTTTATTCTGGGGAGGAGTAAGCTAACTTAACACAATTTTTTAAAAACATGGTAGAATAACTTTTCCTACTTTCAATGTTGATTTTTTTTTCTAAACACTTAATTGCAGGAACTTCACAGTGAAGATGACATCAAGCAGAGCAATGGTTCTAGCCCACTTCCAACTGACGCAGAAACACGCAGCCCTTCCCCAATCTCGATCTCCAGCAGTGAGACTAGTAGCATTATGCAGAAACTTAAAAAAATGCGCAGCAGAATGGATGAAAAGTAACTAATTTTCTTTTTTGTTATACAAAAATTTACTGTTTTAGTAGAACGAGTAGGTTTGGCGAGTATCTGCACTAACAGTGGTTGTCAGAAAAATGAGAGGTGTTGATATCACATGCACTTTGATCTGAGTTGCCTGAAAAATAGCTGAGTAGAAGCATTAATGGAACTATATTAATCTTTAAATATAATATTTTAAAGGCTACAGTTCTTGCATGAATACTGAGATTCAAACAGTGTTAGCTGCCAGATGGTGCAGCCAAGGTTTTATTGTAGAAGGTTGGTTTTTATGTTCCTTGTACTTGATAGAGTCAGTAAAGGCACATCAATTTAAGGTATTTTGATGTTTGTACATACAAGGAACTTGAATAGGCTCCACCTTGATGGTACATCTTGTCAGAGCTCCTCTTGCAATGCGAGACCTGAAGGCAGATGGTGAAAGCGGTGCCTGTATTTTGTAGGAAAAAAATACAGGGAGTGAGACTCTGGAATTACAGTACCAATTTTTCCTCTTGCAGTGAAGCAGAAGTTATAAATGACAAGAGTCTAGGCAAAACCTGGTAGGTGAGTTTGAGTTCTGGCTCACAGAAAGTCATTGAGCTTTGTGGGCATGTGGTTTTTACCTTGTTATCCAGCTACTGAATTTCAATTCTAATTGCATTCAAATCAGCTAAGATGAATTCTTTAAGTATATTCTTAATTAATGGAGGTGGTGTATGTGTGACTGAGCAGACAGGTAGTTACTATAATAAGACCTTTCTTTTCCTCCAGTGTGATCCATAGGTTGGAAAAATGTTGAAAGCTGTTGTTAGTCTTCAGAGGAAATAAAGTAGTATACATGCAGCTCCTGGGTCTGAAAACTGAGCCTGAATCTCTTAATTTCCCCTGTTAAATTCTTTTGAATCAAAAGGAGTAGTCTTTGCTTAAACAATTTTTTTTAACTTCAAACCAAAGTAGGTCGCTATAGTTTAGTCCATATGGGTGATCTTGGTAATGTATTTTCTCTTGAGACTCCTAACACAGCTCGATAAAACATCAAAAATCCAGCACTGCCATTTGTAAAGGCAAGCTGGCTGCGACTGCTTAGCACCCAATGGATGTGATGAAGATAAAAGACAGTAGGAGTAAGTGAGGATTTGGTATAAGTAGGAAAAAAAACAAAACCACGTTCTAGTTACGTGGTCTTCATGTTCTAGCCTGAATTGATTGCTATCTTATTGTTGTTATAAACAGCAAACTCTTTCTCGAAGCATGTTTTGAGGTTGGAAGTTAAAGCTTATGAATTTTGAGATTTTTAGTAATACTAAAAGAAATTATAAGCACACTTTTATATTCAAGACTTCCCATGCTTTTTTACCAAGTAGTGTTTTTGGTTTTGAAATCCTATTTTTTCAAAATGCCTTCATTTTTAAGCAACACTTACGATTGCAGAAAGAATTACACATTAATAAATAATTGTTCTTAGTATTACAAGGGACAGTAGTGATAGTATGTTCTACGCTTAAAGATATATTAATTGTCAGTCCAAAAAATGGCTCAACTGGAGAATACTTTTCGAAAGATGGATAGCAGAATTTGAGCTGAAACTGTTGCTTTTAGGAGAAACAAGTGGAAATTGTGCGATATAATGCATGCGGCTGTGTATTTTTGTTTTTATGGTTTTGTGTTGGATTACTGTATGTGTTCGAAGGAAGGAGGATTTTGTGTAAACATAAATGATTCTCTAGAACTCCATCTCCCTAGCTGTACAGGTTTTACACACCATTTGCAGGCATTTTGATAGTGGTGGCATTGCTTAATGATTGAAAAACAGTGCTGACTTGGTGTCTTTTTTAGTGTCCTTATCTGTAAAATGCATAAGAATATTATTAACATAATAGAGTAAGGTGTTTGGTTAGGAGTGAAATGATAGGAAGCTGCTGTCGGAAGGGAATCAATCAGGTTGTGAAATGGCAAAAGGAAAGAAGCTGAATGATATTCAAGTAGAAAAGGAACGAGAGGAAGGAGCTGGGAAAGCTGTGCTGGATTTGCTGTACTCCAGAGCAAGGTGGAAATCCTTTGGCTTCCTGACTTACGAGGCAGCTTTAATATTTCTCTTCTGCTAAAAGGAGAAGGAAAGAGTACTTCTGTTTGATTTTTAATTGATGAGTCTGTGTAGGCTGCATGTGAACAGGAGCATGCTCTGTCAAAGAGAATTAACCACTTTCCCCTTGCTTTCCTTGCATATGCAAATTTAATGATAATCAGTGCAATAGAAAAACTGATTAAATGCTCATTTTCTTTTGCTTTTCCGTAGTGTACTTCTTAGCTTGCATTGTAGTTGATAGAGCTATAGGGAGCATGGTATTTTTCTATAAATGTGATAATTCCTTAGGAATTAGCTTAAAATGGTAATTCATTAGGAAATACCATTTTAAGCACACAGCTGTAAGTTTATCTAGATTTTTTTTTAACAATAGGCATTATCTTTCTGCAGTTAATACTTCAAATGAAAGAGACAGTATGTGAGTATTCTGAGACCAAGTCTGCACTTTATTGCAAAAATAAACCCCAACGAAAGTAGCAGGTAGAACTTGAATTGCAGGTGTATCTCAGACTTCTGGAATTGCTCATGTTTTAAAAATACATTATTCAATCTTTTTTTTTTTTTCCCTTTCACTGGTGCTTACCTTTGGAGAAGTACTTTTACTGAGGGTTCTCCAGGTGAACGAAAATGTGTTTAAAGTTTCATACTAGCAGAGTTGTACATATGGCAAACCCGGCATGCTACGTAATGCTAATAATATAGTGTATTGATGGTTAGAATAACAGGAGTTGCAAAGAGATCAGGTTGAGAGTTGTTAACTGGTGCATGTGGAAGTCTGCATCCAAGTAGTAAAACACCTTTCAAAATTTAAAGAAAACTACAGCAGTGTGAAAGCAGCTTGCCTTTAATGAACAGAAAGTGCAATGTTATAATTCTAATGCCTTCTGCATAACAGTGTATAGTTTTTCTACTTCATATGTTGGGTAATAACTATACAATGTTAAATGCAAATAATTTTAAAGTTCTTTGCTAGATGCTATCCTTTTCTCGTTCTTTCTGCCTGTTTTGCTCTCTTAGTTTTAAACTCTTCCTCCTTATTTTGTAGACACTGCTCTCCTGTTCACTACTTCTTCTCTGTCTTTACGTCTCACCACTGGGCTTCTCTCAGTGTCTGTTTTCCCAACCTCCACCCCAAATTCCAGCTGTATATCTACAACCAATTGGTCAGGTAACTGTATCTTTCTCAAGTGATGGACTCCTTGATAGAGCATGCTCTGTTCAGTCCTAGAAAGTCAAGAGGTTCTTCATCAGTGAACTTTTGTGTGTTAGTAGCTGGGAGAAAATAGTCCTGCATCTTTATTCTCTTGATGCTGTCAGCTCACAAGTAACAGTCCAGGTGTGCCAATCCATAGAGATGATACTTAAAGGAAGAAGGATAAAAGCTCCAGTAATTCAGGAGAGCTATCAATACAGAATCACCTTCTCTTATAATTATGTATTAGGAAGGAACTGTGGGGCAACTGGAGCTACAATTTTTCTCTCATTTGGATTAGCAAAAAGAAACACTCATTTTTCAAACAGTCACTCCTTTCTTCCAGTTTAATACCACAGGTACTTTTCGTGTCCTGAAATTGAACTTATCCTGTTCATTTTAGTGAATAGTTAGTAGCACTTGAATGATTTTGAAGATCTTTTAACATGTAAGCAGGGTGTTTACAATATGTTGCAGACTTTACTTACTGCAAAGAAAAAAAACTCTTGTCTGCTTGCAATTTTTTTTTTTTTTTCAGCAGCATGTCAGAATAGTCTAGGAGATAGTATTTAGTATGGATATTATCCCAGAAAACAATTTGAACATCTTAAATTCTGGGAATTGTGGCAATAGAACATCTGGGTGTCAGGACCTTTTGGTGTGGCTGGCTGTTTTCCCATTGTCTTCTGCTCTGTCCGTCAGGTTCCTAACTAAGCGAGAGCAGAAGCTGATGCAGCGTCGACAACATGCTGAAGAGTTGCTGGAGTGGAAGCGCCGCCTGGATGCAGAGGAAGCAGAAGTGCGGCGGATAGAAAAGCAGGCTCTGGCTGCCTGGGACAAAGAGCTGCTCAAAACCAAAATAGCCAAAAAAGACGTGGGGGATCAGAGAACAGAGCCCAAAGGTAACAGGAAGTGGGGGGAAGTGATGCAAATAGCACGAGTAAAGTATAATTTGACACGACGACGGCTTAGGTTTGCACTTTCTTTCTTTTTTGATGTTTTGGTGGCAGTTGTTCTTCCCTGGGTGCTCTTAGAATCTTGATTTCTGCACTCTTTACTGCCTTTTACCTTTCTTTTAGGTCTGTTTTTCACCTTAGTTAAATGTGCATTCCTCCTTCATTGTATATCTTCTCAAGTGAACTGCACAGCATAGGCCCATCAGATGTTTTTACATGCAATTTAAACTAGATTTCTGTCTTTCAAAACAGAAATGCGGCATGATCTTTTGCTGATCATCCTCCAGACTTACTCCATTAGAACCATTTAGTCCATTAAAACCACTGTAGTGCTGTTTGAGTGTCTATCCTGTTGGCCTTACTACTGTTTGTCAGGGTGGCTCTTAGCAGGGGCTGTTTTCCCCTTGACTGTGTTTTCAAAAAATTGAAAGCATTTTTTCCTCCCTTCTGTTGTTAATGCAGTATAACTGTTTGAAATCTGCAACTGTGCCCATGTGCCAGGATGTAATTAGTATAAGAGATGCTATTGGGAGGAAAAATAAGTTCCCAGATTTTGGGAGCGACAGCTTTATTATTCTGTCTTAGGTCGACCATACTTTCAGCGTGAAGCGCAGAGAACTGGATTGCAGCAGGAGAAAATAATGGAACTTCAGGGATTGTTCTAGAAATAATCAGTTTTCCTTTTTATTCCCCACTTAGCTGTAAGCAGGCAAGCATGTCCTTTGGACGTGCAAAGGGAATTCAGAATTATGCCCTATTACGCTTGTTACTGAGAACAGTCATGACGACTTTACGCCTTGTAGGACATTCTAAAGATGATACGTGTATGAGTCAGTAAGTTCCAATGAACAAAAATTCATCATGAATGCTGAACTCTCATCTACAGATAAGAAAATATACATGCTTTCTATTGATTGTATCCAGCAGTAAGCATTGGGAGTGTGGCTTTGCTTCAGGAGTGCCTCTCCCCAGCCTTTGCTCAAATGTTGAATAGTTCTCCATGGCTGCTTCAGTAATGCTGTGACTCCTGCGGAATTTAGTAAACAGGAATACTGAAAAGCCAACTTATTATTTTACTTGTTGCCAGTGGAGAGACTCATGCTGAAATCATAACATTAAAATGTTTTCTGCAGCTACTGTAAAGGAAGCAATCAATTCTAAATTCAAGATCGGGCTTGCAGATTATATGCTCCTCTGTGACTTCTTCAGACTAATGGTGACTCTTGCTGGGGTATGGTCAACTGGAAGGACAGGTTTCCCTAATAATCTTTCTGGAGCGTGTTGTCTGGAAAATGTTAGAATATCCTGAAAACCTCTTTATTTCAGACGTTCAGCAATCACTAAGAACGTTTGGCGATCTTAAATCACAATTCTCTGGTCAACATACTTGTTCTTGCTAAATATTCCACCCCCAGTGTCTAGGTGAATGCCACAGCACTTACCAATTTGACATGTATTTGTAGCAGTTGTTACTTTATACGCAGGCAGCAGTATTTCTGAAGGCATAGAAGTCAGTGCAGGTTCTTAGGCGCTTTGTTTTTTTCTCTCATTGTTCAATCTCAGAAACAGCTAGTGAAGAAGAGTCTCCAGTGCCTTCTTGCTCTCATCTGAACAGTGAAAGCTCTATCCAAGAAGATCTTGGCAGTCTACCTGCTGAGTCGGTACCGTCAGAGCCTGTGGGCCATGGACAGCCAGAAAGCCCAGATCAGAGTACAATTAATGAAGAAATGGTTTATTCTGAAGACTTCAAGTCCTCTACCCCCCCTGGCAAACTTGTGAGTGAGATTTTTATTTGGTATATATTCTTACACTTGTAAAAGGCTACCAGAGAAGTAGTAAATATAGCCATCCCAGTTGTCCAAGCAGAGATTATAAACTATTCTCTGTGTTTGCAATACCGTTTTACATTACCGTGAATAAACATTGTGATCAGATATGTTCATTGAAGTCTTGAGGAAATATTCCTTCAGTACAGAGTTTAGGTATTTTTAAACTTGTGGGTAATCTTGCAAAATGTTTTGTGTATTCACATAGGTATGCAGTGTGAAGTGGTGGAACACTGACCCAGTTTACCAGTGTGAATTAGCTGTAGACTGGCTTGTTACCATTGTATAAATTCTTTGAGGCCGTGGAAAATATGCTCTCTTTTTCCGCTTTGCTTTACTTGCAAAGTATAGCTGTAGGATGAAGAAGCAGAGTTGTAACGTCATGCACAATCCTTTGGGTTTCAGATTATATCTGCTTCCAAGCTAATTTTGCTTATTGTTCTGTTCCAGCTGTTATTTCTACTTGGTTGATAATTTTAATGAGTTTCATCCCACCAACTTTGCCCTGTGCTCAGTGGGACGGAAAATGCAGTGTCAGTGGGATAAAAGAACCGCTCATCTAGACTTGTTACAAATACTTTATTGGAAAGTTTGCTGAAAAGGTAGTGAGGTAAAATGTCTAATACGTGCTAGAGGTTCTGTTCATGGTCTATGAAATGTTGCAGCAGTACGAGCATTTTGGAAGAATATTTGCTCTTACGATCTTTTGCCTGGCTACAGAGAAATAGTGCTCTGTTGTTTTACTGGTTTAGAATTGCACCTTGCACCCCTGACATGAAATACTTGTTTTGGTGTCCCAGATATATTTAGTATGTGTTCGTATGGCTGTGTTTGTTACCAAATAAGATTACATAAACTGTATTGAACACCTATGAGTCAGAACCATGTCAGTTCCCTTAGGTGAATACTCTTGGTAACGTAGTGTAGTCTAAGCAGGTTTGCCGAAATCAAAGCTCGAAGTAAACAGTCAGTTATTACTGCTCCTGGTATTTTTCTTTTATCATCTAGCAGGCTAAGAGGAAATTCTTCTTAAGATAGCTGGATAGGGACCACTGGTTATGAGAAGTTCTCTAGTTGTGCTGCTCTTTCCATGTAACCGGTTCTTGATGACAATGATCTCCTATTTTCAAGCTGAGCTTTACAAGGAATTACTTACCTGACCTTTTCTTCTCCCAAAGTCTCCCCCCAAAATCAGCATATCTGTATCAAAGCAAGATTCCAGCAAAAGCAGCCACCGAACTGGAGGACAGCTTCGTTCACCTGTGAAGTCTCATCAGATATCTCACAACTGGTCTGATGAATCTTTATCTATGACACAGTCAGGTAAGTGTAATATCTGCTTGGATTTAAATTGCTTTCTTCAAAGCTTTTGCTTTTAACAAGTAAATTTGAAATGCAGACATAGATGTGAGGGGACAAATTCCTGGAAATTGTGAAGGCTTGGGGTTTTGTGGGAGTATTTTCCCATGGTGTAGTTTGAGACTTTATTAAGCTGAAGTGTTCAATGTAAGGAGGTCTCTGTATTCTCTGTATTATCTCTTCTTTTAGAAAGAAACACAGCTTCCTGCAAACAGGTATGCAGAAGATAAGAGCCAATAGTTAAGGTGGTCCTAGCATTTAAAAATACTAAGGTGGTTCTATTGTATGTACTGGTCGTTGTTTGTGATAGGTGGATAATTTACTGGCATGCGTACATATTCAGTCTTCATGGCGTTTGATGCAGAGAGCTTAATAATCTGTTACATTGGGGTTTTTTTGGTTAATATGTAAGCAAGTCCAATAGAAACACAGTAATTTTGAGGTAGCTATTCTCCTGCTGGGCAGAGAAATGAATACATAACACCTACGTATTTGCACTGAGTAATTTGTATTGGGATTCTGTCTAGAGAGCAGTTTGCAACACAGTGAAGCATTCAGCAACTTTATCAAGTTATTTTCAAGTTCTGACTGAGCAACCACATAAGAAAGCCATTATGAAAAGTAGATCAGGCAACAGTGATCATGAAAATAAACTTTATAAGAGGTGTGAAGCCAATTGGGATGGTGCTCATTTCACAATAAATCATTCCATTGTAAAGAGACAGATCTTCCAAGGTGCTGAGTAGTAATGAAGTCATCTCCATGTCATGCGTAGACAAGGTCATCAAAGATGAAAGCATGTGCAGATCTTTCCCTTATGAGTTGATCAAGAAAAGCTATAATTACTTAGTGGTCACTTACTATTTGGGAGGAGTTGTTAATTACAGTGGCATCATAAAGTACTGATTAGCAAGTGAGATTCCATTCTTTTAGTGCTGTCGTTGTTGTCTTTTTTTTTTATTATTCTCTAAATGGTTAACAGCAGTTGTTAATGGAAAAAGAATACAGTACCTTGATTGTATTTACTGGCTGTTGCTGATGGTGAAATCTTTCATTATAGTGGTTTGTTGTCTTGAGAAATGCGATTGATTAGCAAAATGTGCAGCTGTTCCTGCTAGCTGGCCAAATAATGCTGGTGACTTACTCTCGAGGATGTTCAGTAAAGCAATTGGTGTTTATGAGCATCCAAGCCTTTTGATCCAGAAGACATTATAGGGAATACTGAGCATTAGAAAAGCAAACCAGCCAAGATCCTTCTCGTAGGAGCTGCAGCTCCTGCTATAGAAGAGGAAGGGGAACATCAGCTGCGGGGAGAAGCTCCAGTAAGACTCCTCCTAATGAACAAAGCAGTTAATGAGATAGCAGCATAAACATGGTGGTCGATGTGAACAAGTTTGGTAATCAGAGCCTCTCTTCTAAATTAAATAAGATGCAACACTTTTTAATATGTTATATAGTAGTGTTAGGAATCTGAAATCCCACTTTAAGAGTCTTATTATACTAAGATTAACATGTTGAATTAAATTATTTGATATTTTGCTTGGACCATGTTTTGTATTTACCAAATGACTGTTCAGTGCTTTACATAGAACTGTTTTATGAGGCGCAAGCTTACAGAGACTAAAACTAAACTTTTTCAGAAACCACATCTGATCAAAGTGACATTGAAGGACGGATCAGGGCCCTGAAGGATGAACTACGGAAAAGGAAGTCTGTGGTTTACCAACTGAAAAAGGAACAGAAAAAGAGACAAAAGGAGAGACTGAAGGCCCAGGAAGCCAGTTTGATCAAACAACTGGAGGTTAGGAACAGGCCGCAGTAAAAGATTGTTAGCCTTGGATAAATCATTATCGTATGGATGTTGTTGGCAGAATATTGTATCAACAGCTGTGAAAGACACATTATTGTGATAGAAGTGTGACTGTGCTCTGGCTATTTAACTGTTTTCAATAATGAACAGAGCCTTGAGGCAAAAATGCCATTCACTTTTAAAATTTATATCTTTAGTGGGTTACTAGCAGCATTCAGGGGGCTTATGTATGTTTATACACATGAGTATCTTAGCTTGGATTAAAGAGTGATGCTCATGTAATTTGGTTTAGAAAGTAAAGTATTAAAATTTATGGCATTCACAGCTGTAGAGCCTTAGGAAGTTAAACAGATTGCTTTACAGGGAAACCAAGTGTATCCTTCATTCATGTAATAGGTTTTGTCATGGTTTAGTAGACTAACAGCCTGTTTCCCCCGTGCAGTCGTATGATGAATTTATCAAGAAGACCGAAGCAGAGCTGAGCCAAGATCTGGAGACATCACCAACAGCCAAACCTCAGATTAAAACTCCATCCTCAGATGCTGCTGAAAAACCTAAGATCAAGGCACCACCACTCCATAGGTAACTGGGATTTCTTTTTGAGATTATTCTGAAACTGGTGAAACTGCTGTTTTAGCACAGTGCAAGGAAAGCTGGTGATTGCTCTTGTTTAGAGCACTGGACAGGGGCAGTATCCTGTTGACCTATTTGCTGGTCTCATCAGACCCAAAATAGATCAGATGTACTGTCCCTGTAATCATATGCATCTCCCTTTTGTCCTGCCCAGCCTTTCAGGTCCTATTTTCTAATTCTTTCTGAACAATAATTTTCAACCGTGCAAGAATTGGGGCAAATGGTTGTGTGGATTACAGACCTGAAGGAATTTTTTCCCATTTTGGTCACTCATTACGCCTGCCACAACGTGTGGGGCAAACTGTTCCTCTCTGCAATTTAAATCTGGTTTAGATCTTAGGTTTTAGAAGGCAGAGAGTTCAACTGACTTCTGCACTTCCTAGTGCGTTTTTAAGCGTTTCATTGTCTCCAGCAGATGGTGCAATTTTAGTGTATTCAAGAAAAAAAAAAAAGTTTTCCATTTATTTTTTTGGCTCCAGAAAAAGCTAGTTAGATTAGTCTTTTAAAAAAAGAATCCAGGACTTACCAAATTCTCTGTCCCCATTCCTATTTTCTAAGGTCACAGTATGTTGACAAACTTGATGTTATCATCAGTGTGGTATTATAATTATAGATTCTTCTATTTCCATTTTTATCTGTTTTAAAAGAAAAAAAAACACACTCCAGTGTAACCATGATTCATGCAATTTGGTTTTTCAAATTTAGGCCTGAGACAGCTAAAAACTGGAAATCGCTGGCTGAGTCAGAGCGATCCAGAGCATCTTTGGAATCTATTTCAGAGCATGCAGGTATGTAACTGGAAGAATCTGTACTGCACATGAAGATCTTGAACACTGTCCTAAACTGCTTTGATCTTTTCATTCTTGATTCAAGAAGACAGAGCAAGATTAAGAGAGCATTCAGACTTGATAAAACCATAATGATCAAGCTATTTTTTTTTACTTTTTTAATTTAATAGGCTTCTGCTTTTGCTGTTTCCCATGTATTCAGTATTTAGTTTTATTCTTGCTGAGGTTTGTGTGAAGCCATAATTAGGTGACAACCTTTTTCCTTTCTTTTGTTCTCTGTTCCTTTATCACTTAAGGGAAGTAAGAAAACCAAAAATAATGAACAATTTAAGAATAGGGGATTTTTTGAGATACTTTTTGATGTTTTGCTGTTGATCATTATCTAGTCATTAGCTACCATTCTAATCTTGGTTTTATTTGTGGCTTGCAAACAAAAATACTGAGCCCTTATGTTGGGCTCAGTATTCTATGGCATTATGAAATACCGGTACAAGGAAAAGAATCAGAAAGAGTTGGGATCCTGGAACTGAAAGAACCTTGTTCATGTTCACAGGACAGCTAGAAATACGTGTTTCCAAGGCACCAGTTTGTATCTTCTTTTAGCGTAGAAACCTTGACATAATTTTGTTGCCTATTCTGTAGTTTTCAATAAAACAAGGCAGGCTGTATGATCTGCTGTAATTCACTTCTCATTTTCCTTCAAGATGCTGTGTCATCAGGAGCTGAGAGATCTGCATCTGTGCATAGCAGGAAGGTGCCTGTGACAGATGTTCATGCGGAAGAACCTTCTAGAGCATCTTCTTCGGTTTTAATGTCACCAAGAAGTTCCAGAGTAGGATCTGGTGATTTCATAGATAATGTGCCCTCATCACCTCTTCTCAAAGACGTGAAAGACATCAGCAAGATATCCCATGGGTCAACGAACAGTGTAGTAAAAGCATCAAATGATGAGGAAACCCTCAGTCATAAATCTGAGATACAGGAATACATACAGTCAGAGGAATATGAGACTGAAGGTTCTCATGTTAAGCCTTTGGAGAATTCTGATGTCTTGTTGACATTAGATAAAGAACAGGAGAACTCACTGGACATTCTTCCAAAGAAAGTCCTTCCTTGTGAAAACGAACACTCTCGGAAGGAACTCTCTGGTTTGGCTGCAGAAAGTCTTCACAGTACAGACGAAATCTTAGAGCAGAGACTGACAGATAAAGATGCTGTAACTTGCCCAAGTGTAGACGAGTCTTCTCGCAAACTGAGCACATCAGCAGAGGAAAAAGGTTATTTGCTTTCAGAACAACTTATTAGTCAACAGGAGCCATCATACCTTGACGACTTTGAAGGATCCTCTTCCAGCACACAAGCATCAGCTGAAGAAACGCCTCTTGAGGAACGTTACAAAGATGACTTTGAAGCCTCTCTTCTCTCTCCTAATGAGGATGCTTGGTCGTCGGCAGAGCAGTCACAGCACACACAGACCAGCAGAAGCGTATCCCCCAGTCTCGGCAGCGATGGCGAAATCAGTGAACACCTCAGCGACAGGTCCCTCTCTCTCTCTGGCAGCTTGCATTCAGAGAGGTTATTAGAACTTAAATCCCCAACAGAACTTATAAAAAATACTGAACGCAGAGATGTGGAGCAAGGACAGGCTCCTACCGAGTCACCGTTGTGGGCCTCTGTTTCGATCGCAGAAGAAACGGATAGTTTGCCAAATTTCAACATTGGTGATAGAGTACTTGTGAGTAAAGTCCAACCTGGCACACTGCGATTCAAAGGTCTGACTAGATTTGCCAAAGGGTTTTGGGCTGGTGTGGAGTTGGATGAACCTGAAGGGAACAATAATGGAACTTACGATGGTATTAAATATTTTGATTGCAAAGAAAAGCATGGTATTTTTGCTCCTCCTCAAAAAATCTCTCACATCACAGAAAGTATTGATAGCTATTTAGACACAAACGAAGATGAAGACTCATTCTTTGATGATATACCGGAGAAGCAGCATAAAGCTGAGCAGCAAGACAGAAGTTCCAAACCCGGCAAAGAGGATGAAAGCCAGAGCAGAGATGCAACAGAGAACTATTTCCAGCATAAAGCTCCTGCAGATACAGCTGTTTCAGAAGCCTCAGCTGAGGAAAGGTTTGAGGAGTCATCTTCTAAAGCAAAGAGCGTAAAGGAGATTTCTGTAGCTACTGAATCACTTGCCCGAGAACAGTCAGTGGTGGATTATCTGAAGCGTGCTGTAAAAGAGGAGGCCAGTCTTGCTGCTCTCACTTCTGGTGTCGTGGATGAGATTTCTGCTGTTCAGTTGGATGACATCTCAGATTTCCTTTCTGAAAAACTGGAGAGGCAGAAGACACTGGGGGAGGAATGTGCTGAGAAGTTGGATGATCTCTCTCCTGGAGTTGTGGAGAAGCCTGCAACTCCACTTCTGGATTTGCTGACGAAAGAAAAAAAACAGTTAGAAGCTCAGCTTAGACTACCGCTTAGAGAGGAAGAAAAGTCAAAAGACCAACTGGAAAAGGTCAGTTTGCTGACAGACAGTCTACTTAGGGATTTTGTGAAAGACACGGTCAGTCAGTTACAGCAAATAAAGAAGGTAAGAAATGAGAAAATCCAGCTCAGCAACCAGGAGCTCTGTGATGTGAAGGAGGAGTCCGGAACCCCATCCGAGCAGGTAGAAAAGCAGATTCCCGATGGACTGAATAACTTTTTCCTAAGTTCCGATTTGGAAGATGAAAGAGAAGAACTTTCCTCTCCAGACATGTGTCCCAGACCAGTGAGTAACAGACATCTTGCACTGATTTTTTTAAGTCGATTGTTCCTTGAACTGATGGGTTGAATCTGAGGAATGCAGTGTGGCACTAGTTTGTTTTCTCCCAAATTCTCTTTGGTGATGTGGAGATTGCCTGTATGTATCTTACATGTGTGTTCTTGTGTATCCAAGTTCACGGCTTGTTTTGGTAGCCCTGCAGGTGGGAAAACACATTTTCGCACATGAAAGTGAAAAATACTTAATTTAGGTTGCATTATACTTACATGTTCGATTTGTATTTAACCCTTACCCTCAGTTTTTATTCTAAAAATGGCAAAATACAGTAGACTGTAAACTTACCTTTGTCTATTCTTGATAGGAAATAATCATCCTCAAACATAATTAGTTACTGCGGAGGTCATTAAGGTGTTAGACTGAACTAAACCCACTGAACTATGAGTGGTGGCAGTTCATGCTTATTCAGAACGACCATTAATGATACAGGTAGAGGACTTGGCCTTTCTGCTGAGGATCCCAGTAAACGTGTCTGCTTTGCTATTGAGCTCGATATGTTGTCCTCACAGAAAGCTTCAGCCCATTTTGCCAGTGTGAGCAATGCTCAGTCACTAAAACAGCCAACCTGCTAAAACCTTTTAGGCTGTTGCTGCTGGTAAGTGAAAAGTTGGTGTGTCACATTATCAGTTTTTAAACCACTCAGCCCTTCATAAGCAGTTGAACATTAAGACAGACAGTGGGCAGGACACACAGTGTTTTAAGCTCTGTAGGAAGCCTCTGAAAGCATTCATCAGGAGTGGTAGAAACCCCAGGTACTTCACTCAAACCATTTCTAATGTTACTGTGGACTATTTATTATTTTCCTGAGTATTTGTGCATATATCGCCAATTACATCAGTTGGGTGTTTAAAAATGTGAGCTGAGTTAAACAACAGTGTGACACCGCTTTTATATTTACTCTGTGGCTCCTAATTCACAGGAGAGCCCAGTGTTTGGTGCCAGCGGTCAGGAAGAGCTTGCCAAGAGACTAGCAGAGCTGGAGCTCAATCGGGAGTTCCTGAGTGCGCTGGGAGATGACCAAGACTGGTTTGATGAGGACTATGGCCTGAGTTCCAGCAAGGTCCAGGAGAAGCAAGCAGAGGAACCAGCAGTGCTGCCCAAGGTAGAACCGCAGAAAGCGCCAGCAAAGCCGTGCGAGGAGCCTCTGGCCGTGCCTCACACGGCGGTGGAGGTGGAAGGCATGGTGCACGCAGCAGCGGAGGAGCTCTGGAAACTGAAAGAGCTGGGGCATGACCTTCAAAGTTACAGCCCTCACACCGATCTTAGCAGTACCCTCAGAGAGCAGGACACAGACACAATAAACAAGCAGGTTTATAAAAAGGTACGGTCTTCAGGCATTTTGCTCTTGTGCTTTGAATATTTACTGTGAGCAGCAGCAGCCTTAACTTTTACTTCTTGCTTTGTTAAGGTTGTATTTGATTTAACAAGAGAGATTTTCGGGGCGATCTTTGCTGAGGATCCTAATCTAAATCAGCCTGTTTGGATGAAACCATGTAGGATCACGTCTGCTTACTTTCGCCGAGTAAGAGATCCAAATAATCTGGATGAAGTCAAGGTAGGAAGAAGTCTTTGCCATGCAGGAAATGTGAGGTGAAAAATATTGTACTGGCACTTGCCTGAGTGTTAAAAGATCTTAACAGGTGTATCCATCAAGAGATGAGTTGAGAAATCAGACAGATGTGAAAGGGAGTTTGTCAAAATGGTCTTTTTTTACTCAACAGATTTGCCTCCCTGTCCTTTTGGCTGGTACTGGTTGCTTTTAAACCTTAGTCCTCCATGCAGAACTGCCAGGGTGACCTTGGTCTTATAAAATTGGGATGTGGACAGGCTGCTGCTTTAGCATATTGCAGTGGAACTGTGCGTGGGTATGTTGACGTGGATCCAACAGTAGCGTTGGGCCAAATGGCATAAGCTGGATTTTTTGTACTTGGACACACCTGTGCCAGACTCACCAAGGACAGTGGGAGTTGCTCAGAGAGCCCCAAAATTTGACTGGTGAGGGTGTTGTTGAATTTGTCAAGTCAGAGGAAGTATCCTGTTAATTGGTGGTAGTGCTCAGGAAAGGACAGAACCCCAGAAAGCTACAGCCTGACTGGACCCAGGTTAAGTTGGCAGGGCTGGACATTTGGAAGAAAAATGATCTCCCTGAAAGCATTCAACAAAGAACCTTCCATGCGGCTCACAGGACACAAATGAAGGCTTCCACCTGTACTGTTTCGTCTGAAATTGGGGAGTTTTGACTGTATTTTGATTAACTTTGATTAAGATACAGCATGTTAGCTGTCTGGAAAAGACAGAAATAGTATCTAGATCACTCTGTTAATTGAGAAGACTTTGAAAAGCGTGTGATGGTGAGGAGCAGGGGCACAGGACGAGGGCACCCGACTCCCACCCTGCTTTTCATTAATATTCTGCCATAGAATGAATTGTCATAATCTCCTGTTTGCTGTACTGTTTGATTGAAAGTTTCTGTTCTCAAGACTGTTACAGCAGTGGGTGTCATTTTTCCCCCACTTCTGTATTTAATAATTGTTCTGCTGGTGTAATGCTGCCTCTAAGACTTCCACTGTAACTTCCTTGCATACGCCATATGTCTCTTAGCTGAACAGAAAGCTTCCATAATGTGACTTTCAGGGTAGGTACTTTGTGCATACATTGCATTTTTTAGCTGAAATGTGATAAATCTCACCTTTGCTGTTCTGTAGAGCTTCATTGCAGCTGAAGTACTGAAATTGTTCAGCCTCAGGAAGGAGCCTAATCACAAAACAGACTGGCAGAAGATGATCAAATTTGGGCGGAAGAAACGAGACCGAGTGGATCATATACTGGTCAGTGGATGAAAATAAGCAGTTGTGTCAGATACTGTCCACCAGACTGAAGTGACATATTACTGTGGTTTTCTGACTATTCAGTTGTGCTGTTTAAAGAGTACAGAGTGTGCATGGGGTCTTGATAGAAGGTGTTTAACTTCAGAGAGCACCCTCTTGACATCTTGACAAAAACAGAAGTCCAATGCCAGTGAAGTAAGGTGACTTGAGTGGATTTTCTGGTCATGCCTGCTGATTTGACTGGCGGATAAATTTGCCCACTCCCAAAAGTTTAAAGCGTGAGTTTGCAGAAGGAAACACTAAAATACTTGACTGAGAGTAAACTTTGTATTTGGGAAGGGAATATGTTTTTCTTCTCACATTAATTTAAAATGTTTTTATTTTGAAGTAGCATAGTTTAACTGGAGACAGCGATACTGAGAACTTAATAGACCAGATTGCTAACCAGATCCAACTGAAAGGTTTCAAAAGGTGTTGGGTTAGAACAGCAAAGACTTTGAAGAGACGCTGTGGGACAGGATAATCCCCAGTACAAGGTGACCAGTCTACCACAGCTCCGCATTTCCTCGAGTTCTTGTCATGAACTCGTAAATGCAGCTGCCACTGGGGCACAGACGGTTCAGTGCCAAAACAGTGTAAAATCCAGCATGTCCGGCTGTGTTCTAGTTTTTGAAAGTTACTTGTTGGCTTGTATTGCAGGATGATTAACATCGTTATTGGCTATAATGATAGTGAAGGTTCTGCTTGGGAATATGAGTCGTCATTAACGCTGTGCTTCACTTAATTATACCTGAAATTGATTCCGCACACGTGCGCCTTATAAGTACCTTCGAGTCATGGGTCGTGTGGTCTTTTAATTGCCTATCGTGGAAGGTTTCCAACACAGGCTTTTTCCCAGGGGTTTCATTGTAATTGTATGTAAACAGAATGTCTATGTATGGGATCTGCCTATCCTAGGACACTTCATTCTGGGATTTGGAGGCTGTTAAAGCATGCACAAAAAAGTCTCATGTTTAGATCCCTGAGAGAACTAGTAGTACAATTAATGTGCTTGTGTACCAATTTCCTAATTTATTTGAACCATACCTGGAAAGAGACTCCTGACTGGAAAGATTGTTGCAGTTAAAGGCATCCACAGTGCTTCAGGTGGAATAAGTTTGAAGTTCAGACGATCTGGTCTGCGATTTACATGCAGACCTAAACATCAAAGATTAATGGAGCTGGGACAAGTTTGGCTTAACAAATAACGTGTCATTTTATTTTGTTCTCACAGGAATACAGTAGTAAAATTTTGGCTGAAGACTGGGAATAACAGTGAAGATTACAGCATGCCATGCTGTAGGAACAGGGAGGCCTCAGTGGCATTTCTAACAAATTTATACTGTAACATGAGACACTATCAGAGAAATTTCTAACTGAAAACCTAAGGAGATAGTGTTCAATTTCTCTTTGTTTTACTAAAATCTCTGTCTGCTGAGTAGTTGCTCCAGTTGTTTTTCAGTAAATCTTGGCTTTCAGTAAACATGCACAGCTTTTCGTTTATGAAAAGCTACTTTGTTTAAAATCAAGTTAAAGGAACATTCAGGTGTTTGCTTTCTTCTCCTGCCCCTTCGTGTTTCCACCTTTGTCCCGTGTACGCTGTCTGTGCTTTAGGGGAGATTCTCAAAAGTACAGGTGGGCTGACGTGCTGCATTTCGGTACATGAGGGCTGCCTGCACCTTCCAAAACCTCTCTGTGAAGTACAGCAAGAACCCTCTTATCTCCTTATTTAAGTTCAGGTGCTAACAATAGATTGTTTCCACTACCTTTTTTTTTTTTTTTCCACTTGGCTCTTCATCCAAAACTCGCTGTGCCAATCTGTTTGCACAAACTTTACCGCTGCTTTTCCCTGCTACCCCCCCTTCTCTTTAATCTGAAGCTTTAGAAGAAGCAGCTCACACAATGCTGCCAAACCTCAGTGGTTAGCTTTCACACCCGAGAAGCTCGCCAACACAGCGCTGAAATTCAGGACTTGATCTTCTGACCTATTCACTTAAGGACTAGAATGTCTCTTTCCATGCAGTTCTGAGCTCTGCAAGAAAGCAAAGCTGGCTTGATTGAGAAGCCCGACATCTGAGCCAAGGGGAATGCGACAGTAAGAAAATCAAAGCCTGCTCATATGCAGAGTCATGCATTTTGAGATTTTCAGGCACTCTGAGAGTGCAGGGCGGTGAGAATGCACCTGCTTGCCTTTCTCCTCCTGGTGTTCTTCCAAGGCAGTAGTGTATTCCTGGGGTTTTTCTTGTACTTTTCAGTCTCCAAGTGATCTATTTACTTCTTAAATGTAGTTTATTTTGCAGGCATTCATAGTTCTGAATGGGAACCTTCAGAAATGAAACTTACTAATTTACTTCCTGGAGTTTCCTTCAAATGATATTCTTGGAAGTGTTGTTTTTTGGGTGTTGTGGTATTTATCAGGCAGCCAGTGGGATCATGCTACCTAGTTATCTCCTGATTTTTCTTTTGTGCACATGCACTTCTTTCAGAGTGTTTAAAAAAAAGTCAAAGCACACAAAACCCATGCTACACAGCCTTCTGCATTGCATCACTATTTCTCTTCTCCTGTAGGATGGAATTCAGTTTCATTAAAACCAACGTTTTCCTGACTTTTCCCACATGCAGTTTCTCTCTGGTAACAAATATGTGAAGTTTGACTTTTGTCATGAACTTAACCGCTGTGCATGTACTGAAAACAATGCAAAGCCCACTTCCATGAAACCCACAAGAGTGCTTTAATATAAGCCAAATATCAGCAAACTGTCTCCATTGCTTAGAAGCAGTTTGTAATAATGCAGCAGATGGATCACACGTTTCCCAGACAAAGCAGTCGCAACCGCCTTGGCTCAGCCGGCCGCAGCGCGGGCTGCAAAGCAGCACAGCAGTTTCCACACGTGTTCTGAATACGCTATAAACAAAACTTGCCTGCAGCTGCAAATTGTATATTCTCGTAGTTTTGCAGAAGTATGCCGGAGGAAGTCTCCCGATGCCAAAGGAAATTGTGCGCTCTGCATCTGAGAAAGAGGGGAATGGCAGAGGCAAGAGAAAATTAATCACTGATGCTTTTTTCCTTCTTGATCGTTTTGCTGCTGTTTAACATCCAGCCTTTCTCTGCCTGGGTCAAGTTACCTTGTCCTCTCCTGTTTACTTGTGTTTCTTTATCCCACGAATCTCTTTTTTTCCCCTCCTGGAGCGCAGTAAAGGAACTGTCACATCACGTTGTCACAGGTGAGACAGAATAAACAGCAGCTTGGTGTGGATCTGGGTGTTGGGGTTCGTTTAAGGGCCAGTAGGATCAGAGCTTTTAACCTGCTTGATTATTTCACTCGTTTCCCCCCATCCCCAGTGTTACATTCACTGGGTCTTGACTTCTCCTCCCAGCAGGGAGGTTGTTGCTGGCCTGGGGGGCCGGACAGAAGATCACATCGGTTGCTATTGTGCGATGGCTTCTGGTTACGTGTTTTCCCCATTTCCAGGATCTTTCCTCCAGCCAGGATCTTCACCTTCTCTCTTTGGGACCCCTGTTTTCTTTTCCAGACCACTTTTCAGGAACCCTTCTTTTTGACACCACCTCTTCTTTCTGTGGCCCCTTTCTCTTGCTTTTCCTCACCTAAATACTCTGTGACACAGACACACAACACTTGATCAACCTCCAAACTTGTGCTTCTCCATTCTGCCTCTTCATCGGTGGGAGGACTGGGGAGATTTGGGACACGCTGCTGCTGTTTAGTCCAGGGTTTATCAAAACTTACAACCAGCACATACAGGTTGCAGGCAGCAAGTTTCTGCTTGAGAGAGAGTTCAGAACTCTGTTTCAGACATTCACCCCCATGTAAACTTAGAATTAATCTGCCATTTTAAGTTGTTTTTCACCAATGGCACTCATTCAAAGCTCAATTCCCAATATTGTTGCTCCTTCCTTATTAGTAAGAAGCATAATGAAGCCATTACACCTCGTCTTTGACAGCGCTATGGGAAACGAGGGCTGTGCCAGAGCGGAGCGCTGGCTGTGGTGGTGCAGGGATTTGTAAGCACATAGCACGACTCCTCCAAAGCTGTTTGCAGGGTGAGATCCCTGCCCCTCTCCCCAGGCTCTTCTCAGAGCGGGAGAAAAGAGCTGTCAGACTGAAACCCCGCGTATAACTGAGGCTTTATGAATGGCCACGAACCCTGCGGCAGTGCCGGTTCCCTGGGGTTCCCCTGGCAGCCTGTTCTTGGGCTTCACACCGTGTCTGGGTTATTGAATCATCATTATCCCACAGCAGCTGTCACCCTCCAAACAGAGAAGTTTCTGGGTGGTTTAGCTTCAGGCGAAAGAGGGAGGGAGGGTGTTGGGGCTGCAGCTCTTGTACTCTTTAGATAACAACACTGTTACATATAGATACTTGAAACCTGAGCAGGAATGTGAAATCTTTCTAAATGGATACGACAGTGAAAAGTAGAAAATGTTCATGCAGTGAAACTGCCTGGTTCAAATAGATCTGTGTTCATTTTGCTATTCCAAGCGCTTCCTGTAATCTCTCGCAAAGACAGATACGTTGTTGGCATCGCACACTGTTTTGGACTCTTTCTGGAACTTTGCAGGGGATATTATCCTAGAGCAACTGAATTGTAACGTTTGTTTTTCCTTTTCCTTTCTAACCTCCCAGGTGCAGGAACTTCATGAGGAAGAAGCGCAGTGGGTGAACTACGACGAGGATGAACTGTGTGTGAAGATGCAGCTGGCAGACGGCATCTTCGAGGCCTTAATCAGAGACACAGTTGACGTGCTGAACCAGATAACCGAGAAACAGCGGAGGTTGCTGCTTGTCTGACAGCGCTGAAAATAAACTTAGAGCTTCGTAACCACCGCGTCACGGGCCTTTCTGACTCCTGGCGCACCCTTCACCCCGCGAGCGCTGCCGCTGGACTTCCACGCGTGGGGTTTAAAGGCAGTTCAGGTGTCATTAAAGGAATCTGGATTTGCGTTCGCTGCCGCTAGAGACCTCGCACCGGATTTATCGTTTGCAACGAGCTGATCCCTCACTCGAGGCCGTGTTGTGGAGAACTCAAGACTGTTTGTGTGCCAACGCAGTTGTGCCACATAACTGTCAGCGGCTGTCTGCAGCCCTGGCCTGGGCTTCGACACGTTCAGCTCGTGCTCTGAGAGGGTGGAGTTTGGTTGAGATATTGGCTGTTTTGCTGGAAAGACTGTCAGCCATCAGCACTCAACTTGTCTTTAGAAATGTGAGTAATTTGGAGAAGAAACGGTTTGGTCAGGTTTTAGTCATAAATTGAGACTTACCGTACCGGACAGTGTTATAATCTTAACACCTCTTCTCCGGCAGCCCTAACAATGTGCATCAAGTTTCTTCTGCTCCAGAGCCCATTTAATTCTCTTCTCTGTGAAGTTGGTTTTCATCTTTCTTCTGTGATGTGGTACCAAGTATGGTGCCAGCCAGTCCAGGGAAATTAGATTACGTTGCTTCCTGCATTCAAGTAAAGAATTATTGCTGCTTTTCCTATGTAACTTGCTTCAAGTCCTGAGGTGGAGCAACATAAAGGCCGCCTAATGTCAAGCATGACAAATGAGCCCATGGACAACTTTCCTCCTACCGTGTAGCACTTCTTCTCTTCCTGGAGCACCAGTTGCTCCCAGATAATGGATACTCAGGATTTCCTCAGGCATGAGACATGCAGGAGTGGAAAACATTTCCTCGCAAAAATTTGGCCTTCGATCCCTCAGCTTCCTCCCTTACTGTCACCTAATGAATCGGAGAAGCTGCTACTTGAACAATTAAGAGAACAGAGTGTATTCACCAAAGAAAGCGGTGTCCAGTGCTTGACTTGTCTGCATGTTTTGCGCTTGTGGTTTTTTTTATTTATTGTCAGATAATTTATTAAGTGGGTTATAGGAGAGTGTCCTGTGCAGTTGGCTGCACTGTCTTCTATTTTAAGACAGCTGAACTTGAGAAAGCGTCTCTTCTGGAAATTTCCAGAGCCCCATATTCTTCGCACAAACCCTCCAGCTTCTTGGGGCAGAAACAGGGGGATAAAGGTCGGAAGAACCAAACCTCAGTGACCGGGGTGGGAAGCAAAGGCAGGACTAGGAATGGAGCTTCACCACGCCTGGGTTGGAGACAATGGGAGAGTTGAGGGGACTGAACTGAAAGATGATGCGAAACTTCCCTGCTCCGTCTGTTCCCTTCCTTTCCCAGCACTTCTAGGCCATGGGCAGCTGTTACGTGGTTGATTCGGTGCCGGGTTCAACCGCGGTGTCCTTCTGCTGAGTGTTCATCCCTCATCCCTAACCTGTCCCTCCCATCCTTGTGTTGTTCTTGGAGGAACACAGACAACCTGGGGTCAAATGTTGATGCCTTAATAGCGAATGTCCCCATTTGCTAACCCTGGGACAAGACCCAGAGAAGACTCGGATTCTCCAGGCGTTCTGGGGTGCAGAAAGGCACTTTGAAGCCCTCAGAGGTGCACCAAAGATGCTGCAGCCCACAACAGGCATAGCAGGGAGATCTCTACCGTTTTGTTCATCTGCTCGGTTCTTGGCCTTCCTGCTCTGCGTACCGCTGCTACTGCCACGTTTTATTTTCTATTCCGCCTTTTTTTTTGTTTGTTTTTGAAAGCTATCATTGGAATATTTGCATTTTGCACGACACACAGCTGGTAGTTTTCAGGGACAGCACTGGGAAATGTTGGATTTGTCAGAGATCCGTGGAGTTTCTCAGATGTGGTGTTGCCAGTGCCTCACTTGTGAGTTAATGGTGAGCCGTATTCATGGGAGCTTAATGAGCGGAAGAACAAGGAGGAGGTCGTGGTTTATAGGACACCTCCGATGGGCACTTGTGTGTCTGTCCTGCAGTAGTGGCCCTTCTGGCTGGCTGGAAGTCAAATAGTCTTGGTGGAGCATTGTTGAGCTATTTTTTTCCCCTAAGTGATTCATTTGTCCACGTAAAATGTCGTGATGCTGAACAAAGAAGCTCTTGAATGCTTAAGACAGAAGCAAACTGAAGCTGCTGCGTTTAACCAGCGTGGTGTCACCCATTGGGTCACCACCTCAGATTCCCTTTCCTGGGCGTATCTCCTTCAATAGCGAGGATTATTTTTATAGGTAGCAATTACAGAAATAAGGCAGAAACCTGCAGCGTAGGTTTGTGGCTGGAGTATCAGAGAAACCAAGTTCGTTTCTGTTCTATAGACAATGTGAGAGGTGTTGAGGAGGTCGCCTGCGTCCCCAAGGCTTTTTGGCTGTTCTGTGGGGCTGGCGTGGCTTCTCTGGCCTGCCCAGCAGCAGGGAGAAGGTTGTACAGTTGTCCAGCCGAGGTACTGAGGGTCATCAGAGATCATATGCCTGTTGTCTTGCTGGCTTGCATAGCTCAGTACCCTCAAGAGAAGCTGCGACTGTTTTGACAGCTGTTTGGGCAGAAGGAAGCTTCGTCTGAGTAGTGGCTTTATTCCTTTGCCAACATCCCCGTTTATTTTTGGTAGCAATCCTTGCTAGGAGCAACCCTAAAAAGACTTGAACATAGGTGAATTATCTTCTCAATACCTCAAGTGTGTTGAGTTGCTTAGAGATGTGTGTCTCCTCAAAACCTCGAGTGTGTTGAGTACTTGTGGACCGATGATATCCGTCTGGTCGTGGCTGGTGACGAGGAGGTGTGGGGAAGCCTGGAGCCTCACAGAGGCTGAATCCTCTGTTTCTATCTCCCCAACCTTCCCGTTATAAGAACAAGATGGTGTTCTGGGTCCTGGTTATCTTGGTGCAGCCAGGTGAGAAGATTCAAGGCTGAGACATTTTTCTGAGACCCAGCGGCTGTTGTCAGGGGTTCCCTCTTTGGAAGGATCTCGGTGCCGGGTGGGAAGTCCCGGGCCGGTGAGGATCAGAGCAGGATGCTCCCTGAGCCGAGCTGGGGAATTATCGGTGCTTCTGCCTTTCGAAGAAGTCTCGTTGCTCACAAGGTGGAATGAGAGATTGAAAAATCCCGTCTTGTTCACTTTCCTTTCTTGAAAAAGTGGCCTTAGCTTTTTGCAATACTTGAATAAGTGTGTACCTGCAGAAGATCTTCAGTAGCACAGTGACAGAGACCTTTTAAGTGACTATTCTGTGAGGAACTGCGTGCGGTTCCGAATTTCATATCCCTTTGCTACCTTAAGAATATTAGAAAAATAAAATACTTTTCAGCAGAGAAACAGTTGAATCTTATAAGGTATTTAGTGCATCTGAAGTGTTTACAAATCAACTAAAATGGAGATAAGCAAGCTATTGAACTTATTTGTAATTTAAACGTTAAATGCAAAAATATATACAGATGAAAGAGGAATACTGTAATTAACTTGCATTTACTAGTTTTTTCCTTGACTTTGCAGAGCCTTTTGATACACATTTGCAAAGCCGCCTTTTGGGAGGCTCCGTCTCCTTGCGTACTGTGTTGTGGAGATGCTGAAAAGAATCCCGTTTACTGTGTATGTGTAAATAACCTGGTAACTTGGGGTTTGGGGCCAGTTTCAGCTAATGTTCACATCCAGAGCAGCTTTGCACAGTAGGCAGACCCAAGGATGTGGAGGTTTGGGGGTTTTTTTGTAATTAAGAACTGTAAAATAACCAGGGTGGTCCCTGTGTAAACCAGTGTAAATATCTTTGGTAACTAAAATGTACTTTAAGAGGACAAAATCTGTAAATAAACTGATTTATAAATTAATCTTGTTTCCTGGTTCTTTATAAAATGGGCTTTTATAATTACCCAAATGGTTGCTAATTCCGAAGGTGTCCTGGAGGTTTGTCCCTTGTACGTTCCCCTTTCTGTCTGATGCTGTACTTGGGATGCCAATCACAGCCCACGAAATCCCATTAGAGTTGCCTTAATTATAATAATAACCTTATTAGAATTTCCTTATTGTTAAAGCCGAGTATTGATAAAAGCAAAAACAAAATAGCATTGCGTAATCACTGCGGGAGTGCACTGCATGGTCGGTGGGAGAACAGCTACTCATTGCACATATTTATTTAAAATAGGTTTTAAGAAGTCAGGGTTTGAAACATTTTGGGGGGTAAAAAAGCTATTTTTGTGCTAAACAGTATCACAATTAAATTATTCCGATTCTTTGGATCCTTCGATTAGGCTTGTGAATTGTTACAGCTGCTGTTACCAGCACTGATCACTTCTTCACCAAGGGGGCAAACGTTGCTACCTGGAAACCTAATGTATTGGTGGAGCTTTCTAAATCTTCTCTGTTTGCTTTCCAGAGAGAAACAAAAACCAGAAAATAATCCCTATTTAACGTGTGCAAGGTCCTGGAGCCCTGCAAGAGGACGGCTGAGCGCTCGCCGTGCCAAACCACAGCCGTGTGCGCACGTGGTGAACGAGTGGCAGCGTGAAACGTGTGAGACCGGGCCCGGCGTGTTGTTGGAGCCGCCTCGGTGTTGCGGCTCCTGCAGCTCCACTGCGCTTCGCTGCCGTTCTGTACTGCGCAGCCCGGCAGAAAAGGGTTTGCTTTTATTTGTTACGGACATGTACGAACCCCAGCGTTGGTCCTTCCAGCTCGGAGGATGCCGCGTGGCAATCTGCTCCTCGCCACACCGCTCTGCGAGAGGCGTATAGATCGAATGGGGTGACTCGTGTGGACAAAACGGGCGTTACTCTGTGCTGAGTGTTTTTTTGCTCTTTTCCTTAGCGCAGATGCCTCATCCTGGAGGACTTTGCTGCACTGGGTCTGTCAGTATGGAAGCAGCTTCTCTGCGATGCCAGCGTGCGGTAGGAATGGTCCTCGGTGTGCTGGGAACGCCGTCCACAGCCTTCGCACAGGCGGAGAAGCTCGTCGGGGGGCTGAGCCGGCCAAAGCGCAGCGGTGGGTCCTTTGATGTCCGAAGGGCTGAGACAAAGCGGTGCCGCAGCCGCTCTGCTCTCATTACCCAGCAGCAGGAGAGCGTCCGTGCTGCAGCTTTCCTCACCCTGCCGCGACTTTTTTGCTCTGCGAGTCCTGTGGTTTTGGACAGTGGTCGACTTGCAGCTGTCAGCATCCATCCCTGGATGTGGCCTAGAGTGCATTTCACATTTAAAAAAAAAAGAGTCTGTGCTTCTCTGGCTGAACTGTCTTCCCTTTCAGAAGCGCTGGAGCGGTGGGAACGGTGCCACAGCGCTCTGGCAAGTGACACAGCAAACTGCTGCATTGCTACCGCTGTCCTTGCCCTGGATGTGCAGTAATCAGCTTGACGAAGGCTCTAATTTCCTCATCTGCAAGCCTACGTTGCTTCGCTTTGGCACTGACTTTCTACGGCTGCGTTTGTGCAACTCTTCCCAGAACCCTGGGAGCGCAGTTGCCTTCCACAGCCCGATTCACCCACGGAGCTGGTGACACTCTCGGCTTGCGCAATGACAGAGAGCTGCCCTCCCCACGCCGCGCTGGAGCGAGCCGCAGCTGTTTTGGTTCCTCCTGTCCCGGGTGCCTCCCCGGGGAGGTGGTGCCCGCTCCAGCCATCCCATGTCCTCAAACGCCTGGCAGAGCGCTGCAACGCTTCAAATGTCGGCTCTGCTCCGGCCGTCGCTGCGCCCGGCCTGGCACAAGCGCTTCTGCGATGTCCGGGCTCTCGTTAGCACGGCGCTGAGAAGAAAAGGAGCCGGTGGGGAGCTGCTGGAGCTGCAGCTCGCTTCAGAGCGCGGGAAGGAGAGGATGGGGGCTGCAGCACGGGCTGTTGGCGGGCGGGAATGCAGAGGAGACGTGATGGAGTTTGAAAGCAGAGGGTGCCCTCCGGGATGTGGGTCCTGTGGGGGAGAGAAAAGCACCCTGCGAGGTCTGGGAAGTGGAGCAAACAAAACCCGTAGCCCCAGCCCTGGGCCTTCCTGCCGCCTCTTAATTAAAATCCTGCAGGAATTTGGGGAAGAGGAGGAGAATGGGGTGAGGGCTGAGCAGGAGCAGCGCATAGGGGGGGATATTTGGGGTGAAGATGCCACCCTTTGCTTGCCCAGTGTGCTGTGTGAGGGTGGCCTGGAGCAGGTCTGGTTGGTTCCTGCTCCGAGTGTTTCTCTTGGCCTCAGTTTCCCAGCCCTTTGCTCCAGCTGTGCAGGACCTGCTGTGTCCCTCGTGCCGCGTTCCCTCCCTGATGCTGGTTTCAGGTGGATTCCTCTTGCAGGCTGACCCATCTGTCACCTCCCTGTGAAATGCAGGCTAGTTCGAAACGGACTTTTGTCCCTGAGTTTGCTGGAGGTGGAATTAACACTGGTTCTGAGGAGTCTGCCACAGACTTTATTTTCTTTTATTCCAGCACAGTAAAGGAGGCTGCAGGGCATCCTATCCCTGGTGTTGCTTGGCTTGAGGAGCTCGGCAAGGAGCCTGGTCCAGCGTCCTGCAGAGGTGATGGAGCCAGTGCTGCTCAGCGAACCTGAGGCTGGGAGGTAAGACCTCGCTTACGTTGCAGGAGTCCTGCTGCAGCAGGAGCGCTCCGTTGTCATCCGTGTGGTATTCTCAGTCTCATGCGCCGCAATTAAACCAGCTGTCAAATTATGATGTGGCAAATCTGGGCGGCGCGGCCTCCCTCCGATCTGCTCCTGGAAGCTGGGCAGATGAGCTGGAGTGGAAAACATCTGCTCGGCGCATCCTGGGTCATGGTGATGATTTATGACTTTACGTAGATCTTAAATTTGCAGGTAAGATGTTTCCTACCCAAACATACCAAAGATGGCACCAGTTCCTCCCAGCCCCCCCCGAGGTCCCTCCAAAAGGAGCAATGGCAGCGTCGCTGCCTTCCTTTCGAGCAGGGATGAATCAGCGGAGGGTGAATAGCAGAAAGGGGCTGGTACTGCTGGAGTCTCTCTGCAGGCACCAGCTACGTGAACGCATTCATCACAGCCTGAGAACGCACCCCGGATATTTTTTTTTCTTTTTCATCTATTGTTATTACAGGCCGGTTGGGCTTGAAAGGTAGAAATCAGCCATCTCCGACCGAGCCTGCCTCACATAGTCGGCAATTCCCAGCTACCAGTGCGGGCTATAGGGGGCTTTGCTGGTCCTTGGAGGTGCGAGCCCAGCAGAGCCCATGCGGGAAGCAGCCAGGGTTCACATCTACTCCTTGCGCTATTTCCCATCCCAGCAAAGCTGCGGAACTTGCAGGTTTATCACACAGGTGTTGCCAAAGGTCTTGTCTGAAACCGCGTCTCAGCGTAGGTGTGACTGGTGCCACCGGTGGAAAAGTGCCACCCGGGTCGGAGTGTCCCCGGTGACTTCAGCCGGCTGGAAGGTGACAGATGGCGCGATTTTCACTCGCTCTTTGAGGCTGTTTGGAGATGCTAATCGGGGAAACGGGGCTTTTCGTGTTTATTTAGAGAAGGCCCGTGCTTTAAGCAGTGCTGTGCTCCAGATCGAGGAGGCCTTCGCTGAGATCAGCAGTCCATCTCGCGAAGGCTGGTGAGAGACAGGAAAAGTACGGAGCATCCTCTGCCGCTGGTAGTGCCGAGGTGCCGGCAGGGGATGCTCTGAGCGGCCTCCAAAATGCCCGGGCAAGTGACGGGGTTGCCGTGATTGTGTCATGAGTCTTGCATTGGTTGCGTGTTTTCCTTGGAGTCAGTTCCTGAAATCACACAATTAGGTAGGAACGTGTTATTTAATTTTCAAGGAAGAAAGTCCGTTTCAGGATCTCCCTGGACCTTCGCGACTGAAGAGAAGTGAGAAGGTCATGGGTTGGTTTATTCGGCTGTTTTGAGCTGTTGGTGTTTTGTAGCCAGACTCATGCTTTTAAAAACGGACAACAGAAACCTTTCCCCAATTTCTGAAGTGTGTTCCGTAGTCCTTTCCAGCACTTCAAGGGCTGAATACATGAAAATCCAACTGTTCTTTCCTCATCTCCTCTCTAACCCAGCACAGAGGTGACTAGAGTAGCTCTTTGCATCTGTGAAAACCATCCACTTTAGATGTACGAAACAAGTTCTGCAGGGCTCAAATCGTTTCGGTGAGATCTTAGCGGCCTTTGAGGCTCTCAGCCTGTTGTTGATGTTGCTCACACCTCATTGACTTCAAGGAGATCCCTGCTGGCTGCTAGTCTGGGAAAGGAGATTTGAAAGCTGATGAGCTTAATGAGCTAAAGCCACCGCTCAGCTGCTGCACGAGGACTTGTGCAGCGCAGGAACCTCTCTGATGGTCCTTAGCACACGGTCTTGCTACGGGGGACTGAAGCACATCGCTTCCCAAAGTGAAGGATGCTGAACTGGGCGCTGAGGGCTTTGCTGATAAACAAGGAGGTTTCTAAATGTGCCGTGAGAGCTTAAAGCTGGGCTAAAGGGCTGGCTGGCACCCACCATCCATTCCCTGGGCTTTGCTGCCCACAGGCTCCGCTAGCAGTGAGGGGATGGGAAGCCAGAGAGGTCGGAAGGCAGGCAGTGCTAGGAGGGCATTTCCAAAACCTCCCCAGACTTCTGCCATTTCCCGATTATTTTTTTTTTAATTCATCTTAGTTATTCTCAAATCCATCTTAAAACAGGTCGTTTCAAAATCGCTGTTTCATCTTTGGCTTTCCATCCCCCTTCTTGGGGTGTTCTGCAATGAAAATCCCAGCTTGAGGCAGAAGAAAGGCTTCACCTCTTGCTTTGCTGCGGGGTTAGAAGGGAAAAAGGCTATTTGGGCCAGTCTGTGCCTGGAAAGCCCCACACCCTGTCACTGGAGGAGGCTGTTCCCGGGCCAGCGGTGGGGACGGGACGTGACAGCCCAGCAGGGTCCCCAGCCGGTCCCCGGAAGCAGGAGCGTCCCCACCCTGGCCTTGGGCCGATGAGCAATGGTGTGGCTCACCTCAAAAGGAGCCGGAGCCTGGGGCTGTGGGCTCTTGCCCATCTGCCTTTGGGTTAGATGCTGCTTTTGCACCTAAAAAAGGATTCAAGGAATTCAGGCTCCCTGGGAGGGAGGGGTGAGCTGGTCTGGGAGGATGCTGTAACCACGCTGGTGCTGGGCACCTCTCCTTTGCTGTGATAACCTAATCAAGCTGATGAGCCCTTAAAACAAGGACTTTAGCCCGGGGTAAAATAACGGTGATGGCATCCCTAGGCACAGAGATTTGTGTCTTTTGGATGAAGACGAGTCGTGGCGATACCCAGGGAGCACCTTTCAGTGCGGCCCTGCACGGGCTGGGCTGCACCTCTTTGAGCAAGGTGCGATAATCCCTTAAGCATTTAATTACAGCTGGCAGGGCTGGAGCAAACCATCTTCTGCCTTCGTTTGCTTCAGCCTGGACCCTTGCAGGATAGAGGCAGCAATCTCCCCAGGGTCACATCTGCTGGGCTGGGTCCCCC
This sequence comes from Pampusana beccarii, assembly GCA_013399365.1. NCBI lineage: Eukaryota > Metazoa > Chordata > Aves > Columbiformes > Columbidae > Pampusana > Pampusana beccarii. Next base: position 593,623 of record VWYH01001148.1, on the reverse strand, counting down.
AAGACCTGGGCCATCTTGGGGAGCCCCATAGCTCCCCCAGAGCCGTGCCCGGTGCAGAGGCCCCTGCTTTCCACTGCCACGGCAAGGGTTGGCTCTGGCAGGCTCGTTTTTCTAGCGTGGCAAGTCCGCCTAAACTACCTAGGTGGGGCCCGGTGTGGCTAATGGCCTTCCTGGGGACAGAGCCAACAGCCAGCCCGCAGCAGCCATGGGCACCCCCAGTGCTGGGGGCCCCGCTGGCCTCAGGGGATGGGGAGGGAGCAGAGGGCTGGATTTCGGGGCCGTGGCCACCCTGGCAGCGCTTGGCTCTACCCCGAGGCGCTGGGCAACGGGCACCTTCCGGCCCCGCGGCGGGTGTGTGCGTGAGCGACGGCACGGCCGGGCTGCCGGGGAGGCTGCGGCCGGATGCGGGGCTGCCTGGGATGGAGGGCTGCCTGTTTTGGGGTGGAGGAGCTGGATTTTGGGGCTTCGTTGGGTATCCTTGTTGCACATCCTGTGTATGTTTGGGACGAGGGGCTCCGGGGTCTCCGTCCTGTGGGGTGTCCAGGCAGCCGCTGCCCGGTGACGCTGGTGTCTGACCTGGGCGCTGCCCTCAAGCTGGTGTCTCCTCTTGGGGATGCCCGTAATGAGGGCACTGCCAGTTTTGGCTTTGAATCAGCCACCTTCACTTTTCCTGGTTTTATCAGAATTCGATCATTTTACGCTCTCTGTCCCCTCATTGGGACTGCCTGATGCCGGGCAGGGTTCGGGGGGGCAGGGTTCGGGGGGGCAGGGTTCGGGGGGCAGGGTCCGGGGCACCCCGCACGGTGTGGGGGTGTCGGGTATGGCCGGGGGTGCCGCTCCTCGCTCGACAGGGGGCGCTGCGGCGCGGGCCGGCTCGGCCCCGCCCCTCATCCCGCCCCCTGGTGGGCGGGGCGTGCGGGCGGCCCTAAAGGCGGCGGGCGG